>SRLM01000922.1:193063-550563 GCA_015708895.1 Populus ilicifolia
CCTCTTTGCTTATGATAAGGTTGAGAGGATATTTGAGAATGTGGTTATAATTATTTTTTAAAAAAACTTATTTAAAAATATATTAAAATAATTTTTTATTTATTTGAATTATTTTTAATATTGTCATTCCAAAAAATATTAATTTAAAATAAAATATTAGAAAAAATATTTTTTTAAAATACTTGGAACAAAGTTACAAGCTTTCAATATTGTAGTTTACTTAAATCATGTCTTGGGAAAAAAACACAGAAGTCTGTGGGCGAAGATGGTCCGTGCAAGCATTTTATATAGGTACAGAGAAGTCAACAACACAGCCCAGACGCGGGGACCTAAAGTAAGAGGCTAATAGCAACGTTGAAATAAGAAGTTTGTTTTAAAAAGTATTTTTTATTTTAAAAATATAATAAAATAATATTTTTTATTTTTTAAAATTATAAAATTAATTTAATTTTTTTTCTTGCAAAGAACTTTTAAAATAAAAAAAATATTTTTTTACAAGGAGAGAAATCCAAATCCTGCCTTGTTAATTTCCTTACCTCTACTAATGCTAACCTTGTGTAAAAAGTTCTAAGGAATTTTAACAAAGACTTAACTTTGAATAATATTGATCTTATATATATATACATAACAGTTTTAAATAATTTTAGTCAAGCTTTAATTTAATTAATACTAATTAGTTTTAACAACAGTTTTACTGAAGTCATTCAACCAAAACTATTAATTAATGAAATCTACTTGTATAATAAATAAGGTCTATCGCTAGTGGACACCATGCAACAAGTTCTGTGTTCAAGCTTTACAAGAATTGGAGGCTCATGTTGAAAGAAAAAGAGAGAAAACACTTTGTTTTTCCATCATTCTACATTACCTTATTACGACTTTTTATATACATATATATCTACGAAAGACAAGAATTTATTGCTATAGCATGTTCCTCCTTAACTAGGATATGTAGATATAAACTAGTAGAAACACCAATATTAATAATAATAAAAAAAAAATCAAGAGCTTCCCACCATCATTTTTTGTCCCATATAAGCTTTGGCACAAAAGCCATTTACAACTTGATCTTTACACGTTCCCAAATTTTAACATCTGATAAATCTAACTTGTTAACCCTGTTTTTTTTTTTGGCAGATTCATTGAATTTGTGTATAAATCTACGAGAAATTAAGCCTATTCACATCATAAGACTGGGTCGTAGACAACATGAAGGAGTCACCTCTAAGGATACAATTTGCAAACTATATTCAATTTCCTAATAAAATTATTTCCACCTCTAAGGACAGTCATTAAGCAGGCATTAAGCAATATTCAATTTCTTTTTCTTAAATTTTTGGGTTTGAATTTTAAAATCAATATCAAAGATAATTTATTTTGAATGTGTTTTCAAAATCGTTGAAAAAAATCAATTTTAATTGAAACATAAAATGATACTCTTCTAACCGTTTGAAAAATAAAATAAAATTCATTCACGTAACAAGAACAATTTTTTCATCATCGTAGGAGGATGTGATCTAAATTGTTTCCCCTCTATGATGGATTCAAAGAGCTCGGATGCACGTTAAATACCATGGTGTACGAAACTAATCCAAAATCTACAAATATGTGTAAGGAAAATATGTTGATTTCACCTATATAACAATAAAAGAAAGTTTTCTTCAACAAACTCCTTCGTATTAATGGATATTAGTTAGTATTTGTGTGTTCAAGATTGTGATAACTTTTGCCGTTATATATACAAAAATTATATTTTTTAAAAATTACATATTGTATTTTTTTATAATCAAGATTTCAAGAAAAAGTTTCGAGTAAGACCTATGCAAAACTATATACTATAGGTTAATTAATCAAATATTTTTAAATATGTAATTTTGATGAAACATAAATTAAGTAACACCTAACCACAGTACTAATTTGATACCGGGAATCCACAACCTCATGCTCACATGATCATATTTTACATGGGTTATATACAAATTAATTTGAAATAAATTATAATAAATTCTAAAATAAAAAATAAAATATAAACGACAATTTTATTATGGATATAGATATGAACACTATAAATTGAAATAGTATAATGATGATTTTACACTTCACTCAACAAAAATTATTGGCCTGACTATTGAGGGTAGTAAAATCATTTCAAAAGTTCTATTAGTAATTATTTGATTGATCGGGGATAACTCGACCTTTTTGCATTTCCATAGAATTATAAAATAACTAAATTACTTATAGAAACAAAATTTGTTTTATTAGAATCTAGGCTCCTTTTTCAAATTTTTACTTTTAAAAGCACAAAAAAAAGCTAAATTACTCTTAATAGCAAAAATTCTTTAACTTGCATCCAATGACTTTTTTCTATTTCTAGCTTGGTATTTTAGGTATAATCAAGATCACTAGGGGGTAATTTAGTATTTTAGTAAATATATAATATTATTTTTAAAACAAAATTGGCTAATGCATGTATTGCATAAGCCATCGTATAGGTTATATTCTCACTATTTGGGTGACGCAAGGGATGTTCAATGGTTAAATGATGGCTTCTAGGGTGGTGTGCGAATCGTCTTAATAATCCCTCCATCTCTAAGGAGCGCATATGACTTATTGATCTTTAGTTTGGTGTTGATAGCCTTTCATATTTTTTTTCCTTTTCTTTATGATATAAAACACTAAGTATTGAAATAATATAATGATGTTTTTACATTTTTTTTTATAAAATCATTGGCTTGGCTACTGAGGATAATATAATCATTTAACAAGTTCTATTAGTTATTATCAGATTGATTTGGGATAACTTTATTTTTTTATATTTTCATAGCACAATAAAATAACTAAATTACCTATAAAAGCAAAATTTGTTTTACTGACATGGGTTTGTTCAAGTTTTCACCATTTAAAGCATGGTAAAGGGCTAAATTATTTTTAAAGGCAAAATTCTTTAACTAGCATCCGAGGGATTTTTTTTTAATTTTCAGCTTGATATTTAGGTTATAATCAAGATGAATAAAGGACAATTTAATATTTTAGTAAATATAAAATATTATTTTTAAAACAAAATTGTCTGATGCGTTAACTACACGAGCTAGTGTGTGGGTTATAATTAATATTTAAAAATTTATTTTTATCAAGATTTTATATTATTATTTTGCATTTGAAATATCATTAACTCCTTAACTAAAGCATGTTTTATAATAACATATCTAATAATATAAGATACTTTTAATTTGTGGTAAATGTTTATTTTAAATACAAGCCTATTATATAAATAAAAAGATTGATTGATGAGTTTAAGAACTAAAATTGAAAGGACAAAGAGATGGTTAAACTTAAAAAAGATATGTTGGTGTAATCCAAACTGGAATACTGTTTGGTAATTGGATCATATCAGGAGTTGTAGATCTCGGATTTAGGTTCACTTTATATAGATGAAAAGATAAGACATAGATCTACAACTTTCATATGAAGCCCAAGATTTAAAAAGGTCATTTTCAAGTCCAAATTGTAGCAACAACAAAGAAGTCTGAATCTATCCTATAGCTCGAACATTGATCAGTGTTTAGCCCATATCTGGAGTTCTAGAAGTCCAAATTACCTCCATTTTTTTGATCTAGAATGCTGAGATAATTGCCTTTAATTTTTATATGTGGTTACAATTCTGACATTATCAATGATATTTTGGGCAAACAAGAGAAGATAAGGATTGTTATCAAGTCAGAAGTTGATCACCCACTTATCAATTAGTCATCAAATCAATATTTCTCAATTTTGACCTATAAAATGAGGCATTTACCATGCATTATCAAGATCATGTTTTTGCTTTCTCTCTTTATATTTTTATAATACTTATGTTTTATTTTTATTAATATCTTGTTCATGCCTTCATTTTCTTTCATGTACTTAGTTAACTTTTATTTTATTTATATTCTTATCTTATTTTTTTCTATTATATTTAGTTAAGTTCATTATATCAAGGTGAAAAAGTTATACTAATGGTGTAAAAATAAGTATAGTGTAAGCTTAACATGGACTTTAATATTTAATACTAACATGTTTTATATTTGTTATCTTGTTCACTTTTTAATACTTTGCTTGTTACATGACTAGTCTAGATTTATGTTATATAATATTTGGTACAATAAATGCTTGACATTTTCATAACCTATATTTTATGGTATAACCAACACTTGAATTATAAAAAGAACTTGATTTGTTATTAACATAAGTTATAATCATGAATATCTGATGAGATTTACAAGTATTAATATTAATCGAATAAGATAATTAATGTAATTATGTTAACAATTTATAATCTGATTGGAACGTCATTTATGTAGGGTTTCCAATTAAATAATAAAAGTTTATACCATTAATGGATCCTCTAACCTTGACATTTGTTATTACCATTGTTTAGTCATTACATTAATCTTTTATCTCAAAGTTCTCGTCAACTTCTTTATTATTATTATTACTACTACTACTACTATTATTGTTGCTGCTGCTATTACTATTACTATTATCAATACTATTATTACTATTATTGTTGTTGTTGTATTGTTATTATCTATAATTTATACAATTAACCTCTTTGTGGTTCAACCCCCGTATTGTTGAGTTATTTATTACTTTGATACTCCTACACTTAAATAAGACATTAATTTTTTGATCACTTAAAGAAGACATTAATTTTTTAATCACTTAAAGAAGACATTAATTTTTTGATCGTGTCAGGTTACATCCCCATTATTTAAGTGATGCGTAAAGAGACATTTAAAGGTCAAATGATGGCTTCCAGGATAGTGTTCAAATCATCTTTACAACCCTTTCATCTATAGACAATGCCTATAACTTATTCATCTCTTATTTGACGTCAATATTCTTTCTTTCTTTTTTTCTTTTTCTCTCTCCTAACCACAATACTAAATGCTACCTTAGTATCCATTACCTAAAGCTAACATGATCAGTTTTGCATGAGACACAAACAAATTTAATTTTAAATAAATGCTAATAAATTCTAGAATTAAAAAAAACCCTAAAAGATTGTTTCATTATGGACAAAGATATAAAACACTATGGATTGAAATAATGTAATAAAAATTTTATATTTCTTAAAAAAATATTATTATTCAAAGTGTTATGGGCAATACATTCATTCACAGTTTCATTAGTCATTATTAGATTGATTGGGGACAATTTGATCTTTTTTTATTTTAATAGCATAATAAATTGACTAAATTATCTGTGAAAGCAAAACTTGTTATACTAGCATCTAGGTGATTTTTTTAGATTTTTATTTTTATAAAACATATTAAAAAGATAAATTATCCTTAAAGAAAGAAAAAGATATAACTAGCATTAATGGGCTTTTTCATATTTTTTTTAGCTTTTTTTATATAATCAAGATGATTAAGTGATAATTTGATATTTTAATAAATATAATATAATATTTTGTCTAGCGTATATACTACACAAGCTAGCATATAGGTTGCGTTCCAGCTATTTAAGTGATATATGAAGGGGTGTTTGACTATCAAATGATGGTTTACGGGGCAACATTTAAATTATCTTAGCATCCTTTTCATTCTTAGACAACGCGTGTGGATTATTAATATATAGTTTGGCTTTGAAGATATTTTTTACTTTTTCTCTTTTTTTAATACCTAACCCTCTAAATTTTAAAAGTAACCATTCAATTTATTTTTTCTTTAAATTTAGTCTCTTTTCTTTCAATTATTATTTGTTTTATTTGAAATAATTCATAAAATTAAAATTTATTTTTCAATTTCATCCACTTTTAATTTGTTCATTTCTTATATATGGTTCTTATTTTTCTTATTAATATTTGTTTTATTTAAGATAATTTTTAAAATTGAATTATTTTTACAATCTCATTCTCCTTTAACTTTTTTCTTATCAAATTTTATCCTTATTTTTTCCCTATAAAATTTGATACTTATTCCTTAGATTGCTAGTTTTTTTAGAGGAAAGTTTTTAAAATTAATATTTTCTTTTTTATTTCATCTTTAACATTAAATTGCTTAGAAATTAAGCTTTTTGATTAAGATCAGATCTAGCATTTTATAGGTTGTGATTTTTGAATATTAACCAAATTTAAGAGATTTATCCTAGTTTAATTGTTTTTTTTTTGTTTCTTTAGATCATATTTTTTTTTCATTTTCATCCTCAAGCGTTTATTTAATTAGATATTGGGCTCTATTACTCTTTTTTATTTATTTTTAACACGGTTTTTCACTAATTTTAAAAATATCATAAGTTATATCAAGTCTTGTTCTTTGTTAAATTTAGTTTTTTAAAATAAATTATATTTTTTAACTAAATTAAACTACTTAATTATATATAAACACGATATGCTCACATTATGATATTTTGTTCTTTTTTAGATTGTTGCTTTAACAATGTGTACAAGTTCTTTTAGTGTTATTGCCCACCATTTTGTAATGGCATTGAAACTATTTTGGTGAGCTCTTTCTGGTAGTTAGGGGTGCTCATGACAGAGCAATGATAGTCTCTAATGAGATTTTATTTTATGCTCTTTCGAGTATGATATTGACAACTTGTTCTTTTATAGTTAATAATTCTATTTGTTTTGCCTCTTTATTTATTGTCAATGCTTTTTTATACTTATATTAATAAATTAACCAAGCTTGTTAATAAACTTAGTCAGATCAATGGCTCAAGTCTCATATTTTTTTTAATTTTTTTTTAAAAATTAAAGTCTCCTAAATATTTTTTATTTAAAAAATTTGACTCGACTCATAAAAAATAATAAAAAAAAATTTTTGATTGAATGATGAAATTGAAAGCAAAAAAAACTTCAACAAAAAGGCTGAGGAAAAAAAATGAAAAATTTTAAAAAATAAGAACCAAAATAAAAAAACAAAACATTTGAAAAATTATAATTGAAAGATTACATTGAAAAAACATTCTTTCTAAGGGATAAGAAAAGAATAAAAAATTAAAAGAATGGGGATTTAAATTAAGAACAAAAAAATAATAAATTGTAATTGAAGGACTAAAATGAAAAACTATAAACTTTTTAAAAAAGAATAAAAATAAAATGAAAAATTAAAAAAAAATGAGAACTGAAATTAGAAATAAAACATCTCAAAAAGTGTAATTGAAGGACTCGAATACAATACACTTGCTATAAATATTTTCCATTTAAAAATTAATAAACAATATGAAAATACTAAAATGCTTTCCAATGACTTTGGCAATTACAAAAAATATCTATGTGAAAGTATAAAATTACCCCCAACATGCAAAGCTTTTTTGTTTGTCTCCTTTAAGGTTAATTTTTTTTTACATTGTACAATAACAATAAAAATAATTGAAAAAACACTTATTCAGCAAGCCTTAAATATTTTGATTATCAAGGGGGGAAGATAAAGAAATATTTTCATTGTTAAAAAATTTATCAAAGTCAAGAAAGCTTTTAGCTGATTATTTTAAATTTTGTTGATTATGAAGGTAAAAAAATATTTTTACACACATTATAATATTATCCTACCATCAAGTTAAGCCTCAAAAATCAAAAAGTAAAGTGTCAAATAACATTTTATTATAACTTAAGATACATTTCACCGTTGATTGGGCTATAGTAAATAACTACAAGTTTTAGAGTATTAATAAATCATAATTCAAAGAAAAAGAAAGCCTCAAATTCTAATTTATATTAGTAAATAGGATTACATGAAAGCAAGTTTCAAATTTTATTTTTAATTAACTATATAATAATTAAAACTATTATTTTTTAGTAAGAAAGATATAATTTAAATTTTAGGAAATTTTATATTTTTTTTAATCAAAGTTCCCTTTCTTATTAGTTCCCTTTCTCATTTTTGTGTCAAACAAATTGTTTTATTAAAAGTTTAATGAAAATGATGTTTTTCTATTAACACATCAAAAAACAAAAATCAGGGTCTATAAAGCATTTTTTTTATTGAGTTGAATTTTTTTAGTATGTTCTGAGATTAGAAATATGTTTTTTTGAGGCTCCTGTGATATTTTTGAATTTTTTTTCAAATAAATCAAGAAAGTAAATTTTTAAGGTTTCGACATTGATTTTTCCTCATCATGTCTAGGGACTAGAAAATAGTTATATAGGCGACAGAATCTCTACCTCAAGAAACAATAAAAAAATTAAACGAGAGAGATAAAAACATAGCTAGACATGCAGGTCTAAGTTTCAAAGCCTAAGCTCTTTGATAGCTACGAGCATAAGCTTGGCCTCTCTTTTTATTGATTTTTTTTCTATATAAATATTAATTGATTCATTTTTAACTTGTTTAACTTGATTTTTTTAAATGGTGATTGATGTTTTTAAATATATCTTTTTACTTTATAATACTTCAAAGAGATTATTGTAATGTGATATTAATTTTTTGCCTCTTTTATTTTATATAAATGAGTTATATTTTAATAATGCATCTATAAAAAAATAAAAATTATTTGTAACTAATAATAAAAATTAATCTCTAATATAAAATAAATTAAAACTTGTAAAGTGAAACCGCAACCCATTTAAAACATTTCAGTTTGCATCTATTATTTAATTAGCATTGTTAACATCTCTTTTTTCAATATATTATTTTATTAAGCATAAATAATACCATTTTATTTTTCAATTAAAAAAATTCATAATACTCAAAAACACATCCATTATGAAAATGCTTTTGTCTTTTGTTTTTAAGGCTAGTTAACATTAACATTAACAAAAAAACATAAAAGTGAAAGAAGTTTTATTGTATTCTACCTCATAAAATACTATTCATTATAATAAAAAAAATTCAATTTATGTTTGTTTGTTTTTTTATCAATTTTATCTTTTAATATTAGATTTATTAGGGATTAAAATTTATAATTTTTTAATTTATTTTTATAAGGTTATCTGAATCTTATGACTCGAACTACAAGTTTAATAAGATAACTCAGTTAACTCGAGTTTTTTTTTAATTGAATTTTCCTTTTATTCCATCATTTAATGATGAATTGACTAAGAATTAGGTTTCATAATTTATTTGGTTTGCTTTTTTATAAGGTTATCCTCGTTTCATAACTTGGGTTACAAGTTTGGTATATTAACCTGAATTGACTCAAGTTATTTCTTTGTTCTATTTTTAATTGATTTTTTTAATTTCATCTTTTAACACTGGATTGATTAAAAATTAAGCTTTGTAATATATTTTAATTTGCTTTCTAGTGAGTTATCCTGATATTATAAAAATGATTATAGTTTTGGTAGGTTAACTCAAGTTATTTTTTTGTCCTTTTTTTAATTAGTTTTCTTTTCAATTTCACCATTCAAAATTAAGTTTATTAAAAATTAGATTTTATCATATGTTTTTATTTCTTTTCTAAGGAGTTATCATATTCTCATAACTAAGCATATGAATTGGCAGATTAACATATGCTAACATAAATCAATCTAATATAATCTTGTCTTAATATTTATAAAAAAAATATCATTTTAAATATTTTTATTTTTATCAACCTACCAAATTAAAACAGAAAAACAACTCTTATGAAAGAGATTTGATTTTGCTAAGACAACCTATAAATTCCACCAACATACAGGTTTTGTAAAGAAATAAGTCCAACATATTTTCAAAGCATCCAAACTAACATGAAAATTGTTTCTTCATACGAAAAAGGTATTTATTTGGCCAAATTAACTTCTATAAGTTCAAAATCAAAGTTTGAAGATTTTATGCAAGATATTTTTTTTCTTTTTAGAAAAATATTTATTGTACTATTTTAATATAGATTGTCTACTTTGGAATGGATTATTTTTTATTTTTTGGAGGATACAAACAGATTAGAGGGATGTGGGGATTTGAGTTTCCTGTGAAATAAAAGGAAAGAGAAGGAGGCAGCCAGAAAGAAGAAGAAAATTCTTACCTTTTTCTCTTCAGCTTGAAATTATATTTTCATCTTTTCTCTTCCTTATTTTTTAATAGATATGCAAGGCTAAGTTATTTTTTTTTGTTACAAGGATACAGAAACCTTCAGATTTCAAAAACTATAAAATTTATTCTATCATTTTTTTTAATTTATATGATGATTATGAATGTTTTACTATACTTATTTATTATGATTGTTTAGTTTGATTGCTAGAGCAAACTCTAAATTATTAGACTCATCTTTGCAATCATATCAAAAGTTTGTATGTTTTATATTATGTTTTAAAATCAAATGTATCAATTAAAAACTTGTGACTAGATGTAAAGATCATTTTTAGGTGTAACAACCCAACTTACTTGCTTACATATTTGTTTATCTTTTGTTCTTATTTTGTTTACAAATTTTGTTCCATCTTTTGTTTATCTGGTGTGTGTATGTATGTGTGTGTTATATTTTACTCAGGGGTTTACATTTAATTTTAGTTATCGAGACTTATGAAATGATAATAGTAGGATTTTCTCTATGTTGTCTATGTTTTTCTAACTTATTCATAACTACCGGGGCTTTTTATTAACTAAGTTTATTGTTTGGTCAATAATTTAGGTGGGCGTAGAAAATATCCTATTGAATTTTAGAATCTCTATTTGAAAAACATAAAAAATGAAGAAAAAAAAAGTGTTTTGGGGAAATAATATTCTTTTTTTCTTTATAAATTCATTTAAAGAATGTGTGCATGTATAAAAATACAAAAAAAGATATGAGAAATCTAGTTTTCATAAATATAAAAGATGTACAATAACTATTTTGTTATCACTTAAATTTAATATTTATACTCACTCACTCACAACCATAATTATTCACTCACAACCATAATTATTAAGCTCGAACCGGTCTAATATGTTAACCCGATCACAACAACAAAATCTTTCACTAACTAATCATCCTTGTTTATGGAATTATATGAAAAAGTAGTTGAAATGTATGTAAGGTTGTGGTTATCTTGATATCTTGTTTCCTCCATACAAAAACATAAATGTGTATGTATTATGGGGATATTTTACATATATAATATACCATCTCTAGTGTGAACAATATCAAAAAAAATTAAATTAAAAGCATAAGGAAAACTAACTAAGGAGAGCATTTGCATAAACCCTAGGCTTTGAATATATATGTGTGTGTGTGGAAAAAAAAAAAAACAAGGTGTTGATTTATACAATTAAACCATATATGTTTTTTGAGATGTATTCTAGTTATTCCACTAATATATCTCATGAAGACATTAGTGATCATGTTTAAAGATAGGAAAAATTATAATAATCATTGCTTGTTTGCAATTGCATTTTACTTTCTCTAGTTAAAAAATTATACTTTATATATTAAGATTGTTAATAAAACTTTACATTCAGAATCAATAACGCGCAAACTTGGTCAATAAAAAAAGAAAAGGTACTACACTAGTATAAGTTTACATTATAATTGATTTAATATTCAAAATGTCTTTATCCAAAAAAAAAAACACCGCTACAATCACCATTGTCTCTCTCTCCCGCCACCGCAACCACCCCTTCTTGTCCCCCAATGGACCCCGCCATCATCAACCCATGAAGCCAGCAAACTGCTGCCTTTCATCCACAATGCACATTAGCTCTTCGACTCTTTTTTATATATAGAAAATTGATGGCTTTTTGTATTTGTCAATGCGTTTTGATTTGGGAATTGAGCCAATTTTGATTTATGTCGGCAGGAGAAAGGGAGATTTGGGTTATTAATATACATGGGTTATTTTCATCTTTTTATCTAAATAAAAAAAGAAAAAAAAGTTGACTTTGACTCGGTATGTAAATTGTAATTCTTTACATGTGAAAGGGAAATTGCAATTACAAGGATGATTAGTTAGTGAAAGATTTTGTAAACATAAAACACCAAGATGTCCTGAACTGTGCTGTTTTTAGCGAAGCTGGATTGCTCCTTTGATTATTTTTAATTTTATCCGCACATAAAACTGTTCCTGCCATGCGTAATTAATTAATTCCAGCTTCTTATTCATCCGCCATGTTCTTTTCCCTTCTAATATTGTCGTCCACTGATTTATTTTAAAGGCCGCAAGCTTTCATTCCCTTTCCATGCAGGAGGACTAGCTTTCGATCTATTCTTGCAAACTTTTACAAGGTCGCAAGTTAATTAGTTATGCTCCAGTGATTCCTGCCTTTTTGTTGCGGCCTCCAGCACTTTTTGAAAGCGTCCACGTGGCACCATAACTAGTATTATTCGAAGACTCGTGGTCTTATGAAAAAGTACCTTAATTTCATGCACATTATCAATGTCCCTCGGGATCCAAAATCACCCATTTTCGAAGTGAAGTCTAGACTAGAAATAAATTAAGGAGGCGGTCCAAATAACCAGTTCTACCTGAAAGACATGGGAGGATGTTAAAAAAACAAAGGAAAGCCTTGTGATGGGGATGTGATCACAGACGTTGCAGGATACAGAAAGATTATCGTAAATAATGAAACAAAATCTTGGTGCCAACCAGAAAGTTTAAAGTAGTGTCCACCTTATCACTCCTTTTCAAATGGAATCAAAATCCACATGACCGATAAGGAGAACTACCCTCGTAATGCTTACCACCTCTGGTGTGCTCCGGGCACTGCCGAGCACCTTGAAGAGCCACATATTCTAAGTGATCCATATAGCCACCCTCAAGCACAAGGGATGCTGCAAATTCTTCCTCATCCTGTCTGGGGGGGATACGGGTACTCTACAAAGAAGGGGGGTGGTTCGATAAGGGATCTAAGAAGTTGGGGGAACTTGACGTTGACACTGTACTGTTTTACCAGGTATATTCTAAGAAGGTTTTGAGAAAACCACACTTTAAGAGGTGGTGACTGCGTTTATTTATATAGAGAATGTGAAGAGTGGCCTAGAAACACTCTTGATAAAGACATCTGCAACTTGAAGAGTAGAAGGAACATGTTGAATGCGAATACGACCAGTGACCAAAACTTCTTGAAGAAAATGATAGTCAAGATCAATGTGCTTGGAGTGCTTGTGAGAGACTGGATTAGAGCTTAAAAAGATGGCACTCTTATTATCACAGAGAAGTAGTGGTCGAGCTGGACGAGGGACGTGTAAATCATGCAGGAGATGATCTAACTATAAAACCTCGGCAGCAGTGGAAGCGAGGGCACGATACTCAAATTCACAGCTAGAGTGAGATATCGTAGGTTGCTTCTTGGTACTCCAGGAGACAAGGTTGTCACCGAGATAGATGGAGTAACCAGAAATGAAGCGTCTAGTGTCAAGGTATCCAGCCCAATCAGCATCAGAGTAAGCAGTAATGATAGCAGGAGAGGAGGCAATGAATGAAAGGCCATAGTGAATAGTGCCCTTGACATATCGAAGGATGTGCTTCACAGCTAGAAAATGGTCATCAGTGGGAGCATGCAAGTATTGGCTAACAGAGTTTGCTGAATGGGCAAGATCAGGACAAGTAATGGTCAAGTATTGCAGATACAAAGTAATATCTACAAACGGGGAACCAGAAAAGGAAAGATGTTGAGCGACAACCATAGGAGTGGATACCGGTTTGCAATCAAGGACTTGAGCCCACGTAAGAATGTCGCAAGCATACTTGGTCTGACTGAGAAAGAGTCCAGTCGAAGTAAAGGTGGCTTCAAGACCAAGAAAATAGTTGAGAGAACCTAAGCCCTTGATGGCGAATTCTGAGTGAAGCTGTCGAATGAAGCTGCTAAGAAGAGAGTTATTGTTGCCAGTGAGGATAATATCATCAACATAGAGTAAGAGATAAATGATTTGCTGCTGACGATGCATAACAAATAAGGAGGTATCAGCACGGCTGCAGGTAAAACCAAGTTTCTAAAGAAATGAGCTGAATCGTTGAAACCAAGCACGGAGAGCCTGTTTTAGGCCACAAAGAGCCTTCTTGAGTTTGTAAACATGTTGGGGAAAGAGAGGATCAACATATCCAGGAGGCTACTCCATATAAACATGTTCTTGCAAAATACCATGAAGAAAAGCATTTTTAACATCAAGTTGACGAAGAGACCATCCATGAGTGATTGCTAGTGACAGCACGACACGAACAGTGAAAGCTTTGACTACTAGGCTAAAGGTGTCAGTGTAGTCAACACCAGGGAGTTGAGTGTATCCTTTAGCAGCAAACTCAGTGCCAAGGGCACGAAGAAACCAATGAGATTTGTCAACTTCATCAACTGGTCGTCCGATGGCCACTAATTGATCACAAAGGCCTTTGAATGCACGGGCAAAGTCAGCAATGGAGCGGTTTCCTTTCTTCATGAGTTAAAGTTCATCCTTTAGGCGAATCTCTCGAGTTTTAGATCTATGGCTGAACACACGTTCAAGAGCAACCCAGATATCCCGAGAGGTTGCAAGGCCAACAGCAGCTGCCATGGCTTCTTCTGTGAGAGATGACAACAATAGACTTAAGATCCGTTGGTCTTTGAGTTTCCATTCAAGGAATTCGGGGTTGACAGTAGAGGTATAGTCTGTGGTGGTAATTGTTTCATTCGGTTGTTGAAGAGAATCATCAATGAAACTAATACAGCCTTAGCATTGAAAGAAAGGGATGAGCTGGCTTTTCCAGAGCAAAAAATTTGTGGCTGAGAGCATAATGGTGATCATGTGAACCATGGTATTGAAAGAGAGAGGCTCTGCCATGAGGAAGAAGGGAGGAAGATTTGTTTTGGTATTTAACCTAGAAGAGCTTTGATACCATGAGAAGGTTTTGAGAAAACCACACTTTAAGAGGTGGTGACTGCGTTTATTTATATAGAGAATGTATACATGTGTAACTGGAATACTAAGAAAGGAAAGAATCATAACATAAATACAATATATTACATTCCTATAATTATAAGCTAAGAATCGGGAGGGGATTCTCGAGAATCCCCAACATATTCTCTTCCTTTCTTTGAAGTATGCTGTTAGACGAGGGTGCCAATATGTTGGTAGGAATTGCTTCTTACTATTTTATTCGATTCATGGTTGCAATGCAAGATCCTGGCACTCAACCTATGAAGAGAAACTGATCGTCAATTGACTAGGCGACTGGAGCATACATCAGCAAAGATCAAGTCGCAGAGAGGATCGTCAGTGACTTTAATACTGTTGCTCCAAAATTAAGAACGATACATTCAGATAGTAAAAGGCCAAGTAAAAATATTATAGCTATGATTCATGAAACACCTCAAACGTTTTGAGCCTGTTTCTTCTTCTAGTTTTGTCCTTGTTAGCAGGCACTGGGCTGCTTAGGCCTGTTTGCTAAATAAAACCTGGTTAATAAAAAGTACAGCTCTCTTCTAACCGCTCAGGCATCATTTCCCCTTTTGTTGCTTAAACGATAATTGGTAATTTGAGACTACAGTACTCCACTAAAACACAAAGTTCTATGAAATGCTGAGTGGAATTTTATTCTGATCAACGAATTGAATTACATCAGATATCTAATTACACAGCATAAATATACAGGAAGTTGACTAGACCCTTGAAACCTATCAAGAAGAAGACCAGCTACCCCACCTTGAATCTAGACCTAAATCCATTGCATAATCTGGATACTTGTCTTATCGGCGCGAGGGTGGAAAGGATTTATCCCAAAATAAGACTATGTTAATCCATAATGAACAGTGCCCACATTCCTCTGAGCAGCTACAGCAGCAGGACGAACTGGAGCAAACTGGGATTGTACCTGGAGCAGTTTTGCATCAATGGCAATTCTTTCATTTAAATGCTCCACCCTAGATTGTGGTTGGTAATATGGGTTGGTGTTCACGTCCATGGCCATCCCAGAGGATGGCTTGGCTGCCACGTTACATTTAGGAGGTTGCTGTTTGGTTTGTGAATCTTTTCCAGTCTCCGAAATAGACTTCGCTTGGATCAATGTGTTGTTAGTCCTCAAGAAGCAGTGTGGAGAGCTGGTTTGGGGAGGAAGAACGGCATTTCTACATAACATCCTTGTGCCATAGAGATCTTTGACATTTCTGCCATTCTCATACGGTACAACTGATCCCACAACTCTCCCTGGCTTTGCTGTACAACAAAACAAAAAAGAAATGTTAGTCAGCTAAACGGAATCTGGCTTGGGGAAACCAATATTCCCAGGAAGCACAATAAAAAGTCTAGAAAGACATGGTGAACGAGTTCATAAGAACAATTTAGAAACTAGTTCTTGCTTCCGAGCTTCAAAAGAAAATTAGCCTTTTGCAGTCTGGAAATGGCATATATCCAGGATAGGAACTAAACTAGTCGCAAGGACAAAAAGTTTGCTAGCTCTGCCATAAGTCACTATGGTATGATAATGACTCGACAACTCCCTGCAGCTTGAACATTCAGGTGATCCATATATATGGATGTAGTTATTTAGTAAAGTCTATCCTTAACAGTAACTGCTGAAAGATGAAGCCCTCCAACATCTTACCGACAAAGAGAGAACTTGCAGAGGCTTGAAGGTCGAATAGAATACAAAAGTTTTCCCAGTAGACTAGATTTAGGGGGGGAATGTCTCTTTACAGAAAGCAAGCAAAATGAGCATAAACATACCCAATGGCATTCGAGGTGGGGGCCTTGTGACCTTTGCTGGATTTTCAAAACTTGTATCCTGTACTCTTAAATTTTTAGAATCATCTTCTGTAACTCGCCTGTTGTCAAATGAGGTTGAATTTGATTGCATATTACGAGGGATTGTGTTTGAGTGAACAGTAGACCTGTGAACAACAGGAAAGGTTAAAAGGAAAGAATGCAGACAACATATTTATAAAGGAAGAACATTCCAGATTATGCAAACTGCTTTCTAAAATGACCTATAAACCATTTTATTATCAATGATTTAGAGGACAAAGAAACAAGTAATTGCAAGTCATACCGTGGAAGGGAGACATGCTTCCTCTCTAGAGGTATCACTGGTGCACTTCTACCACTGTTTTCCTCGAGATATGCAAACTGCTTTCTAAAATGACCTATGGCACTGCATTTCAAAGTATATATAATTTAAACATAGAAAGGAAAAGGAAAGGCAATTGCTGCTACTCAGAAAAGGGAAAGGTGAGATGGAGGGAGGAAGAACTTAGTACCTAGGATAGAGAAAATTAGTGCTTTCATTTCCATTCATGTAGTCTTTTAGTAGCTGTGGATGGTATTCCAGTATTTCACGGTATAGCAGTTCCCGAACATCTTCCTTTGTTACCCTTCGCCTTTCAAACTCAAACTCCAACTTCATGATTGGCTGACAGGAAGGTTCTCTTTCAACTTTGGCTAGGCCCTTAAAGTAAGGGTCAGCTAATGCCTATTATACAAAACTTGCATCAATCAGTTCAGCAATGAAATAAGGATAAAGAGCAGCAGGAAAAGCAGCTCCATTCATACATCAACAAGAATTGAATGCCAGGACACCATTCTTAAGGCAAGCAAATACGACAAAGCATACACCTCTTCAGCAGTTGGTCGATCTTTAGGATCAAATGCTAGTAGCCTTTGCAGTAACCTGTGTGCCAAAGGATCTGCATTTGGAAATTTGTTTGCAAATGGCACAGGCTGTTTTTTCCTCATTTCTGTCAAGTATTTTCTTGCCTTGTCATTTCGCACCTGCATTTTAATCCAGTACAAATTATGATCGATAACTTGAAAAGGAATTGCTGTGACCAACTGGGGGTGTGAGCAAGAGAGTCATACTCTAGAAATGGTTTCTAATGAAGGAGTCCCAAGAAGATCAGTGATCAAATCTAATTGATGAACAACGCTTTTACCCGGAAACAGTGGCTTCCCTGTCAATACCTCAGCAAAGATGCAGCCAATGCTCCAAATATCAATTGCTCGTGTATACTGCATCCAAGTAGAAACACAAAAATAAGCAGCAGAATTATAGAGCTTTAAACTGCAATTAAACCACTCCAGAGAAGCAGACATAACCTGACACAGTTACCTGAATTGACAGATATTTCAACTTCCAGGAGAGTTCATAGTCCTCCCTGAACAACAATTATTTTAATCTAGGCATTACTGCTAACTATAAAGCACTCAAATCATTTTATGGAGAAGTAAACATTTTGCTTCAATAATGCAAGGACAACCAATTGTACTATATTTTATGTTGCTTCATACCCAACAAAAGTTTATTGTTAAACAAGGAAATACCAAAATGATATTAAATATCCTGAACAATGACATAATAACTATAGCATTATTCAACAAAAGAAATAACCATAGTGTTAGCAAAAATAATGTACCACTATATAGCAACAAATGTAAGAAATTTTGGAATCAAGCACCAGCAAATTACATGTCGACCTATACCAAAATGTTAGTCCACTGTAGCCTATATCACGCTCCAACCAGGTTAGCTCTGGAAAAGAATGGCCAAACATGGTAAATAAAAGCCATACCTTTGAAAAGAAAGATCCACACAGCTCTGGAGCTCTATACCATCTTGTAGCAACATAGTCCTGCAAGATGCATTTATTAATGAAAACTTCTTAACTGAGAGATGTTGTCAGCTGATACTTGTTATAAAATGCTGGAATACATACCGTCCAGAAAACAGTGGTTGGTGTGTCACTAAATGCTACTCTTGCCAGCCCAAAGTCACATACTTTAAGTTTGCAATTTGCATTTGCCAAAATATTCTTTGGTTTAAGATCTCTGTGGTACATCTTTGCTGCAGCCAAACAACTTTAGTTCAGAACAGAGGTAGATCAAAAGCATTACAATTTAAGCTGCATTCACACTGTTACACAAGATAATGACCATGCATGCATCTGTTTTCAAGGATTAGAGACGGAAAATTTTGACCCAAAAGCAGCCTTTGACAGAGCAGGTAAGAAAGAAACAGTCACCTGTATGCATATACTTCAGTGCACGTAACATCTGATAAAGAAAGAACTGATGGTGTTCCCTTGTCAAGTCATCATTAGCTTTGATGACTTGGTGAAGATCAGATTCCATAAGCTCAAAAACAACAAATATGTCTTCGAATTCTCTCTTTGAGGGTGGCAGCATGATTCTCTTAATCTCAACGATATCAGGATGCCGTAAAAGCCTAAGTAACTTTACTTCTCTCAAGATTCGAATAGCATCAGAAATATGCTCAAAAACATTATTGATTTTCTTTATTGCCACTTTTTCTCCAGTATGAGTGTCAATTGCAGCACAAACAACTCCATAGCTTCCCTTTCCAATAACTTCTAGAATCTTGTATCTATTGGCATCCCCATACTCAGTGAAAAATTCCATCTCTTTTAAGTCCAGAAACAAGAAAAAAATTTCAGATTCAAGCATGCAATGATGTTGCTGCAGGGATTGCCTAGATAAAAAGCATCTAGAAACAAATTAATAAAAAAAAAATAGAAAACATAAACACAAATCCAAGAGCCTCTGGATAAAAAAGACAAGCAGATGAAGCCTCTGTTAAAACGATAGCATACATAGAGGATATATTGGGACTTATATATAGAAGCATGCATAACCAAAAATAAGATCCAGACAGTTCAACAAGCAAACGGAAATAAATTGTATATTCCAAAGCAAACAAGACATAACAGTGTTCCAGAGGAGGCCAACACTGGACACATTTAAACCAATATTTTTATCAAATGATCATACTAGGAGTGAACTAATCTCTAACTTGATTGTATGCCAAAAGATTATCATTACACTGAAAAAACTGCTTGAAGAATGAGATAGTGGAATCTTTCACAAATCAATACAAATGAAAAACATTAGAAAAAAGAACCGAAGAATGAATAGCGGAGGAATTGTGCGCCATCAACTTTAGGGAAAGACATCAGGTTGCAATTGGTCACAGCTCACAATATGCATTAGTGAAGAATCAAATTCAGAATCTAATGGACTAGATTAGTGTCTAGCAATTGCACCCAAAAATATCAAGTAAAACACCTTTATTTTTTGGAGGGAAGCAACATCAGTGAGAATCAGAACCATTTATCTGACTAATTAGGACCAGGAACAAAATATTCAAGCATCAAACCGAAACCAATCAATTAGGTTTTTCATGGTTCAGCAGTTAGGAAATGGGGAATTTCAGCTTGCATTTGTTTCAGTAAGTATTGCGACAGACAAAAATGTAACCACTTCATGATCACAAAGCAACCAAAAGCTAAAACCAGATCATACTTTTTCATACAAGTAACAAAAGTATTAAAATTGTAGTTAAAACTTATCAAGAGCATAAAAGTACAAATAATTAGCTTAAGTTTTCAAAATTTAAAATAAAACAGCAACCAAACAAAAGAACTAATTTACAAGTTAACTAGAAGTAGTATCCAACCGCATTTCAAAACCAAACCAATTGACCATGAACTTAAAGCAAATTAAGCATAAATAACCCCGAACTTAACATATTTACTTACTAATCTGATCAAGCCCAATTTTCTCAAATTACAAAACTTCATCCATTATCCTACACTTTCTCCCCACCCGAATAGACAATATCAATAACCCAGATCCTAATTCAAAAGGATAATTTTCCACTTCAACAAAAACTAAACAGAACACCATCGAAAATCAAATCTTTCATCTTCCCTCAAGTTAAAGAAAGCCGCAAAAATCCTAAAAATTCTTTTTTGATCAATTGGGTGGTTGAATTTGATAAAAATCCATTCAACTTCTTTTCTTTTAGTTTCTATTCCACCGGGGAAAAAAACTACCATACAATTAAGAATTAAAAACTTTAGCCAAAATCCAAATTTACCCAAATTGAATCAAAGAATCCAGATCCCAAATTCTTCAAGGCAAGAGAATTCAAACTTTTTCAACAGAAAAATCACGATTAATAGGAGAAAAAAAAAACAGAGAGAGAAAGGGAAACTAACCTTCTTTGGATGATCCTGTTGAGTCTTCTAGATTTTCAAAACCCACAACAATACAATAGACACAAACAAGAAAAGAACTTGTTCTCTTTTTATCTATTGTTTTAGACAAAAACAAAGGCTTTATTTTTATTTCTCCTTTAAGATAATAATTATATAAAAAACAACTGCATTTGCCCAACAACCTCCACCAAATCTATTTCCTTCCCACTCTCTGCTTCAAAGTTATCTTCTTTTCAACAACCATCAACACCCCCCACTTCAAATTCTTCACTCTCTCTCTAAACCCACCACCAAAAACTCAAAAAGCTTAAACTTTGAAACAAGAACCGCCTCAAATGGTGAAATAAAATTTTAGAGGAAATCTGTGCGAAAGAGAGAAACGATTGTTGTATGGATCCGAGGAGAAGAGAACAACGGAAAGAGAGAAACAAAGAGAGAATCACAACGGTGTTACAGTGATAGTTAAATAATGAGGAAACTAACTTGTCTTGTTATTGCTCCTCTTATTCCATTATTTATATAATTATCGTTTTTACTCTCTTTTTTCAATTACTTTTAGAGGTAATTTTTTTACATTTTGCATCAATTGTTTTGAAAATTATATAAAATATCCTTAGTTAACAAAAAAATTTCAAATTAATTAAATAATCTCATATATATTATATCATTAAAAAAAACATAATTTATATTTGGTATTATGATGGTAATAATAATTTTAATTTTGTTGTTTAAAATTATATTAAAATAAAAAATTATTTTGACATCAAAATATTAAAATAATTTGAAAACATTAAAAAAATTATTTTAACTAAAAAAAATTTAAAATTTTTTAAAAAATGATTTGCGTTGCATTCTTCAACTATTTTAAAAATGCTAAATGAGTTTTGAACAGTGAAAAATAATAAGTATTGTTTCGTTAACCCTAATTACTACTGTGTTTAAGGACTAAAGAAGCAAAGATGGTGCGCGCCTAGAAATGGGATTGTCAATTTTAAGAATTCTGGGAATGTTTTGATTATGAATGTGAAGTAATTTTTATGGTTCTAATTAAAATAATTTTAAAATTATAATTAATTAAATTTAGATATGTATTTAGTAAAAATTATGATTAAAGTTTATATATAGTAAAAAATATATATATATATATATATAATATTTGATGGAAATGTAATTCTGTTAGTTTTTAAAATATTTTTTATTTAAAAAATTATTTTTAATATCAATATATCAAAATAATTTAAAAACATCAAAAATATATCAATTTAAAGTAAAGAAAAAAATAAAATTTAAATTTAAATTTTTTTAAAAATATTTTTAAAATATAAAAATAATTAAAATCAAAACTGAACTCAATTTTTTTAATGAATTTTATAATATGAAATACAATTTGAGTTATTACTTAAATATCTTATTATATTTGTTTATTAAAAATATAAAAACTAGAAGAAAAAAACAAACAAACAAACCCAGCAGGCTAGAGAAGACCATAACTTTTAAGACGCTCGCCCAGCATGGAAGCCAACACATACAGGGATGGTCTAAAAGAAGTTTGAGATGATTCTTGTTTAAAAGATCTTTGACCTTTGAAATATATTTGCTAAATAATTTATCTCTGTCAAATCTCACTATCCTTTCAGGGGTAACTTCTCATGATGAAAAACAGCAAAAATCCAGATCTAGAAAGCAGATTTTGCCTAGAAATTCAATTTCCAGCACTCATTCAATGCATCTCATCAAATGGAGTGGATAGCTTTGATAGCATTGAACTGAACAAAATGTTGAATAATTAGCGCCCACCAAGTGGTTCCCAGCCTTTCAGTTCATCGGCGATGGTATGCTGCACATTTTGTGATAGTTACCGAACAATTCTAGCTTGATTATACTGGAGTTCTTGGGTGGCTTTGTGTTAATTTTCTTGATAAAATAACTTTTGAAAGCGACATTATGGTAAAGGGATTGCAATCTGTTTTGCAGCAGGGAATTGATGTTGCTACCTTGGAAAACCAAGCTGGTGAATCTCAATCCATCTACCATCAAAGAAAGCATTTTGTTTCCATCAGCTTGTCAGCTTCTCCAGCAGCAGAAACCTCGAAGAACCCCAAAAAGTTATTTTCAAAGAAGATGCTGAAAAAGTATTTGTTTATGAAAATCAAGATTCTTCTACTGCATCTAAGACTGCCGGTATGTCAGATCATGGTGATTTTGTTATTTCCTAATTCCAGGAAAGTTGTAATTGCATGCAACAAAGTGTTTTGTGAAAGTTCTAGCTTCTTCTTCTTTTTTATGACAAAGTTGTAATATTAATTTGATTGTAAAGTAGTAATTATCAACTTGATGGTAAAGTTTAACATTTATAATAGGTCTTTTTATTAATTAAAATATTATTGTAATTTTGTATATAATCTAACTTTTTTTGTTTATATTTTTTGATGCCATTTAAAAACTTATAACTTTGATTATATAAACTATGATTTTTAAAAGAATTAAGACAAAGTAAAGTAGTAACATAATTACAAGATGGTGAAGGTAATTTTTTTTTCAAATTAAAAAAGAAAAATATAAATTTTATACTCATAAAGTAACAAATGACTACTTTATAGGTCCAAAAAAATAGAAATATGTAGGAGAAAAAAGTTTTATATTAATATATTTTTATTATTTTTTATGGGTTATGAATTTTGTATTTCATATTATTTTTATATTTATCTTTTTTTCTCAAAGTAAACTTACATAATAATTAATATGATGTAATTAATTATTCTCCATGCACTATAAAAAATTTTCAATAAACATCATATGTCATATTTATTTGTAAGATTTTTTTATAAATGTTTTGTAGTTATAGACTTCCCGGTTATAAACAAATTCAATCAATTTAAAAACTAAAAAAAGCATTATATTTATTGAAGATTATTTATAAAAATATATGATTTTTTACTGTATCTAAGTGCCTGCATGAAAGTCTTAATTGTTCAGAAAATAATTAATAATATCCTATTAATTATTTTTTAAGATTTACTTGAGGAGAGAAACAAACATAAATAGAAGGGAGAATAAAAAAAATTCATAACACACCAAAAGTGAAGATATTATCTCCACATGAGATTTTTATCTTTTATTTATATCAATTTCTTTTTTTAAAATGAGCCTAAAAAATAACAATTAAGAAGTAATTAATTACTCCCTAAATATCATGAAATTTATCTCTACATTGATCTCAATTGCCAATTGCTCTACATATACATGTATAAGGATCGTATGAAATCATTCCATTCAATTCTATAGATTTTTTTAGTTAGTATTATTTGGTTGTATTAGGGTTATCTTCAAATTTCAATTAATATTATTTAATAAAACTTTTCACCTTCTTTTTTCTGCATTAGGGTTTTTTCATATTTTAATTATTTATGCTAATGCTCTTTCTAGTCCTCTTCTCTAAGAACACAAAATTTTATTATTATTATTATTATTAAATGTGTATGTATGTTAATAAAACTGATCAATAAAACTGATCACTATAAAATTTATAGAATACATTAATAAGCATGTATTGATAATTTGTCATGCATACATTTTCAAATTAATAAAATTAATAGTTTGTCATCACCTAAGAATTTGTTTTAAAATAATATTTAAATATCTTTCTTAATGAAATATCTATTTGATTTTTAAAAGAAATATCTTGAGAAATAAAGTATCTTAAAAGTAGAGTGGAAGATACGTATTCTGGTACTAGAACAGTCTATTTGAAGACCCGACCAGATAATACAATAATATCTCACTCTTGTTTGATGTGGAAAGATTTTAACGAGAAAAAATATTTGTTTCATTAGTTTTTTATGGAGCAGATTCTCTTGCAACTGTTCGAATGTTTGATTTCTTTTTGGTAAAAATAATAGTGAAAAATTCATTTCTTCTACCTGCACCAATTTAATATAAAAATATCTTAATAAAAAATATTTTTTTTATAATTTGTTTAATTTAGATGCGGATGATTTGTTTTAAACCAGATCTATCAAGTGATTTAATTTGAATATACATGTAAGCTAATTATAACAAGGTTGTTAATTTCATTTTGATAAATATTTTATGTTTTTAATTGAAATAAAATATTTTAGTTTTAATGTATTTTGATTTTGATGTACTGCTTTGGAATTGTACTATATATATAATAAAAATTGTTGAAATTCAAGATAAATTAATTATACATTATGTAATGCAAAAATAATATTAAACAAATATAATTTTAACATTTATTTTTTTTTAAATAGTTAAAATTAAATAAATCTTTAACTTAAAGAAATTCAACTTAAAGAAAATATAAAAATATTATGAAAGTAAAATATATTAATACAAAATATTTTAAATGTAAAGCTAGGTGAATGTTATTAAAAATTGGTTAATGGAATATAAAGGGTCCCTTGTCTTGTTTAAATTCCTACAAAGTAAAAACATGAATATAAACTATATGCATTAATAATAAATCTAATTTTAAAAAATTAAAACAATTATTAACGAAAAATAGTAATAATAATTTTTAATATTATTATTAATATTATTTTCATTAAAAATAGTAATAAAAAAGAGCTTTTTATACTTAGATGATTTAAATAATTAAATTAAACTAAATTTAATTTGATTCAATGGCTTTTCAAGATTGAGATGGAAGATGTGGAATGAAATTGGAATATTATCATCAAAATTTAGTTGAAAAATTTAAAAAGAATTAAAATTTAAAATGAAATGAAAATTATTTTATTTTTAAAATTAAAATAAAATATTTTAAGTATTCTAAATAAAATAAAATAAAATCGACAACTTAAAGTATGTCTGGTAGTGTAGTAGTGGTTGTTTTTCAAATAATTTTTTACATCGAAATACATGTTAATTATATATTTTTTATTTTTTTAAAATATTTTTAAAACCAATACATTAAAACAATCTAAAATATATAAATAGTATTAAATTTTAGTTAAAAAATAAAAAAATTAAATTTTTTTAAAACACAAATTGAAACACGTTACAAAAAAACCTCTTATATTATAACGCGTGCGTGCGTGCGGAATCAAAATATACTATCATCCAACCTGAGCGAGCGATTAGACGGCAACTACAATTTGGTCAGCAGTGTGCGTGAAATCAAAATAAATGTCAATTCGGAGAGGACGGTATCATAATTATTTATATACATGCCTTTTATTTCTCTGTCCAAATAATGTCTCGACCGTTGAATGTGGACAATTTCACTAGTAAATAGTACGTTCCGGTAGACAAGGAAATAATAAATATTGATTTGCCGCCGTGATTGGCCTATGGATGTACGTTTGGTGGGCTGTTTCTTCTAATAATTAAGCACGCGTATGGTGACTCTGTCCACAGTCGGCAAGACAATATCACTGCTTTTGTCTTTTCTTCCATCATTGAGCGGTGCACCGTCTTCCATGCCATGATATTGAATTAATTTTTTTTTGAAAAAAAAAAAGAAATTAAAACTGGTGGGACTTTTAATTAGGACGCTTTTTAATTTTATTATTAATTCACACAGTTTTTTTTTTTAATCATTGGCAACACAAAATTTGAAGGAAGGGCAAAATGAATGTTTTCATTGTCGATTCAAAACTCAAAATGAGTATCTAGAACTTTTCATTATTTAGTTGTCTAGTAATGTTACTAAAGTACCCTTAAAAGCTAAATTGATCAAACTTTTAAAATAAGAGGCTTTTCAGGCATTTCTTAATTTTTTAAACAAATACTCAAGTTATCCTTAAAGTTAAATTCAAGAGTGTTTTCGTACTTTAATATAGGTTTTTTTTTAGTAAATAGCGGACTCCGTTTATTTACAGAAAAGTTGTTTCTTTTTAAAAAGTAGATTCCAGAAAAAATGAATTCCTGGAAAATAAATTCCGGAAAAATATTTTTTTTTATGTTTGGTAGTGTTATAAAAAAGAACTGGAAAACACTTTCCAGTGTTTGGTTATGTTATGGAAAATGAACTGGAAAATAATTTATTAATAAATTAATTTTTTTCCAAGTTTATCTAATAAATATAAAATATTTAATCACTTACAATAAAAAAAATAAAATCTAAAAAGTATAATGATGAATTCTTTTTATTATATCCTATATTCATACACAACTTATTTTTTAAAATATATGTCATATCATATTATAGAGAAATAAGCTTGTGAAATATTTTTTTACGTAAAACTTATTAATATATTTTTTTCAATTTTAAATGCTTAAAATGAGTTTTTTTTTATATGAAGAAATCCAAATTAGTTTATGGTAAGAGTTATATATTTAAGTTTTTTTTTTGTATGAAGAATTTTTTAAAAGATAAATACATACAAAAATATTTTTATGGGTTTTTTGGATAATTTTTTTTGTATGGTTAAAGGAAATTACCTCTTTAATATCCCTTTAATATATATAAAATAAACATCAAGATATAAATATAAATATCTAACATCAAACATAATCATGCATAAATATTAAGTTTTGATGTCATATATATACATATTAGTTCAAATTACAAACATAAATATGCTAGACTGAATTAAACAAGTAAACATACTCGTTAAATAACAAACATAGTCTGAACCCAAATTTCCAACATAGTCAAACCATCTTAGCAAGCAGGCCTATAGTAGTGTTGGTTCACAAAATTCTGAACCCAAATTTTCCTCAAATTAGCATTTTTTGCCATAAATGCTTTTGCCAACATTTTATTTTGGACCAAATGATCAAATGCATCCCCAAGAGTGATCTCATTAAAGCCTTCAATTTTCATCACTTTCGTATACAATGCATTAACATTCAGCTGATTTTTGCTGAGGCTTTGAATTGCAAATGCTACATCTCCAATCTGTTTAGACAACTTTTCAATACCATCATCTTCATACATGCGAGTTCTCTTCCTGTGTTGCCTCTTTTGTGTACTAGACGAAGATGTTTCTTTTTCCTTATAACTTCCTTCATATTCACCTTCATTTCCAATTGAAATTGATTGCTCTTCAGTGTTCTTTTCTAAGTTGACATCAGCATATGATTTGACATAATTTCTGGTTGCCATGTCTTTTCCAACAACAATTGTCATTGCCTCGTACATATTAGGTTTTTTATTGAGAAACTTGTCATGATTGGGATGTGCCTGTTCATAAAGTTTAGAATATGCAATTGTTTAGTTCATTGTATAACATTTTAGAAACAAAAGTAATTATAAAAATTACAAAAAGTATAATATTTATTATACCTTTACTTCTTCATCATATACATCTTTCGAAACTGTAATCATCTTCAAACAATCATCTCAGCCAAAACCACTTTTATTTTTAAGTTTGGTTATTATTCTCCATTCTTTTTTCACCATCTTGAGATGATTGTCCACATGTTTAGGCTCGCATTGGATGTTGAACTTTTGACTTATTTCTGTAGCCACCTTAACAAAAGATTCTGCTTTAAAGGTCGAAGAAGGTTTGCTTCCTTTAAGTGCCTCCTCAGCTAATATCTTAAACAACATGTGAGACATAGGCTTAAACCATGTGAAGTGCTTGCCCTTACATTTTTCATTCTGCATGGAACTCATTTCTACAAAAAAAAAAATATACAAAATAAAATCATACAATATTTAGATTTAATAAATTTCATATAAAAACTACAATTAATAATTAAAAAAAAAAGAAGATATAATAAAGTCAACATCTACTCCAAATATATAACAAAGATAATACAAACTCAAGCAAGACATAATAAAAAAAAACACATATAATTAACACTCAATTACTAGTTTCTTTGAGTATTATAATCATTCCACATAGTTGATACAATTATTTCTCTTTTTGTTATCCACTCCCTATTCTCTTCCTTTTCTTCTCGTTGACTCAAGTTGATTGTTCGTCTAATTGGATCACTATCGGAACATATTTCTTCTATAATAAAGTCATAAGGATCAACCTCCATTATATGATTATGAATAATACAACATGCAAGAACAACATCTACTTATGTTTCATAAGACCAAAAAGATTTTCCATCAATTGATCTAAAACGACTCTTCAAAATACCAAACCCTCGCTCAATAGTGGTTCTCAATGAAGAGTGTCGAAGATTAAATAGCTCTTTTTCATTTTCTGGTGCACGTTCTGTAAACTCATTCAAGTGATATCGAACTCCACGAAAAGGAGAAATGATTCCTTTTCGAATACCGTAACTAGCATCACCAAGATAATATTTCCCTATAAATTAAGAAAAATAAAACCTATTACTATCTTTATCTGATAAAACATTTCGTATGTTTATTGCATATAATACCATAATTTATTATATACCTTCTGGAATTTTTAGACCACTAGGTCTTGATAATGTATCACCTAAAACTCGTGAATCATGTGCACTTCCTTCCCATCCAGCTAAAATATATATAAACTTCAAATCAAAAGTTATAGCTGTTAAAACATTTTATGTTGTTCCTTCTTTTCGACCTCGAAACTTTTCTTGAATCTCAACAGGAACATTTACAGGAATATAGGTACCATCAATTGCTCCCACACAATCCTATATAAACATGAAACAATAATTTATAAACTTAACTTCTAGATGTAATTAATTAATATATAAAAATATTGGTAGTGTTCTCATACCTTAAAATAAGGATAGAATCTTCGATTATTCATTATCGCAGCTGGAACTGTATCCTCTGGATCTTTAATAGGGTGCTTATATAACTTAAGAATTGCTTTTAAAACAATTCTAAAGTAACGATGAATGGTTTCAACAGACCTATAGTATATACCACTAATAAAACAAAATCTTTGGTTTTGGCCTATAATTTATAAGAACACAATTACTTGCTCCCTAATCGACACATTTTGAGTTGATCGTAATAGGTTGTGACTTGTGAGAACATCATACAATCTATAAAAGACAACAGGTTTCATACGAATTTGTTCAATACAATGCCTATCACCTCGATTCAAAATGCTGTCAATATAGAATTCTCGTTGAGCAATTGCATTTATACGTGGTTTTCTTCGTATATAAATTGTATTGCTTTCTTGTTCAATAATAACTACCCCTGTAGCTATCATAGTTACAGCTGCTCACATACATGCTGCATGAATTATCTTACTATCCATATCATGAAAGTGAAGTTTTCTGATAAAAAAACCTAAAAATTTAAAGAAATAAATATTAAAAAAAGCTTATAAAATACTTACATAATTAATACAATAAATTATGATGAAAGAAACAGACAATGTATAATAGTTACACTAATGATATCTGATTCCCTAAACAAACAAGGCCTTAAAATATATTATTTAAGACCATAACATTCAATTTCTCGACGATAAAAATGTTTTGAAAATTATACATTTCATAAGTTTACAACAATCAATAGACATTACGCAATGAAATCTATATAATTACTGGCATAGTCACACAAATTTCTCCATATATAACAAATATAATCAAACACTAATCATTAATTAATCAAAACAAAATAAAACATAAAATTATATTTATTGAGGTTATGTTATAATTTTATTGTTCCCATCCCATTCTCCCATTCCCCACAAACTATCGGTTTCTATAATTTCCTATTTTTCCTGTTATATCCATTCCTTATTTCCCTTGTTATAACCGGTTTGTATAATTCTCCAATAACATCCCTAATTACAGTGTTCCATTCCCCTCCCATTCCTCATTTCCCCTGTTGTCATTCCCCATTTTTCCTATAATTTTGTTATAATTGGTTTGTAATTTCCCATTATATTCAACAATTTTCCTGTGCCCATTCTCCTCTCCTTTCGATTCCCCGTCCCCTTCCATTCCCCTCTGCTCTCGGTTCCCCAATTCCCCCCTCCCTGTTTTGTCCCCTCCCATTCCCCTCTCCTCTCAGTTCTTGATTCCCCCAATTCCCCCCTCCTTGTTTTGTCCCTCCCATTCCCCTCTCCTCTCGGTTCCCTGGTTCCCCCAATTCCCCCCTCCCTGTTTTGTCTCTCTTGCAAAGATTGATCGCCCCCAGCAGAATTCACCCCCTTTACAGAAATCGACCGTGCCCCCCCCCCCCCTCCCCCCGTTTTGATATAACAGAAATTGATCACCCCCCTCACAGAAATTGATTGCCCCCACTATTTTGTCTCCCTTATAGAAATCAATCGCCCCCTCCCCGTTTTGGCCTCTTTGTCAACAGAAATCGATCGCCCCTATCCCATTTTGGCCTTTCTCTGTTCATATAAATCGATCCCCTCCCCACCGCGTTGCCTCTTCATGTTAACAGAAAATCGCCCCCTGTTTTGCCTTATTGTTGATAGAAATCGGCCCTTCGCTGTTTTACCTCTCTCCATTCGCAATTATCTCTCCCCCCCTTCCGGTTTTGTCTCTCTGTTTGGTTATGTTATTGTTTTGCCTCTCTCTGTTCACAATTTCCCCCTCCCCTCGGTTTTGTCTCTCTGTTTGGTTACTATTTTGCCTATCTGTTCACAATCTCCCCCCCGGTTTTGTGTCTTTGTGTGGTTATGATTCATGAAAACAGTAGCAGAAAAAATGTGTTTTTTTGGGTTGTTTGCTTGATTAGTTGAATGTGACGAGATAATTGAAAAGTTATGGAAAAAATATGACAATAGCAGTAGCAGATTTATCAAAGATTTATGCTATTATTTTTACAGATTTGGATCTACGCAGAAGAAAATAAAAACATAAAGGACATAAAGAGGAAAAAAAATACCTGAAGTTTAGATTCGAAAAATATTCTTGTTCCTGATCAGTTTGCAATTGATTTTGAAGAAAAAAAATTGTGCGATTTTTGGAGAAAAAGTTTTTAGAGAGCTGTGTTTGAGAAAATGAACGGAAGGAAAGTGTTTTCCTTTCTTTAACATAAGAAAAACACTTTCCTTTGGTAACGTTATTATTTTTAGTTTGACTGGAATTCAGTTTTTTTTGACTATTTTTTCATATTGTTGCCAAACATGGAAAAAGCAGGAAAGTGAATTCCAGGAATTCACTTTCCTGCAATCAAACACACCCCAAGTTAACTTAAGGAGCATTTAAGTTTATTTAATTAAAATATAATATTATTTTACAATAAAAAATTATTAATACATACAATACACATGTCAACAATTTAGAGGCACTTCTGCCCTTTAGACAGTGCAAACAGTTCCTCTTAGTACTTGGACATCATATTTTGGGGATGGGTTCAATGAGTCTCTTTGCTCCTTTTATAATAATGATACGCGAGTGGCCACCTCCTATACGGTAAAGCTTTGACAATATTTTTTTTTTCTCTTTCTTCAATCTTGAAAAACACATTACCTTAACAAAAAAAATTAGAAAAAAGAGTGTTTATTTGTTAATTTTATCATATTTAGTCTTTATTTTTTTATTAAATGAACTTTGATTTATTTATTTTTTAATTTTATCATTTGATATTTAATTTTTATATCAAATTTGATCATCATTCTTCTTATTGTTATTTATTTTTTCCCTTTTCTTTTCTTAATTGATTTTTTTCAATCTCTTTGCTCTCTTTACAAAGATTATATGCAAGTGGTCACCTCCTATTCGATAAATCTCTGACAATACTTTTTTCCTTTTCTTCTCTTTTCTTTTCTTCAATCTTGAAAAACACATTACCCTAGTAAAAGAAAAAAAAAACAGAAAAAAAGAGTGTTTATTTGTTAATTTTATCATATTTAATCTTTATTTTTTTAATTAAATGAAATTTAATTTATTTATTTTTTAATTTCATCATTTGACATTTAATTTTTATATTAAATTTGATAGTCATTCTTCTTATTGTTTTTTTTCCTTTTCCTTGTCTTAATTTATTTTTTTTCAATCTCATCCATCATAATTTTATTTTATTTTATTTTAATATTAATTTTGTTCCTCATAATTTGATTTTTTTCATCCTTTTTCATTTTTGTTCAATTCTACCCCTCATTATTTGGCTTTATAATTTTTTTTAGTTTGATTTTTATGATTCAATCCAACCACATGACCCATGTCATGAGTTTAAGATATTAGATAGAGTTGAATATGGTTTTTTTAGTCCTTATTTATTTATTTATTTATTTTCAATTTTATCTTTTAACATTGTGTAGGTTGATAATTTATATTTAGTATTGTTTACTTTTACTTTTATATATTTATCTTAATCTAATATCCTGAATTATGGATTCAACAAAATTACTAGAGTTGACTCGAGTCATTTTTTCACGTTGCTTTTTTTAAGTTTTATTTTTTTATTTCACAATTGCAACACTTGATTCATTTAAGAATTTAGTTTTATGTTTTACTTGATTTACTTTCTATAAAGCTATTTTAGTCTTACAGTTAAGTCATAAACATGGCTTATTGGCTTAGATAGACTCAAGTTTTTTTTTTAAATTTTTTTTTAAATTATGTCATTCAACATTTTATTTACTATGAATTGAGATTCATATTTTTTTTTTATTTTGCTTTCTATATGATTATTTTATTCTTATTTAATTTTTATTTTGTTAACAAATAAGATCATATGAACCTTTTAAGAATAATAAAAAGATATATTTTCAAGGTACTGTCATGCATTTTATTTTTTACATTAACTTATTATTTTTTTACTTATATTATTAGATTAATAAAATTTATCAAACTCGATCCAATTAATTACTCAAATCTTATATTTTCTTGATTGTTTAAAAACACAAGAATTATCTTAACATTTGTTTTACATAAAAAGAAATTTATATCAGCTTGTAGTAGAGTACAATATAATCTTATTATGATATTTAAAATTTTTTTATGATCTTATCAGCTTGCATTTATTTATTATTTCATTTTAATTTCTAATAATACTAGTTTTGCACTTGGATGTGTTTTCTAATGTCAATTTGTTTTTGAGCATTAACTCATTGTTATTGCAAAGGGGGGATGCATTTTAGACAAGCAAAAGCAATAAACTTTAGTGGAGTCTCTCTCGATCCATATAGTCTTTGAAAATTGTATTTTTCCATGTTGCGTTATAATTATTGATTGGAGGTTAATGAGGTGATGCCTTTATGAAGTTTAAGTTAGTTTTATATAGTTTTTGGATAAAGTGAAATTTTAAGGGAAATAATTACCCCTCCAAACCTTATTTTTAAGGTAAATTCTGTCCTCCAAAAGGATATTGTCGCTCTCCTCTTGCTTTTATTTCAAAATAAGCACCAAATAATTTTTTATTTATTATGAATAATTTAATTGTTATTAAATGCCACCTAAAGCTTAAATCTTTCTCTTCAGGCTTCTCTTTTCTTCTAAGGGACGGCTCCCCCCTCCCCACCCCTCTCATTTCACCCTTTTGGGCCGAGATAACCTTTTCTATTAATAATTTCCTTCATTGGTTTCTTAAATGACATTAGGGGTTTGAAAGAGTTTTATTTATTTATTTATCCATGGCGGCTTTTTGATGAGTAAATTTTATTTTGTTAGGGTGTTTAAGGGTGTGCCTAAGGGAGGAGCCAAGAAAATCTTTGATTAGGGGCCAAAATTAGAAACTTTTTTCTGGGAGGATCATAGCTTAAATTTTACTAATTTTGACATTAAAATCTTAAATTTTTCTAGAGGAAGCTTTTTTTTTTTTTAAAGGGCCAGGACCCCACCTACCTCTCCACCCTTGGGTGTGCGGTTGCTGGTTCGTTTTCCAAGTTTGTGGCGGCGAAACCCTCCTCTGTAGTAATAACTTCATAGCTATTTATGGTTTCGATTGTTTTCTCATGCAAGGTTGAACACCTCTTCAAAAATTAGTCTCTATTGAACAAATTAAGCAATGTAGGAGGAGATATGTGATGTGAGATGAGTTTGGATGTTCAAATCTATTGATTGTTGCTGCTTTTGACGTTACAGGGAAATTTAAAAATGTAAAAAATAAATAAGAAATCATAATCTAATTTATCATAATTATAAATTCTAATTGGTTTTCAGATGTTTTTTATACTAACCGGTAGATTTATTATCCTAAAATATTATACCCAAGATAAATTATTTTTATATTTCAAGCTTATAATGATATACCCTTTCTAATTATTTGTTTAAACTCAACATGAGTTTCTTTTTTGTTTTTTTTAAGAAGTGGTTTAGAGTGAAAATCTAATCTAAAAGCTCAATCCTCACTTCTTATAACCCTGCATTGGACTAGAGAGATAATGAAAATTGTTTGTAATATTTTTTTATAAAAATAAAAATAATATTTTTTTAAAAAAAATTAATGTAATAACCTTTAAGGTAACTTATCAGTAAATACAATTTACTATATGATGTGAAAGGTAAGTAAGGGGTATTGCCTTAAAGCACCCTTGATCTACTTTCATTTTAAAAAATCATTTTTATTTTTATTTATTAAAAAAGTATTATTTTAAAAAGCATTTTTTTATAAAAGAAAATTTCTGACGTAATTTTTTTTAAAAAGAAATAATAATATAAACAAAAAAAGCTCATAAGATCGAAATGCATGTAAAAATATATATATATATATATATATAAAAAAAAAACCAAAGGACAAGAAATCCTTGAGCTTTTTAATTCTAACCAGGGGATTGAATTTTCCTTATCATTCCATGCACATAAAATTCCCTTGATCATTAATCCCCAAGGATATTCACGCGTTATGCGTGAATTTAATCCCTACATGCTTATTTATAAGTTTTAATTCTTTATAATAAAATAATAAAGCAAATGAAAAATAAAAATAAAAAATGACCCTTTGGGTACCACAGAACACCAAAAACAATTGCTGAAGTAGAGCCTTGTGGGAACACTAAATGGCGCGTGTAATCGACGTGGTACCTGCTAGCAGCAGTTGGAAATGGTGGCTTGAGAGGCGTGTGCGAAGAGCAAACCAAAACAAACACACAAATTTATTAGCCACCGTCTAGATTCAGTCACGATTTATTTATGGGTGGATTTCAAGAATTCGGCGTGACAAAAAATAAAAAATAAAAAATAAAATTGGGTGGTGGTGTTTTGTGGTAGAGAGAGAGAGGCTACAAGAGGGAGTTCCGGTGGCGTCTGTGTTGATTGGGGGTTTAAGGCAGTGAAAGGGTGGTGGCTAGGGGTGGTGTACGGTGACAGTGGAGGCTATTGTGCGAGTAGTCAGCTTAATTGGAATTAGCTGGATTGGATTTGTTCTGACATTCCTTTAAATGAAATATATATCTTTGGGAAAAAATAATTTTCTTGAAATGAATTTAAAATATTTTTTCCACGTAATCATTAATATTTTACAATATTAAATTAAAGTTAAATAACGACACCATGAGAATAGACAAGTGCGGATTTGCATCGTTTATTTCTTTTCATAGTTGTCGTTACCAAGAAGATAACAAATGAAATAAAATAATATTTTTTTTGTTTTAACATCTATTAAATTAATAATAATATTATTATTTTTTATATTAATATATCAAAATAATCCAAAAATATTTAATTTTTTTAAAAAATAATTTTAAAATATAAAACCAAACTATATAATATTAAATAACACGAGGAAGTACTTTATTGCGCATTGTGTAATAGTGATACCGTTATATATTATTTTTCCTTCATATTCTTCACATTAACTAGGCATAGATAAAATAGTACTTGTTAATTTCATTTTACAAGTACCTTAGCCCAGGAACAGGCCCAGGAATAGGCCCAGTCATGTCGACCTTTGCACGTTTTCTTCAAGGCATGGTCTTATGGAACCTATAGCGAGCCTCGCTAAGACAAACCATGTTCAAATTTGAGACCACCTCTTGATATCTTTCTAGTGGAGCTAAAGCAAGCTATGTCCGAGCCCAAAGGCCACACCTTGGCCTTCTTCTAGTTGGGTTCCAGCAAGCTATGCCCTAATCCAAGATCTTCTTCCTCCTAGTTGTGCTCCCCTTCCCAGAGAACCAACAACATGTCCCTCCTCTGCTTGACTTTTATCCCCGAGCACCACAACTGACCGTTAGTGTATTCATGTCATTTCATTTTTGTATTTTAAAGTTATATTTTTTTAAATTTATTTTTTATTTTAAATTAATATTTTTTAAAATATTTTAATATAATATTTTTTAAAAATATTTTTTTTATTTTAATATATTTCTAAGCAACAAAATATTTTGAAAAGTAGGTGCAAAACATCAATAATTCTTTTTAAAATATTTTTTTATTTTAAAATATTTTTAAACAAAAAACACTTTAAATTTATTTTTATCTTTTAATTCTAAAAAAATATTTGAAGATTTTTAATTTTTTTTGTTTTAAAATAATATTTTTGATATTTTTAGATTATTTTGATATACTAATATTTAAAATAAATTTTAAAAAATAAAAAATATTATTTTTATATATTTTTAAATAAAAAAATTAATTACAGTAAATACTATACTAGATTTTTTTAATGTTTTGTCGGTATTCGATATAACTAGGAATTTTACCCTGAAAAAAAGCCACCGTCCATTAGAGTCTATAAATTAAAAAAACAAATAATGTTTGTCGGTTCATGAGCCTTTTCTTTTACACTATAGTATTTTCTTCGATATTTCCTAGGAACAATCATGAGCACATAAACATACAAAACATAGCCTTCATGACAACTTCTCTCCCACAAGTATCAGGGAATTTGTCTATATTATATATATAGGGGCATGAAACCTCGGATCACCAACCCTACTTTGTAATATTATTCCCCAACTCTTCAAGCTCATATGCTAGCATTTGTAAGAGGCATGCATCTGGCATTTGTAAGAGCCATGCATCTGCAGATAATTCACTCAAGACTTCACCAAGCCATCCTAGTTAATCTTCAAAGCTTCAAGCCTATCAATCTGTTGCGGAGATGCTCAACACTTTTTGAAGTTTGCTCTTGATTAAAAAAACATTCAGACTTGATATTGGAAGTAAGATGATATTTTTATTGTGATAGAATTATTTTTTATAAATTGCATGGGGTTAAATTGATTTTTTTTTGCATAATTAAAATATAAATTTATCCTGTAATAAAAAAAATATGATACCTCTTACTTAAGGATATTTTAGTATTTTTAATTTTTAAAATAATATAATTATTTTGATCTTCTTAAAAACAAAATTAACTTAACTCTTTTATAAGTATTTTTTTTTGTCATTTTACATTGGTTTTATTATAGATATGAAGGTTGTTTAGAAAGTTTTATCTATTTATTGCAACATATATATATTAAATATGATTAAAAAAAATGTTAGAGTGTGCCATGTATATATTAGTGTGTGTGGAGCCATTTAACAACCAAATATAACTTTTTAAGTAGTGTTTGAAGGTCTCAATATATATAATTAAAAAAATATATTGGAGTGTGTCATGCATGCAATAGTATGTGGAGCCATCCAACAACCAAATATAACTTTTCAAGCAGTGTTTGCAAGGTTTCAATACCCTAAACCAGATTGGACAATGTGTCTTAAGATTCACAATAGTTTAACAATGACAATCATTTTTTTTCTTCTTTATCCACCCACTTAGATTTTCACGATATCTCCTTAAAAATTTAAGAATAATACTTTAATATCTTGATACTTAAGGTTTGATTTATTTTCTTTTTATTATGATTTTTTATTTTGAATAATTTATAAAATTTGTATACCTTTTCAATTTCATCCCTCTTATTTTTTTTTTTAAATTTTGTTTCTATTCTTTTAATTGCTAACATTTTGACTTGATATTGGAGTTAAGGTGATCTTTTCATCGTTACACAATTATCTTTTATAAATTTCATGTGGTTAAATTGATTTTTTTTTGGCATAGTTAAAATATAAATTTAATCCTATAACCAAAAAAAAATGACATCTATTATTCAAGAATGCTGTGGTATTTTTAAAATTTTAAAATAATATAATTACTTTGATGTTCTTAACTTAACTTATTCACAAGAGTTTGTTTTGTTATAGATATGAAAGTTGTTTAGATGGTTTTTTTTATATTTAAAATTAATATACATTAAATATGATTAAAAAACTTACTAATGCATTCCACACATGCGCTATTGTGTGGGTCCATTTGATAATGAAACATGGTTTTTTAGGATGGTGTTTGAAAGGTCATGATGCCTCTAATAAGATTAGGCAGCGCATGTTCCAAGATTCATGATTGTTTGATACTGATAATTTTTTTTCTTTTTCTTTTTCCTCACCTAAATTGCGACATCATCCTTTTAAAAATTTAGAATAACACTTGAATTTGTCGACTCTTTAGATTTGATTTATTTTTTTAATCTTAAATAATTTAAAAAATTGGTATGTCTTTTCAATTTCATCCCTTTAAAGCTTTTTTCATTTTTTAAATTTTATTCTCATTCTTTGATAACTATTTTTTAAAATTAATTTTATTTTACAATTTTACTATCTTTTCATTTATTTCTCTATCAAATTTAATACCTATTCTTTTGAATGCTAGTTTTTTTTCTTTAAGAAGTTTTTAAAATTGATATTTCAATTTTTTTCATAATATACTTCTTGATTTGACTATGATTTAAGGTTCATGGGTTACGAGTTTTTAAGATTTAACTAGTTTTAAGATGTTTTCTCGAGTTTACTTGTAGTTTTTTACTTTTTTTGAGCTATTTGTTTCACGTTTCAAGTCTAAGTATTTATTTAATTGTAGATTACATTTTTTTAGCTTGCTTTTTGTGAAATTTTTTATTGTTTTAAAAATAACTCAATTATTTCAAGTTTTTTTTTGTTTATCATTCTTTGTTGGATTTTTTAGCTAATTATTTAAATTTATATTTTTTCCCCGATCCCTTTCTTTAATATTTGAAATGATTTTTTAAAATAATTTATAAGGTTAGAATTTTTTATTTCATCCCCCTATATTTTATTTTTCTTTTGAATTTAATTCTAATTATTTTTATTACTATGTGTTCTAATTAAGATAAAATTTTTAAATTATTTTTCTTTATTTGTTTTCTCTAGGATCCTCCACTGATTTTAAAAATGACTGTTGTTTTCTTGGGATTTTTTAATTGTTGCTTTTTTGTTGAATTGATTTTAGCTAGTCAATATTAAATTGATTTAGAATTGATCTTGTTTATTCAGCCTGAGTCTAAGATTTAATAGTTGCAAGATTAAGACCTTTACCCTAGTTTCTTAGTTTTTTATTTTATTTTTAAAGCTATTTTTTTTAAGTTTTATCATTTATCATTTACATTATTAGTAATTAAGCTTTTATTTTTTTTATTTGCTTTCTATATGATTTTTTTAACCGTGCAATTTTTATTGTTTCCTATTTTTTTTTGTGAAAGCCTTTTATTTCATGGTTGTGTCTATTCTTCGAGTCATATTCTTAAAAAAAATAATTAAAACACATTTGAGTAATAAAATTATAAATATTTTTTAATTTTATTTTTTTATCTTTCAAATTTGTCTCTCATTCTTTTTATTGCAATTTGTTTTATTTAAGAATTGTTTTTAGATTTTTCTTTACAATTTCATCCTCCATAGTTTATAGGAGAGAGGAATTTATTGTAGGAGATTCATTGAATTCATAATTGGTAAAGTTGCCTATGAGGTGAGAACTACTTTTATAATGAGTGTCATAATGTTTTTATTTGCAATATCTCTATTTATTATTGTAAAGATTTATAATTTCTTTATTTTACTAGCTCAAATTTTAATGGATTAGATTTATAAGAATCACTTATTTTAGCTTTAGAATACAAAATGAAGTATTTTGATCTCATTTTATGCTATTCTATTTTGATAATTCAACGTTGAATGTTTGAAATACGAGTGTGTGTTGCTTGTTACAATAAATTTTGTTGATAATACATAAAATGAATTTGTTATCATAGATATAGTATTTAACTTTGTCACATATTTTTTCTAGTATTTGAAAGAAGAAATATATAAAATAGATTTTGAAGTATTAAAACTATGATTTGCACTTAACTTAACATTTAAGTCTTGACTCTAAAAAATTTCAAAGAGTTAAAAACTTTAAATTGAAGCATTTTTCTTTTTTCTATTATTTTGATTCAAAGATAAACTTTTTTTTGGATTTTTAGTTATTATACTTGAGTTTTTACCAAGGATCTGTATGATAGTATGATGCATTGTGTTTTTATAAAAGTGTTTTTCAATTGAAAAATGTGTTTTAAATTATTAATATTAATTTTATATTTCTTGATATATATAAAAAAAAGTTTTTTTTGGTAAGTATATAAAAAAAAAAATGGAATTTCTTTGGGAGGGGCCGGATATTGTTTTTAGATGCAAGTCTAGTAACCATTCTCACATGTTTTCATGATGGCATCTCTACATATATTTTGTGTTTTACCGACAAATGAACTGGAACACACACATAAGAAAAGTTAATCATACTAGGAGAAGAAGAAATGTTTGGCCACATTTCTCGTCAATACAGATTTTGTAAGCACCTTTTTAGATTGCTTTAGACTTCTTTTCTAAAAGGAAACAGCAGCAAGAGGGATAATATGCTTTTATTTTTATTTTTATTCTCAAAACTGTACAATTATGCCTCTCATTATGTTCCTATTTCCTCTCTTTTGATTGTTTGAAACATCAGAGGACCAACAAAAAATCATGTACCCAGCAGCAACTGGAGAACGTATATATTGAAACAGTTACGAAACAGATGATAAACCAATGATCACACGTCGCCTCATGCTTTTTAATTTTCCACAGATGTGGTAGAGGTCAGTCTGGCATTCCACTACTTAAACCGAGTGTTTTTTCCCCCACGGTGAATCCCAGTTAGTTTTGATTGAAACCAGGTTGAAGTCAAGATGAGGTTGCAGAGATGTTTATGCTATATATATATATATATATATATTAGTGGGAGATGCTTTTAAACAAACTTTTGATAAAGCAAACAAAAAGCACCCCTTTTACCTCAATCTTTAATACATCAACTCAAGCTTCAGAAAACATGAAGCAAACTTTATAGATCTTGATTTAGCTACGTTGTTTTTCGTCAAGATTGTGTATACGTAGTGCAAACGCTACGCATTGGTGTACCTTAAATTGTGGACTAATAATTCTTTTGTGTTCATAAGAAGTGTTTGTTTTGCTGTGCATGCACTTGTGTTTGTAGTCCGCCTCTTGACCTCGACTACTTTAAGACAATACAATATGGTAGACCTCGTATTGTTTTGCCATGTCAGAAACCGATATTAAGCGACACAGCAGATTGCGTGAAATTAGTGCTGGCCCATCGCTTAGCAGCTAGGTGCGCACTATAATGAATTATTGTGGCATCATTGCTTCATAATTAATATACTACTGCACACCTATTTCAGGGGAGATTGAACAATCATTTGAATTACTTTTATTTCCCAGCTCGATTCAGATGATGATTGCTGTAATAATGGCAAGTCAAAAGCATAACTAAAAGATCTGCTGATAGCTTTTCATATAAAGTTGCAAATCTAGCTGACAAACTTGGTATAGAAGAAATGATGAGAAGAAGTAATTTTATGGACTTCTTCTTAACCTACTTTTCCACTTTTGTCGTGGAAAGGAATTACTGATAGGATTAGGTCCTGAATGCACTTCATGCAAGTATTTCCTTTGAACACGATCACCTTCTTCAAATGACTGAAGATTCACCAAATAAAAGAGTATAAGAAAAACAACAAGCTGAAGTATAAGGTGCTGGTGATTTCACTGTAACAACAAGAGTAGAAACTACTTACTTTACTGACCTTGACTTTAATATTTGATGACTTCGCTCTGGTGATTTCGGTATCTGAAAAACAAACCCATCAATTTTAAGATGACATATTATTATTGTAGAAAGAGATCAGAGGGAGAGAAAGATAGAGAGAGAGCAAAAACCTTCAAACTTTCTGATGGCCAAACTGGAATGAGTGAGGAGGTGGGAGAAGGAGACTAGAAGTAAAATGAAAAGAAAAGACGAGCGAAAATTCATGGCTTTGTATCATGAGGAAGACCATGAACGTGCAAGAGAGATAAGGATATAGATGAGGGACCAGCTCTTAATGGAGAGAGCAGGGGAGTCTAAGTGACATGGATAGGTTTTGAAGACACTACACAGATAAGAAAGGATTGGCTTTTCAATGCAAGAAGAGTAAGATGATGGATGAAGTCAAGTAAGAGATGTCTCCTGAGTGCATAGCTCTAGTCCTTACCCATGGATGGCCAAATAAAAGAAGTCAAGGGACTGCCGATCGAGGATATATATATATAGGAACTAATCACTTCAAATCAACATATAAGTGTTGCTATTCATATTTCCTTTGATGAAAAAACGAAGGATGGCCGGGAGGTGTTATTGGAACGGGGAGGACCTTAGATCATGAAGATTTTACCCTCGTATGAGGGAAATTCTTCTTTCAGCCACTTTTCCGTTGAGAGAACAACACGCTCAAGCTCAAACCTTGAATCAAAAGACACTTAAATGATACAAAAAAGAAGGAACATAATCGAAATATAATTAAAAAGTTGAGTAAACTCAACTCTTGTTTTTATAAAAATAAAATAAATAAAATCTAATTTAATTTAATTTTTAGGTTAATTACTCGCATGATATTTTGAATTGAAATATAATATTCTAGCTAGTTTGAGCAAGGCCAACTAAACATAGATAAGTTGAAAATAAGATATATAACCATTCAAATAATTATAAATAATTTATTTAAAAATTTAAAAACTATACCATAATAATTATTTATTAGTTTGTTTTTTTAAAAAAAATATTAACTAATTTTCAAAAAATAGTAAAAAGTTATCAAAATATTAAGATTTATTTATAGAAAAACACTTTCTTGAAAATCATTTTCTTCATTTCCCTATATTTTATAACCTTATGGAAACTTAAACCTTTATGTTAAGAAAGCGTTTTTCTTTTTTTATTCTTGAAAAATACTTTTTTTTTCCTTATAAAATACTTTCTTGTGGCTGATGCAAATCCCTTTATCTCTTTTAAATTTCTGTACCAATAATAAAATCATCACAATTTTTTTTTCTATGTTATCTGCAACAATCTTCATTAAAGCATATTGAATCCTTTTATTTCAAGTAACCCTTTTTCCTCAAATATCTCTTTATTATTTGCCTTATTTTTTATTCTTCTTTGTTTGGATTTGTAGTTATGATTATGGCATAAATCTTGTGATCTTGTTAATTTGCTGTATTTTTAATGTTTTGTTTGGTTTTTGTGAACAGAACATAGTAATTCCATGCCCTATTTTGTTTAGGATTATATAATTTGTTATGATAATTGGTTTAATTTTCTAAACCATTTTCAATTCCAGTTGATCTCCCCACCCCCTTTATATTATGTCTCGATGATCTTTCTCTCTAGTCCCTGTTCTTGCCTTTTCCACAATCTATGTCTTTTACCAGGTATCCTCTCTGCTCCTATGTCTTACCTTGCTTTGGCTTAACAATTATGGTGTTGTTCGTGGAAGGAAATGTTTGTTTTTGGTGGGTTTTGGCTTATTTTTGCCTTTACTACTTTATTTTCTTTCATTAACTTTTTTTAGACTCATTGCTTTACCTAATAACAAAGCTCTTCTTTTTCATGTTCATTTTACATTTATATTTGTTTAAATGGGAAAATACGAGTTTTTCATGTCTTTTCTTTTAATCCATGTTTAGTTTTTTTTTTAAATTTTCCATTAAATATGCTTTCAATTCCACTTCATCTCTTCCTCTTTCTTTCTTTCTTCTTTAGTTGAACCTGACCTAGTTGATGATCTCTCCTTGCATCACCTTCTTTCCATCCTCACCCATCCTAAATGGAAAAAATACCCTTATTTTAGTAAGCTAATCTTAAATATGTCCCCTTCCCAAGTTTCCTCCTCCTTTAACAATCATCAAGATTTCAACAACAATATTGCCCTCTAATTCTTTAACTCCTTACCCTTTATAAAACCTGGCTTTAAACACACTATCAAATCCCATTATTGTTTGGTGTGATATTTGCAAATAGCTTCTCAACAACATTGCGAACACTCTTGAAGTGTGCATTATGAAATACTTTATTGGCTTGTCCTTTTCCTTCTTCTTTGTTTTCCTAAAAATTTTGATTCCTGATAATTTATTTGGTGTTAGAGAGAAAATATACATTTCCATAATTAAAGCTTGCATCTCTGTTGATGATATGCATTTTTTGTTACGTATTTTAAGTCAAATGAATAAAGATGACAATGATATCAAGTTTCAGTAAAGGTTTTGCATGAAAATTGTATTTTCAAACCATGAAACCTAAGGATTAAGAATTTATAAAACAAGCTACTTTAAGGCCTCGTCTATTTAAAGGATCAGATATCATTGCCATAACTATTATACATTGACAGCTCATTTTATTCCTAACATTTTAATTTATAATATGTGTCAGTTTGAGCATAATTTCTTGTATTGATTGTATAAGTATTTGATATATTTTTTTAATGTTAATTTTTTTAAATTTTTAGGTTTTGTAATCAGAAAACTTCATTTTCTTGTTATGGATAGTAAGATTATTCATGTAGTATGTATGAGAGTAGCTCTAACTGTTATAGCTGCAGGGGTAACTATTATTGAACAAGAAAGAAATAAAATTTATATACCAAAAGAATTACGTATAAATACAATTGTTAAATGAGAATTCTAAATTGATAACATTTTGAATCGAGGTGACAGATATTATGATTAACAAATTCATATGAAACTATTTGTATTATATAATTTGTGTGATATTCTTACAAGTCATGATCTATTACATTTAACTCAAAATATATCTATTAGGGAGTAAATATTTGTAGTATTACAAATTATAGACCGAAACTAAAGATTTTATTTTATTAGTAATATATATTATAGGTCTATTGAAACTATCCATTGTTATTTTAGAATTGTATTAAAAGAAGTTCTTAAATTATAGAAACAACTTAAGACCTCGTGTTTATAGTTTCTATAGAGATAATGAATGATCATAGATTCTATGTTTATTTTAAGTTAAAAGAACAATACCAATATTTTTATACATTAATTAATTACATCTAGAAGAAAATGTTATAAATTATTTTTTCATGTTTATATAGGATTATTTGGGAGCAATTGATGGTTCCTATCTTCTTGCAAATATTCTTGATGAGTTTCAAGGAAAGTTTCGAGGTCGAAAATAAAAAACAACAAAAAATATTTTTGCAGTTATAACTTTTGATTTGAAACTTATATATGTTTTAACTAGTTAAGAAGAAAGTGCACACGATTCACGAGTTTTAGATGATGTACTATCAAGACCTACTAGTTTAAAAATTTCAGAATGTATATAATAACTAATTTTCATGTGTGCTCTATCCCAAAACCATCTCATATGTAGAACAATCATTTATAGTCCACATCAAAATTGTTTTTATTTGAAAATTATATTTCCTTGCAACATCATATGTCAAAGCTCCAAATGACCATAATTGTTTCAACTTATCAATCAGTGGCTGAAGACAAATATCTATATTCCTACCTAGATTGTAAGAACCTGATATAATTATAGATAAAAATATGAATTCTGACATCATACACATCCTCAATAACAAGTTGTAAATTGTTATTATGATGATCCAATAAAAATAGGGTGTAATAAATGACCTAAAAGGATTGAACCTATTTATACACAAATTATGAAGCACATTATATTGTTCCATTAAATTACTTCCAAGCTTCACCATTAAATGGGTGTTCTATGACTCCATCTTCTATATCATGTGAATGATACCATCTCATGTGTTTTGATATCTTTGAAAACATAAATAACATTTGCAGTCTAAAAGTAATTGGAAAGCATCATAGTTTTTTTATATGCGATAAGTTTCTTTCCCCTACTCATATTAGGTTTATACCAAGCATGCCTATAAGTTTTGTACTCTATTAAATTTACATCTTCATTGTAGTATAACATGAAAAAACTAAGGCACATATAACATAATTTTTTTGGTATCCAGATCAAAGGATTTCATCATAGATTTTTCAATATAAAAGTTTTTTTTTATTCTATTTCCTTCAGGCAAAATACTTTTTTCCCATTCAATTATGTTATCATAATTAGCGTTACTTAAATCATAATCAAACTTGATAGAAAACACTCATGAAATAACCAATAATTGATTATGATTTGTGCACTAATTTCATAATGGTTCATCAAAATCAGAAGTTCAAAAAACCTAATTGCATCTATATTTGGTTCTTGAATAACAATAATTTATTCATATTGTATCCATTACTATACTCATGTAACACTTACTATTATCGTTTATTACATGGTCTCTATGTATAAATAAACATATGTATTTCTCAAAAAAAATTTATTTTTAGAAAATGCATCATCATAATATCTAATTGATAAAACTTTTTGTTTTTACACTTCACATGTGAACATCTAATTTTACCTCCACTAATATTCTTTAGATTTAAAAGTGTAAAATTAATAAAACTCTCATTTCTTTTATAATAATCTTCTCTATACAACTTTTAAGGTGAATCTTGATATATTTAAAAATGATCATCTATTATTTAGAAAACTTGTATAGAATAATAATGATAACATTTCTTAATAATATAACAATCAATTCAAAATTCAACTTTGGTAATTAAAAATGAATTCACAATCTAATAACCAATTATTATTTTTGTACAAAAATATAATGATGCATCAAAATATTAACTAAATAAATCTAATAAACAAGATTTAATTAGTACCCAACTAATTATTCAATCTAAATCAATATGATTTAATTGTTATCAATTCCATAAAAAAAATCAATTTTCCCAAAATTTTCAACACAATAATAAAATTGATAAAATGTAATTGTTACCCATTAAACAACCCATCATTTCATTCATTATAACACATCTAATTTACAAATTCAAAATCAAAATCAATTTTATCAAATTACAAACAAATTCAAATTTCTTTCAATTACAAACAAACTCTAACATAGAAATCAAACTCTATTTTTACATGAAAAGGTTATGAAATACTTAAATATACAAGCAAACTACACTACAGATACCCTATCTCAAATTAATATATTATTTTAAAACATAAATGAATAGGTTTGCTTACCTAGTGTAGAGAATATTTAGAAAAAACGATATCATGACAATGATGATGACACTACAAAGTGTTGGGTGGTTGAATTTGTGATGATAAAACCTAGATTTCTGGGTAAATAAGTGGGAGGGGTTGTTGTTTTGATTTGTAATTAAAAAAAAAAGAAAAAGAAAAAGAATAGGGTTGATATCGGTTATAACACTTTTAAATTTACTAGCATAATTTTCTACAAAATATTATGATAGAAAATACTATTAATAAATTTGTTGGGAAATGATGATATGTCATATTAACAACATCATCAACGATAATATTTTTTAAAATTATTTTATTATATCAATGATTATATGATTAATTATTAAAAAATACATTTAAGTAAGTAACAATGTTCAATTGCTATAAATATTTAGTTGCTATTATAATTGAATATTATCGATAAAAAAATATTATATAAGTAATTTTATTATTATTTTACAATTTTGATAGCAAGAGTTTATAAACTAGCTTAATATAAAGAATTCAAAAAAAAAAAACAATTTAAAAGGGCAAGCACGCACTATTGTTTTGATGGGCATAATTTTTTATCTAAGTATTTGATTGAAGCAACTCATATCAATTTAAAAACCATTTAATGTAATTTTCAAAATCAAAATTCACTCTAACACCTACTTACAAGCATTTTTATGATTCACATCTTCCAAATCATTCTAGACTCTTGTTATAGAAATTTAGCTTTTTTAACCATTGTTTTCTTTAATTTTTAACTTTTATTTTATTTTATTTTCTTGTTTAGCCTATGATTGACAAGAAGAATTACTTAAACTCTTTTCCTTTTATTTCAATATTAATTTTAGATTCTATATTATTTTTAGTTTCTATTTACAACAAGCTATTTAAACTCTTATTTTAAGATTTGGGACTCGATTATCAATTTTTTTAGAAATATTCACACTTGTGAGTTTATTCTTACAATTTATTATATTATTGTGTTTTCTTTTTAGGATTTTGTGTGAATAAACCTCGTTCCTTTGCTAATGCTACGTTGGGTCCATCATCTCGAATCATGTGACAAAAAGTGGGCCATTATAAAGAAATTATGAAAGACAAGATTTCATATGTGTATTTAGATTTTTATTATTTTTCTATCTGGGTGTCTCATCTTTAATTTTACTTATTTTAGGGCTCTTCTTGTCTCCTCAATATTTTATGGAAAAAAAAAACAATTATAAAAAAAAGGATTTTTTTCATTTAATTTTTTTTTCAAGATTTAAGTGTTAGAGGCTTGGATGTTGAATTTCAATTTTCCTTTCCTTTCTCTTTTTATTTTTATTTTTTATTTTATATAATTTTGTTGTTAGAACTCTTTTTTTCTTTTCTTTTCTTGTATCATGTGTCATGTGTCATTAGACAATGGATGCATAAGTACCTAATATCGTATGACACTTGAATATCTCTGTAGAAAGTTCTCTGGTCCTTGTAATTTGAAGACATGAATCTCTCCGACTGCTGACTGAGAACATTACAATATGTGTTTACTTCAGCACGCTGCTGACTGAGAAATACGCGTAATCTCTAATTTCTTCTTCCCGAACAAAACCCTGACGACTGCTTCTTCATCCTTTCCTCTCAAAGCCCCCTCCTCTGTTTCTTCCTAACCAATTCAGTAAGGACAATACTTTCTTTCTTCTTCGTCACAAATTGATCTACCCAGAGACCGAACCCCACCCAAATTAAGGCAACTAACTACATGATCATAAAAAGGAGAAGATTGCAAGCCGCGGTTACGGTTCCCGATTATGAAAGCAAAGGGAAGATGAAGATGAATCTAGGATTCTGTTATTTTCCTAAGAAGTTGGAGTCGAACCCAGAAAGTTTAGGAGAAGACGCTCATTTTATTTGCCAAGAAAGGCGAACCTTTGGGGTGGCTGATGGTGTTGGTGTATGGGCTATGAAAGGAATTGATTCTGGGATTTTCGCAAGAGAACTTATGTCCAATTATCTCGCTGCTCTTCGATCCTTGAAGCCTAAAGGGGATGGTAATCTCAAGAAAATATTGTTAAAAGCGCATTCCAAGACGGTTGCTTTAGGATCATCCACTGCCTGTGTTGTTACCCTTAAAAGAGACCGATAGTGTTATGCCAACGTGGGAGATAGCGGTTTCATGGTTTTCAGAGGGAAAAGGCTTGTTTACAGGTCACCCCCACAGCACAATTTTTTCGACTGCCCTTTTTCGTTGGGAATTGGGTTCAGAAGGGTAAGCGCCGGGCTTCGATTTTCCTTGGTGAATTTGATGTAGAGCATAGGGGATATTGTGGTTGCTGGCACTGATGGTTGTTCGATAATCTTTTCGGCTCCGAGATCGAGGATATTCTTCAAGAAACTGAAGGAAGATCTTGTCTTCAGGATCTTGCCTGGACCATCGCAGCTGTTGCGTCCATGAATTCAACCAGCGAGGATTATGACTCTCCCTTTGCAGTTGCTGCTGAGTCTGCAGGAATCGAGCACATTGGAGGCAAAGTTGATGACATTACTGTCATTGTACCCGCGCTAGTTTGCCAGACTAGAGTTAACCAGTTGTAGCAGTAATATTCCATATATCATTGTTTAATGTGAGTATATATATATATATGTATATATATAACGCTTTGACTATAATTGAAATCAATTCCCAAACTATATAATTGATTATGAAAATCTTTTTTCTTCAATTGCAACTTGCAACTGCTCTCCTGTGGCACTCTGTTGTGGCTACTGATTTAATTTTACAGTGTTTGCCTTTCTACCCTTGAATGAATCTAGGACAATGCTCCGGTCTGGCCCCGGATCTTGAATCTACAGCCTTGCCCTAACTAGCTAGTTGTGATCTTGCAGGTGATTGCAAATTAGAATCTTTGCTGTCCTGAGACACGTAAAAGGTGGCGATGTGCAGAAATAGCTTGAAGCTGCAAGGGCTAACTTCAATTTCCTTTGCTGTATGCGATGTCAGGCAGCCTTTTGAGTGGGAGCTCCGTCTTCTTTCCAGGATAACTTCATATGCCAAAAAATGGCAGCATGCTCTCATATATCACCACAAATACTTTGCTTATCTTGATCTCTTATCATGAACTAAATGGAAAAAGTAATAACAGAGAAACTTAAAAAGGTTTTTTTTCTAAAAAAATTTGCACTTGTGAATTATTTTTGTTTTGATTCAATGAAAGATTGTAGCTTTCATTTAAGATGTATATTATAATTTTTTTTTATTATTGAAAATAGAACAATAAAAGTGTCTCTTACATTATCTTAATATAGAGATTGAATTATTAACAAAACTTTAAAACATGTAGATGATTGATTGTGCAAAATGCAAGTCCTTCACAGAACAAACGCTATGGATTTACTATTCACGGTCTTTTTTCATTCATTTTCTACTTTCTTTTAATCTTGCTTTTGCCTTGAAGGACAATTTAGATTAATTTGTTAAGAAATTGTGAGATTAAAAAAAAAAGAGACAAGAAAAAAATTGATGAAATGGGTAGCTTTTTCAAACTTTGAGAGCAATGTTCATTAGAGTACTTGTCTATATTTATAACTTGAATTTTCTAGTTGTCTTTAGTTATTATCAATGATTTTTGTTTTTTTATTTATTAAAATAAATGGTTTTTAATTTATTTAATTAAATATATACAGAAAAACTTTCTTTTATTGAAAAAAAATCTGGCTTGCTATAAAGCACGGGTCAAATAATTAATGTATCATTTATAATCTAATTATTTTTAATTAAGTCCTCTCCAAATAAAAAAATCAAGTCATGTAATATAATTTATAGTGATTTTTTTTATTCATATATGGAATATCTTAAAATTTTCAAATGAATAATCTTCAAGTATATAAAAAATCTTATATACATTATTTTATTTTTATTTTTATTGATATTTTTTTTATTTAAATCTAGCTAATAAAAGATTGTACTAGTATTTAATCAGATTGAATTTGATAAAATAAGTGAAATATAAAAATAAAAAAACCAATTCAAATTATAAATAGGTTGGTGGAAGTTAGGTGTTAATGTTTTAAGATTTGAGTAAAAAAAATAAAAATTAAAACAAGATTATAAATAGATTGTTTGATTTGTACTCATAAAAACCAAATATATTCATAAGGTTGCTTGGTAAAAATAACAAAACAACTTGTGCATATAAATTTTAATGATATTAAAATTATTGTTTTAAGTTTTATTTTCTGTTCCTAGAATGTTTTGATTGAGTCTAGATATATTTTTTAGATTATCATTGAGAACAGAAACCACTTAAAGTTGAATTCACGAATATTAAAATTATAGATATTAATGGCTGAAATTTGATCATATAAAATTTTTCTATCTTCTCTTTCCTTTTTTTTTTTGACTATGTTCTCTCTCATTTAATAACAATTAGGGATTGAATGTAAAGTAAATGAAGTTTTATGATAAAAATAAAAAATTTAAAAGAAAAATTATCAAATATGCAAAATAATAATCTTGAAAGATCAAATTGAAGTTTTCCATGCTTTTTGAATGGTGTAAAAAAGACTATTTTTTCAATGTTAATTTTGGTCCCTAATTTTTTTAATAATAAATTTAAATTCAATTTCATAAAATTGATGTTTAATTTAGTTCTAGAATATTCAATATCACATTGGATTTGGATGTGTAAGGGCATGTTAATCAAAACAGGTTTCAAAACAAATGTCAATATAGCTATAATTAAACAAAAATCTGCTGGCCAAAGTAAAAATAAACAAACATTCAAGGACCTAGAAAGAAAAATATTAACTATGAACAGTAATATGAACATAGAAAGGTACTGCAATTGAAGTTTATTTTATAATTAAAATAATTCCTTTTCATTTCCCTTTTTTTTTTTTTTTTGTTTTAATCAATCCTCTTTCTCCACTCCTGGATTTTTGCCCTTCAAAGGAGGACGAAGGGGGTTCAGCAAGAAATAGGACCAATTTCCCTCCAATTCATTACAAAAGTCAACTTTTGACTTCATTAAATTCCTAGTATAACCCCAATGTACTTGTTCTTTTGTCTTGACACGAAGCACTTGATTGTTACCCACTAACTTTCATTTTCATTAAAAGAAAAGAAAAAGAAAAAAAATAAACCGAACCCACCACCGAACCAACCGTCAATTAACAACGGAACAGCCGCCACAGAACAACCGTCTCTGTCTCGCTGCTTTTAGTGAGAAAAACATACTAATAAAGTGTAATTTAGAGATAGAAAGTAATAAAATTCCAGCTTCTTTTATAGTGTCGTTGTTTGTTTAGAGAGAGAAACAGAAAGAGAGAAGGTGGGGTTTGGGCTTTTGAGGTTACTTTTGATCAAGAAATAAAAATCATGGGTAGTCGTAATAATAATAATGTGATAAACAGAAAAGATTACATTTTGCTGAAAGATTTCAGAATGGAAATCGAAGTTGAAAACGAAAAAGATTTATCTCTCTCTTTCTGGGTTTATCTTATTGAGTCCTCCACTACAACGTTCCGTGCGACAATCATCAAACAGGTTAGGAAAACAGTGCCCTTTCTCTGTTTTTTTTTTTGTGTTAGATTGTTATGCATTTAGTCATTCAGCTGGGGTTTTAAGTTTATTTCTACTTCCAGCCTTTTATTCTATCACTTGAGGTGTAACCCATGTTTAAATTTTTCTTCTTTTGATGGGTTCGTGTATTTTTAGAGTGTTGTAAACATTTGCTTCAATTGAGTGGCATCCATATCCTGAATTTTTCTTTTCATTGGGATTGTGTTGTTGTCTTGGTCAAGTACATTGCTAGTTTGTTGCTGGCTCCTTATTTTATATGGTTTAAATGTAGAAAGGTTAGTGTTCTCTATACGGTCATGAGCAGGAGCAGTGCCGTTCCTCATTAAATCTGACCAAGTTATCTGCTTGATATCTTTTATGGTTTCCGGGGTGTATAGCTACCTTCCAGGGGAAAAAAGTGGCATTACTACAGTTGATATTAATTTCTTTTATTTTTTTTCCTTGAAGATTTTGTAGGCTCACCTCTCATGTAAATTATGAAAGTTTTTCCAAATTCGCTAGCTCATTCCACCTTTTTTGTATAGCCCTGTAGTCCTATGGCATGAAAGTCTAATTACTAGATTTTAATAAGGATAATGAGCAGGAGAACTTTATCAGCTGTAGTAGAGTTAGTCAGCAAAATCAAGGAGCTGAATAATGTTTTTGACTGCTTGGCTATTGATAATCATCTTTAATACTAAAGCCTGAAGGTGACCATTCTGGATACTCCATAGATCTCTGTTAACCAGTGATTTATATTCTGTAATGCAGTGCACTGGTGTGCTTTGCTTGTTTGACAATTTCTTTTTCTTCCTTCACAATGAATTGCTGAACTAAATACTTTTGTTCACAGGTTTACCCGGATATTACCAGCAATGCTCCTTTTCTTGTTCTGAATGACAAGATAATCACGCTTTTTCCACTTCTCCATGCACACAAAGAAACTACAAATTCTAGTAATTCTACATCAATGGAGATTAGATGTCCTCTGGAAAACTGGATTCATGTTGGATTTGAGGTATGCTTTAGAAGTCAAGCCACACAATTAGTCATTTATGAAATTTATAGTATGGAGGTTACTTTTCCATTATTGAGATTTTTTATCTTGTTAATTTGGATTCTTCTTTTTTTATATAATATTTTTCCACTTTCCCTTCTCCCTCTCATTCTCTCACCAGCTCTCTCTTCAGTTACAAAGGGCTAAAAATCATTTTGCTAATTATAGGTTCGTACTGATATTTTTCGGCTTCACATTAATGGGGAGATTGTAAGCGAGCAGCCTCAGTCATCCTCCCTTGACAAAAACTGGAATTCCAATGGACTGAGGAAGATAGCATTAGTTGGTTCTTGTGCAGATGATGGCCTGCAGGGTTATGTTTACCATGCAGAAGTCTTGCCTTTAAGCTTGTCCATTAAGGATCACTACGTTAAGGTTTGTAAAAGACATATTTTCTGGATTCTGTTATTCTCTTAAAACATTCCTATAAATTCACTGAATACTTGACAAATAAGCATATGCTATGGTAGGATCCACCTCTGTGGTTATCAATTGATCTCTCGTCCACCTCTGAAATTGATGAAGACAATGATGGCATCTGGAATATTGTTGGAGGCAAGGTTAGTAAAAATAGATAATTTTGATGTTATACTTTCTTAAGGAGTCATGTTACATCCCAAAACCATCTGGCAAGGGATGTTCCACTAGGGCATGAGTGACTTGATTGTCACTTGTTCTTGGGTATATCTTAAGGTTGCTGTTTCTTCTCTTTTATTCCTGCCAGCCATTTCGAATAGCTGCATGATAAGATCTATGAGATTAACTCATCTAACCATTTTCAGTCTTTTTGCGAATTGAAGAATAATAGTTGCCATCTTGAGTTAGCAAGATGCTGCACATGTCAACCTTTTGTGTGAGAAAATGATGCCTAGGCAGCTTATGCACAAGGGCTAGGTTTTGATGTTTGTATTTGCTAATCTTTAATAGTTGAAGAGGACATCTCTTTGCCCTTTGTTTTCTAAGTTGGAAGGGAAGTGGAGGAAGTGAAAATTATAAAAGTTAATGTGCTTCTCTTGTTTGGTCTTAAGGAAGGGAATAAGAAGAGAAATAGGTGGGAATATTTGTAATTTTATTTTATGCAGCTAGCAAGATTTTCCGCCAAGGGAGTCATAATTTTGAAGGGAAAATCTTTTGAAACAGGGTGTATTTATAAACAGTGGATTATTAAAACTTCCCTTCCATATCCTCCCACGTACATTTGCTTAATTTTAATTTATGGCTGTTGTGTGTAATGATTTTATCCCATTAGAGGAAGAAATAGATTGCATAAAATTCCAAGGACTAGTTGGTGAAATGGGCCTAATGGTATAATTGGGGAAAAATTGATGAGGTAGAAGACTGTAATGTAAAGCAATTGATGAGGTAGAAGACTGTAATGTAAAGCAAAAAAGTGTGACCTTTTCTGTCCAACTAACTTATATCCCTTCCTATTAAACATCTTCAATGAAAAATTGTCTTGTGGAAGGAATTTAAATTATTTGTTCATCATTCATCACATACTACTCTTATCACTCCATATTGTTTTGTAATGGGAAAGGAAATGAAAGAAAGGAGGATAAAGTATCCTCCATGTTAAAATAGTTGCTAATGCTTGTAACTTGTGATCTGGCTCAATGAATTAGGTGAAATCCTCAAATGATAATTTTTAATTAGATCTTTGGTGAGAGCAAATATTTAGCAGCATTTGCCCCTAGGGCCAGTTTCTATGATTTCTTTTTGGATTCAACTATTTTTTCTTTTTGTACACAAATAGGTTTCAGGTTTTATTGTGGTTAATTTAGAACCTTCTTTGTGTTTTGTATTCCCCTGCTATTTTTATGGTGAAATCTCTGCTCTGTAGTGCACCATATAAATTTGTTGGACATTTTCTGCTTCTCTTCCTCAATTCTATTGCTTTATTGTTTTCCTGTGAGGCTTACTAAATATCAGATCAGAAAATGCATGGAAAAGTCGAGATTTAGAGCACCAGAGGAAACCAAGAAAGCCACTCCATATCAGATTGACTGTTTAGATAAAAATTGATTTTTATGTATCTCGACATTTTCTCTCGAAGCAGAGAGTATTAAAAATTTGAAAGAACTGCACAGCACCACAAGAGCTGTAATATTTCTCTCTCTCTCTCTCAAACTTATAAAATGGGTTGAATGAAATCCTCTAAAGATGTGAAGTGTGAACTAACAGGCTGTTAACATTCCTACATTTTAGGTTAATATTGCTGAAGTTATGAACCAAGCAGCATTCTGAGCTTTTATTCTCATATTTGCTGTTTTGCAGGCTTCATGCCGGAGGATTTTTTCCTTGGATGTGGTTTTATTAAATGCAATGAGCCAGGCTATAAACAAGGAATTGGAGGTCCGCAATTGCATCATGAGTTTTCCAATAGTGCAATTTCTATAATTTTCTTGTATTTTTTTCATTACTTCTTGTACTAACATTTTGTACATCACTTGCTTTAATAGATTGTTGCTTCACTGGTATATGCGGACAATGGGCTTCCTGTGGAGAAGACATTTGATGATGAAGATCCCCTTTTGACAAGCTGCGATGGGGTTGAATTTTCTAATTATGATAGACCAGGAAAACTATTGCATGGGCGTGCATCTTTGAAGCTCAAAATATCTCAGGTAGTTTGTCAGATGTTAATAAGGTTTCTGGTTACTTATCCAATTCTCTAAGTGTGTGTACAAGTGTCCCTCTTCTATGCATTGACAAGATGAAGATTCTTATTGTGATTCTCACTTCTTTTTTTTTCCTTTCTTTTTTGGCCCGAAAACAGATGTCTTCAGCATTCCATATGCGTTTTTCCCCTACAAGATTGTTTTTAAGTATAAAGAAGAGTATCATATCTTTTTGTTTATCTGATATAACTTTGCAGTGGAAGTTGCAATGACAGGACCAATATTATGTGAAGCTAGCTTGCAGTCTCATGCAGTTGGAAGCTCTTTCTTGACCTTGAACATCCCATGAATTTGCTTTATAAATAAGCATACAATTATTCATTTTATGATTTTCCATTTGGTCATGTTATATCCCAGACATCATATTTTTTAGAGAATCCACATGCTGCATTCGCAGAAGTTTGTGTTGGATGATCACAATTTGATGAACACTATATTACATTAGAGTCTTCTACATGTAGCTGAAATAATCATCATTATTGTTCTTGAATTATAATGTAGATGCTTCCTTTGTTGGATTCACGTAAATGAGTTACACTAAGTCACTTGGTGTCTCTGATATATATATAATAGCTTGCTCTTTTACCATTGTTACAAATATATTTCAAATGGAAACAATGTTGGTCTTGGGTCACCTCATGGTTCTTGCCTGTGCTCTAGTAGGCAATGCAATAAAGAGTGTGTTTGGGAACATTGTACAAACCAATCATGTTTCTAAAAATTTTGATTTTTTTTTGTGCTTAAAATAATTTTTTTTTGATGTTTTTAGATCGTTTTGATGTGCTGATGTTATTTTTTTTTATAATTTTTTTTTATTTTAATGCATTTTAAGCGAAAAACATTTTGAACCACAACCACTATCAATATCCCAAAAGCCTAAGCATCAAAGCTTCATTTGGTATGTATCCATCATTTGGTATGTGTCCATGTGTTGTAAGAATTATTCTCCTTGTGTTGCAATGAGAAGGATTACTCTTGGAACGGGATTCTGAGTTCACTAATTCACTACAGATTAAATACGTATGCAATTTAGCTTCTTGCTACCAATATTTATGGAATTTGCAAGTGATTCTGCTTTCTTTCTCGTGTCAGCTTTCATCCAAGTGTGATAATAGGCTTTTCCGTGTTAAATTAGAAATCCCAAAATTCAGTGGGTATCATTTCCTGGAGGCATTTTCCCATCCAATCCGTTGCATATCTCGAAGTCGTAATCCTCGGACATCTCTTACATGGAAAAGGCCAACCTCTGTTGCTGAGCCTTTCAACAAATCTCAATCATTTGGACTATATCATGGATCTATAGAATTGCAGCACAACTCCATCCATGAGATAAGACCTAGTCCATCATCAAAACGAATCAAACTAGGGCAACAAAAGACATCTACCATGGAGAAGCCAGATGTAGAATGCAACTCTGATGCTTGGATAACTACTCAGGTATAAAATGATTACTTTTATTTCTAATTACCATTTTCATCATCATCATCCTTGTGATTGTACTAGTATTAGTTTGAATAGTTGAACTACTGTAAGCATAAATATCCATCCAAAATCTAGGATATTCGGGAGGATCACCAGGTGTCATTTATTTTATTTTATATGCCTACTATATCATCAAAACTTTTCTACTATATTTTTTTTCTAAGCTATCTTTTGGTTGTTACTCTCTCTCTTTTTTTTTCTGTCTTTGATGTTACTCTTTTTTCTTTTTCCTTTTTGTCCACGTGATTTACAGCAGATTGTTTAGTTCCTGTTATTTATTTTTGGCCCTGTTGACATGACCAAGACCAAAGTTGGTGCTTAATATTATGTCTTTAAGTAAGAGAAGGACAGGAGATTTTTAAAAAATATGTTATAATTGTAAATGATATAAGCATACAGTCTATGGTTTATATTTGTTTTTATTATCCAACTCTCAATTTAATGCCACAATCTATTGTTTCCTGGCGTGTGGTTCTGGATACAGAATTCTTATACCAAATGTGCAGCATGGGTATAGATAGTGTTTTTCTTACTTGGAATATTCTAGATACAGAAATCTTATACCAAATGTGCAGCATTGGTATAGATAGTGTTTTCTTACTTGGAATACATTTTCCATGCCCTATCCTTTCCTTGACATATCATTTAGTTTAACTGTGATGTTGGAGACTCTCATTTGGAAACCTGAGGTTGGAGTAGACATTTATTCTCGCAAATTTCATTATTATATTATCTTGTCATGAGTAAATGCACCATCATTTGGAATTTAGGTTGAGAATGCACCACGGATACCATTAGACAGGGGAGCAGAGAATGTTGAAGAAGCAGACAATTCACCATCTGTGTCAGACAGTATCGAAGAAAGGTTATCAGATATCAATATCACATCAAGCAGCAGCTATTCAATATCAGATGTGACCATTTTTAAATACTGCCTGGGAGGATTGACAGATAGGGCTCTTCTGCTGAAGGAGGTTGCCACCTCTGCCTCTGAAGAAGAGCTTTTTAGGCTTGCAGATGAGGTGTCTCTATACTCAGGATGTTCACACCACAGGTAATGTAAGGATTTGGTTCATTCTGGATGCAATTTTGTTTGAGGATTCTGTGCCTGTTTAATTTTTAGAAGGTTAAAGTGATATATATATTATTTTAGTTCTTATACTCTTGAAAAATGATCAATCAACTACATTTGCTCTAGAATACCTTGAGTAATTGATTTTTAAATGAACGGGAACTCAAATGGAAAAAATTGAAGTCTAGGAATAGAAATCAGACAAAATATAGGCACAAAGTTTGTGACCATCTATTAGTGCTCATCTAGCATAATGATTCTTTGCTAATGTTTCAATTACAGCATTTTGTTGATTTTGCTTACAAGCTATTCAGTTCACCTTTTCAGGTCAAACTTGTTGGATTACTTTGGCATGCATGTATGCTCGCTACATTTTTTCCCCTCTCTTCTCCTATATTTTGCTACTTACAATAAAAATTCATGTTATCCTTGTGCACTAGATTGAAGCAAGAATGAGCATTGCTTATGTTGCCTACAAATCTATGCACTTAACATAGTTTCCCTGTGCGAAATTAACGAGGGGAAGTGGGCCATTTTCATGTCTTTTTTATTCCTTGTCTGTTTGCAATTTTTATATGTTAGAATAAGGATAGAAGTATTGGAAGCTTTGTGGCGTGTAATTTGACTAACCAAGTGGTCATTCCCACCTGTTGCCACTCCATGCAAGAAGAATTTCTAAATCACACGAGCCCTATTGTCTAGTTTTAATACTCACAGTACCATCATTCTTGTTCAGACGACAGATAGTGATAGCAAAGAGGTTGATAGAGGAAGGAACCAAAGTTTGGAATTCAATCTCACAAAACAACCGCCTCATTCATTGGGAGAATGTGATTTTTGAGATTGAAGAGCAATTCATGAGGATTACTTGCTCCAGTACTAGATCCCTCACAGAAAAGGTTGCCTTTTCTTCTCCTTCATGTACCCATTGTGAACACACACGGACACCATGCTGCTACTTACATGTTGAGGTTGATATACTGGTGGCTTGGAAATAATATTACTAGTTTTGGATCATTGTTAGGAAGCAATGACATGGCCTCATGCATGTGGCACATGTATTTTCAGATTCATTTGTGGGCTTCTTGTGTAGAGGCCTCACAACAGGGGTTAATTTCATCCATCTCTTTAACCCCCATTTACCCATCTTAGAATCTGAATCTAAAACTTCCAATTTGAAAGTCACTGGGTTCACCTGAAGTGAATACAAATATAAACAAGACAGAAAATTGTGTGGATGAAAATAATTTATCGTAAGTTCTTACAATAAATTGTTTTTGCTTTATGTACCCATAAATGCTGTGATATTTTTTTAACATTAACTCTTAACATGCTCTCTTAAACATATCAAGCCCCTTTCCATATGAACTTGTAGCCAAGGTCTAGTTAAGTACATTTAAGCAGGTTGCTGCCCTACAGGACTTGGGGAAACTAATGGTAGTTTGTATCTTTTTGTTGATGCACTGATTGTTAAATCAGTAATCTTCAGAAGAAGCTTTTTTATGCTGAGCATCTTATAATGGTGCACAAGCATGAGTTGGCACAACTTGGAGACATATGAACGTAATAACTATTCAGAGTTAATAACTGTTTCAGGATTTTGAGCTCCTGAGGAGAATTGCTGGATGTCGGGAATATATGGCCCAAGAAAATTTTGAGAAGATATGGCGTTGGTTGTATCCTGTTGCCTTTACATTAGCAAGCGATCCAATAAATACAATATGGAATTCTACTTCGCCAAAGTGGATAGAAGGATTTATCACGAAGGAAGAAGCAGAACTGTCACTTCAGGGTCTGAGGGGCCTTCAAGAGCCTGGAACATTTGTTCTGCGGTTTCCCACTTCAAGGAGCTGGCCCCATCCTGATGCAGGTAGCTTAATTGTGACTTACGTTGGCAGTGATTACACTGTTCACCACAGGTTGCTTTCCCTTGATTATATCTACAGGTTTGGACTTCCTTTCTTTCTTCTTTGTTCCTTTCTTCCCCTTTTTTTTAGGTGTGAAGTTATTGAATATATTTATCTATTTGATTATTGAATATCCAGATATTTATGTGTACATTGCATTTATATGTCTACATTTTGTGGGCATTGTTTTTGGTGGGGGAGATGAAGGATAGAAGAAAAGAAAGAACCCCTGTTTTTTTTGCTGACTGAAGAAAGTGATTGCCTTTGTTTTGTCGTTACAGTTGTGAAGAAAGGGGGATGAATTTGAAATCACTGGAGCATATGCTGTTGGCAGAGCCTGAGCTCTCTCGGTTAGGAAGGCAAGATATCTGTTTCTGATTTAATCCTTTTCTATGTTGGGGGTATTAAATAATGCTTGTTCTCTCCATTGAGGAGCATCATTTTTCCTTTCATCGGCTAGTAATTAATAATTCATTACTTGAAATGCAGGATAGTAAGACACAGTCCATTAACTTGATTGAGGCTTAGAGGAATATCCCACTGCTTTCGCTTTTTGGTGATATTGAACCGTCATCTCTGTTTATTCTTATTCCTCTTCTTGGCTGCTGCTGCTTCCTTTTCTCTTTCCTTTCCTCTCATTCAATTTTTCAGCATCAGGGAATTCTGTTCTAGGTGTATTTCTACTCCTGGTCTAGTAATAGAAACTTGAGACTTCGAGTTGGAATGTCAATATTGGAACTCTCCCTTCCTTCAACTAGCAAAAACACCAAGTGGGATGCTTGTCTTTCACACGCCCATGCAGGCAAAAATGTGGTTCAGATAAGTGTTTGTCTTGGTTATCTGATGCAGTTTTTTTCATACATAAACTATTCATGAGATGAGAAAAGGAACCTCTTCTAAATCCGTTAATATTCTGTTGCCTCAACAATGAGGTAATGCTCAGATGGAAAAATATCAAAGAAATCTGGATGTGTTAAATGGACCATCGCAGAAAGAAGAGGAAACCTTTCGGCAATTGGGATGAGAAAGAGATGCTCCACTGCTAATCTGGAAAGAAAATTATGGGGGCTATATTTGAATTAGACTGTCGAATAACTTGAATTATTATTATTAGTAATTTATAGAAAGCAAATTGAATTAGTCTGGTTCAAGTACTTGTGGTTTTCTCATTCTAAAATTTGAAATATCTGCACAAACTGAATGGAGATACGCACATGACTATGATACGCACAAACTACTTGTGAAGCTAATGTCCTCCGGCATTGCTCTTGAGATTTTGTATTACGTAAACACCAATTTAGGGACCTCGTGAAAGAAAAAGAAAACCAAAGAGTTGCTGCATCGATAGAAACAATGCTCCTCAGACTTCTAATGGAAAGCTTCAAAAAGTAGATTATGCAGAGAGGGTAGCTTTTTTCTTCATATATGTAAATCCCTGATGCGTCTCCTCTCTTTTAATATGTGAGCATAAGATCTTCAAGTGAGATGCTTGAACACGGGTTCGACGTTCTTGCTCAAACTAGAAATCATAACAGTCATAAAACTCCTTTCCTTTTCGTGTCAGTCATGCCAACAGAAATGTAACGTATCATACCAGTAATTTTTGAGACATTACAATGATAAATCTTTTGATTTCAATTTTATAGTTTTGAAGTCGGATTTAAAATTCAGTTATTTGCATAACTTTTCAGCTAAAACAAAAACAAATAAAAAGGGAGAAATAAATTTATTAAACAAATACCAACCAGTCAAGACAGGAACAGCCGTACACCACAGGAGCAGCGACCTGCATGATTGCTGAGAAGAGGCAGAGCAACTCAACTACTTGAAAGCTCACTTCACATGATTCATTCATTGCTTATAAGATGTGCTAAACATCACACAGCTGTACTCATCTCATACGATCCACAAGAAGATGTTCATGTTGACTTTTTAAATTCCCAACTCCCATTTCAATGGAGGTAAAGACTTTATGTAAAACCCTGACTAAAAACTCATCAGGTTACAAAATCCAAAATACAACTCCGTGTGAAACTCTGATAAATTTATCAAATACTTGGTGAAAATTTTGACCGAAAGATACTATATTATAGAATAAAATATCTATTTTATATTATACAGAATAAACTACTATTAGGAGATATTGAGAGAGAGGGGGGGGNGGGGGGGGGGGAGCTAGGGAAGAAGAAAATGAAGGAGAACCAAGTTAAGAGGAGGAGGAGGAAGAAATTATCTAGAGCATCCTTGAAACGTTGCTCAAATATGTGTGGTAAGGTAGTTCTTCCTATTTCCATCATGTTTCGAGTGAATGTGTTATAGGAGATGAAAACCCTCAAATGTGATGGATTAAGGTTCTTGTACATGTTTGATTTTGGGAACCTAATGAAGCAAAAATGTTTAGTTAGCAAAGAAAGAACAAAAACTTAAAAGGAATTAGCAAGGACATTTGAAGTACATCAAGAGAAAACCCAAACATTAGGGTCGACCACATTTGAACATGAAGGAGGGATGAAAAATGATTTGTAAATTTATATCACGAGTGTGAACAAGCAATTTCAAGAGAAGTAAATAGTTCAAATCTGAAATTTTTATTGTATTATGTGCTCTTGTATTAGCGTGCAAGGAAGAACATGGTTTATGTTATATAACATGTTTAAAAATGATAAGCTTAACTTGTAAGTTGTAAATATGAGATTAACGTGAGAATAGTGAAGTGATTGAAAAGAAGAGGAAAAAAGAGAGTAAAGGGTATAGATTGAAGTGTAGTTATCAAAGCCCGTCATGTTTATTAGGTTGATTTAGAAACTGAATAAGTTGAGTTTTTTTTTTTTTGATTTACGTGGGGTGTCCGGGCCAGCTTACGTGCACCACGACTAATCCCCACGGCCCACTGAATACCCTGCAAACTCAGTAGGCATGTAAGGCACCGCGGGGGTGACAGACGTGCACGTCAAGGCTCGAACCCAGGTACAGTGGAAGGAGACAAGCCCCTTCCACCGCTAGGCCAAGCCCTAGAATAAGTTGAGTTTTTCAAAAGACTAGCCGATGCAACAATTTATCTAAATCCAATTGATCTGATAGGTCAATCTGTGATTGAGACAAGACTCGATATTTTTTTTTAATATGAGATTTGAAATTCATTAATAGATATATACTCTATCTTTTATTTAAATATATGGGGTGATGAAAATAATAGTTTTTGAAATTTAAAGTGTTTTTTTAATATATTTTTAAAATTTTTAATTGTTCAATATAATATCGATAAAAATATATTTTAAAATATTTTTTATTATATATTAAAAAGATATTATGTTAAACAGTTGATATATATACATGTATTTTTTTAAAAAAATTTATATAATTTTTTTTTAAAACTTTTTAAATTGACCTGAATGATTGGATTGACTTATAAAATAAAGGAGGCCGGGTCAACCGCAGACTGATGTAATTACCATGGATTGAAGAACAAAATAAGTATTCCCCTAACTTTTATTTCTTTTGCAATCTCATCTTTTTGTTTCTTAATTTTTCTGTTCTTCATCCCCCCCCCGAAATGCTATTCCTTTTCTCTCTTATGTAATGCTGTCAAAATTTAAACTCAGTTATATAGCCTTGCACATGACAAATTACAAAGATTATTCGACCTATATATATATATATATATTTGCTTGTATATATACAGTCAATATGGCTATTTTTTCTAGATTAATCGTTACAAGCATACATCATTGACTATACGTGTGCTTAAAGGCATCATGCCACTTTTTATTATCTCAGGCTGTTATTGCAACAGAGCACCACCACGTCTCATTGACTAGCAGCAGAGCACTATGCTCATATATTCTTCTATCATAAATAAATTGATTTGAGAGCCTTCAGGTAAGATTTATATGCCATACAAGTAGCCTATTGGTTCTTTAGGCGAGCATTTTGAGTCTTTTCCGTGTTTTTTATTGCCTTTCATTTCTTTTTTTATTTATTAGTATTGATATTCAGGTTAGTTTATATATATATATATTTTATTAATATTATCTGTCCTAAAATTATTATATAAATTTTTAATAATTTTAAAACTTATAAAATTTAAATTAGTGATTTTTAAAGATTAAATTTAAAATTTAATTAATTAAACTACACCTCTCAGAGTTTTATTTTTTTATTTTTAACAATATTATATTTTTATAAATTTAGTCATCGAAAATAAAAATTTAATAAATTAATTAAGGATAAATAGTACTTGTAAAATCATTGAGAATTATCATATCAAAAGGTTTAAGTTCTCGGGTTATATATTTTTAATCTTAAATAACATCAGTTATACGAAAAAATTGATGGATTCATTAATTCATAATTTAATTACATCTTGTGTGTTAAATATATTTCAGGATCAACTCAACCTCGCAGGGAGTGGTTGCATTGTAGCTTGTCTTTTGGTTGTGTAATATAATGACATTAGAATAGGCTAAGTTATAATGTAATAAAGGTGCAGAGGCATCTTGAGGCTGCTGGACCTTCAATCAGTTATATTGATCATAATCCGCATTGTTATTAAGCTTTATTTTTTTTAATCATAATTAGTAACATATACAAGTTGGTAGGATTGTAATTTCTGAAAAAAAATTTCAATTTTAAAAGTTTTCTTCTGCATACAATACATAATACGATGGAAAAAACTTTAGGTTTAAAGTGTGTTTGGTAAAATAATAATAATAATAATAATAATACTAGCTTTCTTTTTATTTTTCTTTTTTAGTTTTTTTTTCAAATAAAAAATTAGAAAATGTGTTCATTTATTAAAAATGAAAATGAATTTTTCAACAACAAAAAAGAAGAAATATATCAAAATTACAACTATTTTCATAAAAAATCTAAATCTAAATCTATAATAATCATCTTAATTTGTGATAATGTACTTGTAGAATATTCATTTTACTTCATTCAAATTAAAAACTATCATGAAAAAGTTATACTGTTAACTTAAAAAAAAAACATCTTTATATTAGATTCATAATAAGAACTACATTTGTAACACTAACTAAATATGAAAATATAAAAAAAAACAATAATTTTAGTTTTTTATATTGTTATAAAATACTTGCATATAAAAAAATGGCATTATTACTTTTTTTTTCTTCATTTGAAAATCATGTATTGAAAAAGTATGGAGAAGTACATATTTTGAAAAACATAAACTTGTTTTTAATTTTTTTAAATTGAAAAATATTATATTTAAACAACAAGTTTTTCCTTTTCTAATTTCTTTTTTTTTTTTAAAAAAAATAGAATATTATTTTGTATTCAAATAACCCACTTAAATTTTATCAATGTCATATTTTATTACTTTTGTCTTCTATGTAAATTTAACACAATAACTTATCAACTACTCTAAAAACAGTACATTTTTCTTTTCTTTTCTTTACTTTTTTTTCAAAAGGATAATATTATATTATAAATCATTTCAATCTCTTTTTTCCTCTCTTTACACCAACAAAATCATAGTTAAACACTTGTTAGTAATGTCTAGAAACCTGATTAAAATGATGTTTTTCTTAAAAAAATTACTTAAATTTATTTTTATATTATTTTAATATGTTGATGTTCAAAATAATTTTTTAAAATTAAAAAATATTATTTTAATATATATTTTAATAAAAATATTTTAAACCACAACAGACACCAACCCCAGAAACCATGTCATGTGTGTCAAAAAATTTCAGTCCTCCCTCCCTGCCCCTTTCATCATTCTTTTCGTTTTTATCTCCTTTTATTTCTCTCTGAAGAGGACACGGAGATATCCACTTCAACTTCTGAGATTTTCAACATTTCCCTGTATATATGATCCTTCATTTTACTTGTTTTTTGTTTGTTCTTTTAGGCTTTCTTCGTTTCTCTTGTGCGTGCTTTTGTAGTTTTTCGGTTGGCTGATGCTATTTGTGATGGAAAAGAGAGTTTTGTGATTGGAAGATTTGCATTGGACTTGAATAGCAGCATCTAGATCATGTTCTAGCTAGCTAGCTTTAGCTTCACATCATTGTTAGATATGGATTCATTCTTGTTCCGAGGAAGCAGAGTCGCTAGCACTAGTCATGACTCCACTGATGATGGATCTTTTCTTTCATACCAGCTTGCTGCCTTTTGTTTGAAGATCTCCATTTCAAGCACAGTTGACATTTACCCTAACCCCCTCCCCTGTTAGGCCCAAATGGCGAAGCTCAGTGTATAGCATTCTACATCCCAGTATGCTGCATTGCTTTTATTATATCGAAGATTATTATTTCAGGCGATGGAAAACAAAGCATATGAATGAAGAAGATGGCCTCTCAGGTACACTTACCACTACATGAACAGCTCTTGGCCTTCATTGTAATAGCTTGGAAATTAAGATAAAGTCAATAGGGATGTTCAAGTCTGCAATGATGCAATCCCTAATCTGATGTGCTCTTGAAAAAGACACTTGAATCGAGCAACAAGGACATCATAGGATCGGGTGAGCGTGTGGGACAGTGTACAAGTCGATGCTAAACGAGTCTACTGCAGAAAGAGATCGAGGTTTCGAGAGAGAGCTGGAGGCCACGGGGGATATAAAGCATAGGAATATTCTCATTCTTCATGGATATTACACCTGTCCTCACTAGAATCTTCTCATTTGTGATCTAATGCCTACCGGGAGGTTGGACACATTTCTGAATGGCATGCGCATGACATACCTTCGAGTAACACAGCTAATCATTTTCTGCCTAAATTTTTTTTTCAGCACTGAAATTCTGATCTTCTTTGATTGTGCGCCTTTTCCAATGTTCATAGAAAGTTCTGTCAGGACTAGAGTTTTCATCTGAAGCACGCTAGATTTTAAAGTTATTCGATACTGAAGTGGATGATGATGCAGGGAGATCAGGAGACAACAAGCTATTGGATTGGCCATCAAGATATAAGATAGCACTAGGTGCTGCAAGAGGAATATCATACCTGCATCTTGATTGCATCCCCCCACATAATTCACCGAGATACTATATTGCTGGATCGAAACATGGAAGCTCGAGTTTCAGATCTTGGAGTGGCCACATTGATGGGACCTAATAAGACTCATGTTTCAACATTAGTAGCGGGAACTTCTGGATACTTAGCTCCTGGCATGCCAAAGCACCAGATAACTGTAAATTCTATCTCTTCCCTTGTAGGGATTTAATAATTAATATCTCCAGGTATGTTCTTCCTCAGAGTTCTTTGAAACAGGGAAACCGACCGTGAAAGTGGATGTATACAGCTTTGGGGTTGTCCTGCTCGAACGTCTACCTGGAATGAAGCCAACAGAAGATGAATTTTTCGAGGAAGAAACCAAGCTTGTAACATGGGTGAGTCTTCTGAATTTAACGAGCATTTCTAGACTCTCTTGTGGGTGAGGGAAGAAGATTATAGGAAATCCCAAAGTGCTTCTGTACAGAATGTTGTTCTGACTTCCATAATGCTTATTCAAAAATGTCATCTCAAACAAATTTAAATATTAATTAGCACGTGCAAGAAAATGGTCTATGAAAGCAATATTGCATACAGTCAACTCATCTCAAGTGCTACAAATTCTGAACAATAAACTACATGAAATTCCATGGCACAACCAGATATGCCTGTCAAGCTTTATGGGGATTCAGAACAGGCTGTTTAACCGGGAAAAGGGTGCCTCAACTACTAGTTTTCTCTAATATTAGTCTGAAGCCACCTGATATTACATATATTGATATGGTACCTCTTTGTTTGTTTCATGTTGAAACTTGAAACAGGTGAAGGCAGTTGTCGACGATAAAAGGGAAGATTACATCCTTGACAGTAGCTTAAAGTGCAGTCCCACTGAAGAGATTAATAAGGTATTCATTATAGCATTCCTGTGCCTTGAACCAGAGCCCTCCAAGAGACCTACCATGGATGAGATTGTCAAGATGCATGAGCAAGCTAAATCGAAGAGGGTTGTGGAAGACTACTAATATTTACTTATTGACTAATCCTTTTTCTAGCAAATTTGATGTTTACTTTATGGAGAATTAATTAATAGATTTTCATTAACAGACAATCTTGACATGCTTTATGTTGTTGAGCATTATGAGTACCAAGCCTAACATGAGCCAAAAACCTAAAACAAAATGAGTGGCATATTTCTCCATTGGAGAATAGGTGACTAGCCAAAAGGATGATATGGTTCATAAAAAGCTTACCAGCCCCTGCACTAGACTCACAGGACTATGTTTTATTATGATTTAAGCAAGAGGAACTACAATGAAAGAGGCCACATAAAGATGATGCTAATCTGCTAAGCATTTTAATGGACTGAAAAATTCTTCTATCAGAATATTCGGTGGAGATGTCAGATTCTCAACAGTCTAAGCTACAACTATAAGCAAGATTTTCCAGAGTCTCCAATAATCAAGAAAATCTAACATGGAGGCTGCAGAAATGAAAAATATGAACTTCAAGAAACTAAGATTCAAAAACTGAAGTAACATGAACTTCAAGAAACCAAGTCACCTTATTCACTTGAGGATAGTTGCAAGGCCATTAGCTGCCGAGTTTTTCAAGGACGGAGAAACTGGAGCATCTCCAAAAAATACGTCAAAAAGTGCAGAAGTAACATTTTCTGACTCAATTGTAGCATCTACACTAGAGGGAATCCCATCAGAGGAGACACAAACCTGAAACAATCATAATATGGTCTTGTTAATATGCAGAGGAGAAAACCAAAAAACCAAAAATAAATAGAAGAAAAATAAATGTAAAATCTTCTGTCACCAAAATTCTAAAAAAAAGAATTACAAGTGTCTTCTTGTATGCATATCACACTTACTAGCATCTTGGAGGGATTCAGCCAAGTCAAAAATATCAAAGTTCCTTTCTTAAGACTTCGACCTTGGAAGATGCTTCGGAATGTGGACAGAGCAGACTCGTCAACTGGAGTGGCAGTTTTGATTCTTGGGGATATGGCGTCATCCAAGGCATCCCAGAAAGTTTTACCATCAATATCTCTCACCAGAACAATCTGTAATGATTTTTCCAAGGGAGCTGCAATTAAGGGATAATTTCAGTTATATTAGCAAAATTCATATGCTCTTCCTCTGCAGACCAGCACATATCTGATGAGATAAGTTACCTTGGAAAATCGAGCTAAACAAAGCTGAATTCTCTTGAATCTCACTGGATGATTGTCCTTTCCAAGTGCTCAATGTACTTAAAATGGATGGATTGACATATAGCCCTGCAGCATATACCTTGACACCAATTATTGCAAAAACCTTCTCCCTGTATCCTGAATTCAATGAAGAACATAGTTACGGCATTAGAATGACAACTTAGACAGCAAAAGCCACAGTGAGACTTAAATGGACTTTGGGTTATCTAAAATTACAACAGACCCATTAACTTCTCTACTTGGAGTTTTGATTGCTGAAAACCATACCAAAAACATCAACCTTCAGACAATACCAGCAGCAGGAGATTCAAGTCAGTAGAACCATTAGTTTTCCAGTTATAGTTAGAGCACCACCTCAAATACACGCATTAATTCCTTTATCTAGAAAGACAGCTGTTTTCAACTAAGTGCTCCTCCATTGTCATCGAAAAACAGAGGATCCTCCGCCTCTAAAGGGAGGCCTTTCCATTGAACTCGCCTAAATGATTACATTTGGAGGCAATTTTATAAAACACCTCTATTGTAACTTCCATCATAGTTACTGCTTGTTGTAGTAGGATTCAGTTTATTAACATGCGATAACAATCAATGAATACGCAATGTAAAATGAAAGATAATACAAACAACATATTTGAATATAATAACTCCTGCACATGTTTATCTGACACCTATGCTTTCTGTTAGAGATGAAGGTTCTTTAAATGAACTTGTTATGTTCCTCCACTCATTATGAGAGTAGGGAATTATTGAAATAATTTCCTTACAATAAGTGTGAAGTAGAAGGGGCAAAAAAGATGTTCTAGGATACTATAACAGTTGTGATCAATTCTATCTATCTTCCGAAACCCTTTATCCTACAATTTGTAAAAGGACACTACATTAAGGGATAATCATACCAGCTCTTACAGTTAGATGGCTGCAAACACTAAATGATTGTACAAAAGTTCGATTGATACATAGTTTCTAGTCTCTGCTGGAAATAAGTACTCACAACACTAAAGTAACTGACCAGTTCCAAGCAATGATAATGAGGTAGAGCAACCCGGTAAACTCAACGATCTCTGAAATTTCTCTTTGGTTGCTGATTCCTCTGTGTATTCTGCACTCCCAGCTGCAGAAATGGGTTAAGAGAGCAAAAGGTCTCGTAATTTTGTGATGATTTCAAATTTAGAGAAAAAATTAACAAAGAAAGAAAGGAAAACAAGCAGCATGTTTATAATGTTTTTCTCTTAGACTTTCAACCTCTATTTAATGTATAGCTTTAGAATAGAAAGATAAGAAGTTAGAGTAACCTTCAAATATTTCAATCTGATTCCATTTCCTTATCTGTTACTACTCTTTTCTCTTTTTCATTACAGTCTTAAATGAAACCGCATAGCAGATTCCATGGTGATATGTCTAATATTAAATATTCTTAAGAATAAAGACAACCTAAACAAAACACAAGTTTTCCAGTCAAAGGATGCCATGCATTTCTTCTTTTGGTCATTGTAACTGATACAGATTTTTTTTTTCCTTGAATTAGCTCACTAGCCTCAAGATCTTGTATCCAAGATACAGCAGCCCCCATCCAGCCCCCAACACACAGACACGCATGCTAAAAGGAATAGTTTTCACATATTTGTTTTTGACAAGCAACATTAATTCTAATTTAAGCTTACTATCCCTTTGCTTTTCCCTTCCTGAAATTTTGATATGATGCTGATGAGTTTCAGTTTTAAGAGGAAGATGATGTTTTCCTAGGTCTCAGGTGTCTAATCTAACATTTGAACAGGCACTACTCTGTCATCAACTTATACAAAGAGAACTTCACAAATCCTACTGTAATACTCTTGAACCTTCATCACCACAGTTATTAACGCGCTCAACCCCAGATGTTCTCCCTAAAAAGGAAACCATCAACCATTTCCTTTTCCCACTTCCATTTAGATTTGGGTTCATATAACTACTTTCACCAATTAGATTCACAAAATGTTATTGTTTCGGCTTTTAATCAAGAGCAATTTCCTGAAGCTCAGCCTCTATGCCAATGTTGCAGCAATTATTATTGAGCTCATATTTAATCACTAGTGAGATTTGGGGTAACAAACGAGCCCTTAAAGATAGATAGGGGAAATCATAAGAAATATATAACGACCTTGATGATATTCTTATGAAAATCCACTGAGACAAGAAATTAACAATGACGTAAGTGAATCATGAATAGAAATTATAATCACATAGTCAAGAACAAAATATGGACTAATTCTTTGAAGGATTTCCAGACCTTAACCATCTCCAAGCCTCCAATGCCCTAGACTTGATCCCACATAGTTCCAAAGTTTTTTCCATAATATTTACCACAATTAGTTAAACAGGATTCCTATTTCTTAAACTTTGCCGGTTTTCACAAATATCTTTTAGAAATAAAAAAAAAAATCCCCACAAGAAAATAGCACTCCATATATATACAATTTCAATAAGAATGTTCAAATAACCTTGAGATGATTCAAGCATAACCCAATTGCACACAAAGTGAATCACTTCTTGTGAATCATGAGCAAATATGCGAAATTGCAAAGAACTTTGGCATGCATGACAATACTATCAAACTCAATATGAATTGTCAAAGAAAAAGAAATGTGATAAATTAAAAGAAGAGCTGAGAAAGGTACCTGAAAAGGAGGAGGAGGAGGAGGCTTTGAAAGAGAGATGGGTTGGAGTTGAGTTGTTGTTGAGGTGAGGGAATGTGGATAAGGGTGAGAAATCAGAGCGGGTTTTATAGAATGGTAACGAAACTGTATGGTTTGGAGATTTGAGTGGACAATGATGTAAGATATTCCAGGCCTGAGTAGAACGCATTGACATTGCCATGCTTCAGTAGAAAATACTACCAAGAACCAAAAAGTAAGTGTTCGAAGACCTGCAAAAAGAGATAAGGACGTTTATTTTTGTAAAATAATTTTCTGAAAATCATTTTTCATTATTGTTATTTAAAAAAATATATATTTATTTTATTTAAAATAATTTATAAAATTTAATTTTTTTAATTTTCTTCACTTATCAAATTTTATTTTTATCTTTTATTTTATTTAAAATAATTTATAAAATATAATTTTTTAACTTCATTATCTTCCAATTTTTTATTTCTGACTTAATTTATTTTTTAATAAACTTTTTTAAGAAATAAAATATTAATAATTTATTTTTTATATTATATATTCAAACACTCAAAATTTTTATTTTTATTTATTTTCTATAACATTATAAAACACCATAAAATAATTTATTTATAAAAAAATTATTTTTCATAAAAATTATTTTCTAATTAAAAATAGTTAATTACTAAGACTAATTAGGATTAATTTAAATAAATAAAAACATTATAAAAAGTTAAAAAAATATTATTTATATGATAAACAAAAACATGTTTAGCTGTACTTAGAGGAGCGTGCACCCTCCACATGTTGCGGGGACAGTAATGGTCAAATCCAACGGTCCATACTCCATCACGGCATCACCTAAATAAAAATCTACACCATGTTCACCAAGGGTAGGTTGTTTTTCTCATATGTATCATCTAGCATGTAAAACTATTTTGATTCTTTGTATTGTGCTGCGTTGCTGCATTCAACTTTTATTCCATGTTTTTAATTTTTTAATTTAGTTCATTTTTATATTTTATATATTATTGAATTGTTGTATTTTATTTTCATAATGTTTAGTAGAAAATATACATCTGATTATGAAAAACATAAAAAATAAAGAAGGAAAAAAAATTGATAGTTTGATTCAATCTTAAAAGGGTGTATAATTAGTAATCAACAAAATATTATACCTAGTTCTAGATTATAGGAAAATGAAACTCTAACAGAAGAACAACCCAATAACTCTAAAATTGAGGAATAAAAAAATAATATTGATATAAATACTACTACTAATAATAATAACCTAGAAAATAATGATGAATTTAGAGTAGAAACAAATGGTATCATGATTGAAGAAAATATAGATATTGAATGATAGTTCTAATTATAGTGTAAAAAATATTGATGATCTTATTTTATGTGTAGTGTGTTGTTAATTATTTTTTTTATATAAGAATTGTTAAGAATGATATGAATGGAAAAAATAATAAATTTTTATTCTATATATCGATAAGAATTAGGGAATAAAAGTTATTATCTAATATTTTATTCGTTAAAAATTTTAGGTGGTCTCAGAGTTTGGATAAAAAAATCATTTTAGTAAAAAAAATATATTAATATTTTTAATATATTTTACTTGAGGTTAATTATACTGTTTATAAATTAAGATAATGTTGTGTTTTCTAACAATTAATCTCTTTATAGTTTAAGAAAATTTTTGCTTATTAGATCAAAACCTAATTATTATAATGTAAATATAAAAATGAAATAAATAATCTTTAATTTAATATTAAAAATAAATTTACATATAAGTTCATAGTGTATCACTTATTAAAAGAAACAAAATAAATTTTTTTAGTTTTTGATTTGATATTAAAAATATATTTTACTTAAAAATTCATAAGAGTAAAAAAAAATAGTTTTTTTTGTATTTTTTAAATGTTGGCCAAAATCCTTTGATTTTTTTAATTGTTTTTTAAATCCATGCAATACATTTTTTTTTAAACATGCCACAATATTTTAGATTTTTTAAATAATTAAATAAATTTAGAATTTTAATTTAAATGATTAAATAAATTTAGAATTTTAACCATATATATATAATATATTTTAAACATGCCACATTAAATTTGATAGAGGAAGAGAATTGCTGTGATATTGTGTTTTTCTATTTGAAGAGAGTTTAAATTTCACAACATATTATACGTTTGAAATGTAACATATTTAATTTTTTTATTATTAAAGCATGGTAATTATTTTATTGTTTGAAAATAATAATATTTAATAAATATTGAGTTTCAGAAATACAATAAAAATATATTATTTTATTATAAATTTTTTAAATGGTGTTATTCTATCAAAAGTTTTGGATTACTGTGTTATTTTTTTTAAAATCTCTTTTTCTCTCCTAGTACTTCATGTTGGGGAATCCGACCGGTGATGTACTGATATTTGCTCATAGGAGGCCAAGCACACTGATACAATATTTAACGTGGTTCGGCAAAATCGCCTACATCCACAGGAGAAGTCATTGTATTATGTAGGGAGACAATAAGATTTACAATAATAGAGGAGGAGGAATCATCCCCTCTTGTAGCAACTCTCAACCTCACTCTATTTCTCTCTTTACAGTGCTGCAATGGCAGCTACTGCTTGCTGCCCTTGGCAGCACACTCTCTCCTACATTTTTCACATCTTTGGCTCTACTACACCTCTCATTTTGCTCTCGTACATATGCCTTTATTTATAGGCATTCATGGAAACTATTCTTGGTTTGTTGTCAACAATGGTGGCTACCAACTCTAACTCATTCAACAATGGTGGCCACCAACTCTAGCTCATTCAACAATGGTTGCTATCAATAGTCAATGGTTGGTGTCATCCATTTGTTGCATATGAAATGACAACCAACCTAACAATCACCCCATTTGCCATTCATGTGGGGCAATTGTCTTCTTTCTTCTTCAACACAAGCCTTCATAGCAGCCGCGTCTTAATGCTCCACAAGTCATCCACTTATTGTCCAAGGCAAATGTCTTTTAGCTCATTGATCTTTAGCATGGGGGCAATATCCATGAAAGTCAATCTTGCACTTGTTTCCATACTCATCATAACCCTTTCATTGGTTATCCATCTGTCCACTCATACCTAGCCATCACATTAGCTCTGGGGCATTTTGAACTGGGCTCCTTTCACGGCCCTCACACCTTCTCCTGAGGTGTCTTCGCTCGTCATCATGCGGCGGTCCATAGGCTCATCTCATAGCCCTCACACCTTCTCTTTAAGGTGTTTTCGCCTTTTATAGGCGGTCGCATCCTTCTTCAACTGAGATGCTTCAAAGTGGCTCCATAAATTCTCTACCACCATGTGGACTATGGGAGAGATCACTGCCACTAATTACATAGAAAGAGAAAGTTGCGGTATACTCCTCGCAATCCTCCACCTCAATTTCTATGTTTGAAGCTTCTACGCCTTTTCTGCTTAACAGCTCCAACCACACCAACTCCCTTTGGTGTCTTCGCCTTTCATCATAGGCGGTCGCCTTTTATCACAGGCGTTTGCACCTACTCAATTAGGTGCATCTACAACAACTTATCTTTCCATCCTTGCATGCATTGAAAGATCCTTGTTTGTTGCCTTTATCAAGAGCACAACAGACTTCTTATTATACAACTTTTTCATAGTCTCTGCTCTGAGCTTCATCTGGGAACTTTTCTTCTCCTTGCACCTGTTGTCTCATTATAGTACCTCGTTGGATCCTTTGGGTACTCCTACACAATCTCCGTGTGTCCTCGTGCATTTTCTGTTCTCCAGATTTCTTCCTATTCCTTGCTTATGTTTGACAGCAGCTCACCTTGTCACAACATCTATCCAAGTCAAAATAGGGTGCCAATCTTTATCTCTTTTGCTGTATTTCTCTTTCATTGTTAGGGTCTTCATCAATTCTCCCCTCGATAAATTACAATCACCAAATCTAACTTTCTTGGAGAAATCACCACTCCATCAGATCCTTGATCATACGGAACCTATTCGTTTCTTTGTGCCGTCATCCTGCTAGTCTTCAATAGTTTCATAACAAACTATCACATATACGAAAATAGTACCGTATAGATGATCCTTCCACTAAGCAAGTTCCCAGGAAAGATTGGAGGGGTCACACCGGTCCCGCTTAAAACCCAATCTCCTAGACAGAACTTCTTAGGCCATATCTATCCATCGTACTGTCTTTCCGTATATACAACCATTTACTAGCCTTGTTGCGGCATTTCTTTACAAGTGATCTGGGGTATCCTTGTTTTATACCTGATTTCTCAACATCTGGCGAGACTACCAGTGCTCAGATCCGTTAAGATTGGTCTTCATCAAATTTCACTCTCCACCTCGAAATTGTCCATGATCGGGTGTCTAGAGTGTCCCCAATTTTGCCTTCCCTCAAGGCAATTAAAATTCCCTATATAGTTGTTTTCTTGGGATCCTTGTTCTCATACGTCCCTATTATATCCATAGTCTAGCTATGCCGGTTTTCTATGGATTGTAGTTTAGCTCTTTAAGGGAGCCTGTTCCCTTCCTTGCTTCTAGACTTGCTGGCTTTCCCAACTTTGTATATTTTTTGATCTTTCTATACACTTACATTTTGATAAAAAAAAAAATCCCTATATAGTAGTTCAACACATGTAATTGGACAAACATGTGTGATTTCTTTTCTTCATCTCCATCGACCACCATAATGACCATCAGATGCTTCCTGATCGGGCAATCTCTCTTTAATAATTCACCACCATCATTTCTGATCTCAATCTCAATGATCGGACCGTACCATTGCATCCGAAATGATCAAATTAGCTAGAAACAAGTCTGAAATCATCCAAATCGCACTTCAGACGGCTGAGATCTCATCAAAACAATTTTCACCTGATGAGTGGTCTAGATTCAATCTCAAATCCGGTTGCACGTAGACTCCGCCACACAGAATCCTGTCCCTCAGCTCGGCTCACTCGGCTCGGCTTGGTGCTGGTGACGTGGCCGCGGGACCCACAACGATGACGTGGTGCTGAAGTGGCATGGTTGACGTGGCCGATGATGTGTCTGATGACATGGCGGTTTGACTTGTCAGAGTGCTGATATGTCAGGTGACGTGTCTGATGATTGTGCAGAACTGCTGACATGGCTGATGACGTGGACAGCCACCCCCGGCGCGTGCGACGGTTTCCGACGTCCGATTTCGACGTGGTTTTCACCAGTGGCTTCGTCTCTTCCTCCTCTACACAATGGTATGGTGAAAACATAATTTTGAAAACTTTTAGTTTTGAGCAAAATCAAACATCACGTTAAACCATGTGCTCTGATACCAATTGTTGGGGAATCCGACCGGTGATGTACTGATATTTGCTCATAGGAGGCCAAGCACACTGACACAATATTTAACGTGGTTCGGCAAAATCGTCTACATCCACAGGAGAAGCCATTGTATTATGTAGGAAGAGAACAAGATTTACAATAATAGAGGAGGAGGAATCATCCCTTCTTGTAGCAACTCTCAACCTCACTCTATTTCTCTCTTTACAGTGCTGCAATGGCAGTTACTGCTTGCTGCTCTTGGCAGCACACTCTCTCCTACATTTTTCACATTTTTGGCTCTACTACATCTCTCATTTTGCTCTTTTACATATGCTTTTATTTATAAGCATTCATGGAAGCTATTCTTGGTTTGTTGTCAATAATGGTGGCTACCAACTCTAACTCATTCAATAATGGTAGCCACCAACTCTAGCTCATTCAACAATGGTGGCTATCAATAGTTAATGGTTGGTGCCATCTATTTGTTACACATGAAATAACAACCACCCTACCACTTCACCTCAACTAATGTCTAACAATGCCTGATCTCTCGTATGTTTCAGTGTCCTTCAAGTACTGCTGCTGCAGTCACGGCTTCCTTTTCACTTTCTATGTATGCCTATTTCCTTTATTGAGAGCACAATCTAGCTGAATTTCTCGTGTCTTTCTCTTAAGTACAGTATTTTTTTAGTTGGGTTCTTCTCAAATCTGTGTTGGGTTTATCATGATTGCTACAATAAATGGAAAATGGTCATATTTTGGGATTTCTTCTCTGTTCATAATTTTGCAGGTGGAAGTTCTGCCATGGCTAATGAACAGGTAGCAACTATCAACTTCTCTTTTCACACAAACATCCGATGGAAAGTAAACGAATCCAACTTAAACTGGGTAAATTTTTGCTTGTACATTGTCCTAATTCCAAGAACTTTGCTTTGACAATAATATTGCAGAAAACTTTACTAGCGAATATCAATTACGCATGCTCTTACGTGGATTGCCAGATTCTACAAAAGGGTTGTCCCTTGCTTTTCCCCAGATAGACTCATAAGCCATGCATCAATAGCCATGAATCTGTACTACCAATGTAAGGGAAGGAACCACTGGGATTGTGATTTCAGGGACTTCCAGCCTCATTGCCAAGACTGATCCAAGTAAGGACTGCTACATGTATGATGCAATGCGTTATCCTTCTGGCAACAATGAAGACATTTTCATGTCATGATTACGACAATTTTGTGTCCATTTGCCGGTTATAGCAACTGCATCTATGCCTAAGCCTTGGTCCATAAACTATGATAGAAGTGCGCGAGGGTGTGCGAATTCGATACAAAGAAGCAACCAGAAAGTGTTGTTTGATTCAGGATCAGAACTCAGAAGAACCATCAGGTTAGGTCCTCCTATACATCGGGGCCTATTAAATATTTTCATAGACTTTGAAATTTGAATAGAACCATCTAATTCGTAATCCGAATCTCACTACTTTTGTGAAGACAAGTTAGAGGCCTTGATGTGCCTTGAAAAAATTCAGCTTAAGATTAAGAAAAAACTAAAACTGCTTGTATTTTACAGTAGATTGAAACAGTGAGTTTTATTTTTTATTTTTATGTTCTTCAAGTGTTTTTTGTAAAATTTTTGGTTATTAATTTTTTTTTCATTTTATTCTTAGATATTATGTTTAATGATATTTTTTAAAAAAATATTTGTTTCAATTAACTTGGGATTTTTTGTGTGGTCTCTATTGATTCACAATTTGGTAGAATAAAGTTTGATTTTATTGTTTAAAAATAATTGAATATTTAGAGACCAAATCTAGCTCTCAAAGACATTAGGTGATTGAATTTTTTTTTTCTTTCTATGTTTTGGTCCTTTAGTTTTAGTATTTTTAATTTTGATTTAAAAATTTATTTTATTCATATTTTAATCTCTAAATTGAAAAAAAAGTTACCAGAAAATAAGAAAAAGAAGAAAGAATGGTGATTCAGTGATCAAAATAGTAGTTTTTGGTGCTCAGTGGTCAAAATAGTAGTCTTATTCATGGAATTTTTTTAATACATTTTTTTAAAAATATTTCAAAAAACTATCCTATCATAGTTTCGAAAAAAAAAATTCTAAATTTTGAATAAGACTCCACTTGTTTTATTTAGCGTCTGCTGTAGAAATTGATTTTCAAAGTAATCTTGATTTTGGAAGGGCCACGCTTCCTTTGGTGGCTTGTGGCTGCTCCTCCAGTGATTCAATACATACGTATTCGGTGAGGAATTATGCAAAGTCAGTTTCTAAGAGTTGTAACAGAGAGATTATGGTTCCAGGAGAATGGTTTGTTGCCGGCGAGGTATTGCTAGGTGTCGAGTTTCTTCAACAAAGACCCCTGAGACTTTACTTTCCGGTACATTTTTTTTTTAATGACTGAAGCATTCCTTTTTTTTTTTATAATTTGGATTTTATATTTTTCTAGCTGTTTTTGATATTCATGTTTTTCGTTGTATTGATAGTAGTTGTATTTGCCTTTCGTATTTATGTTTAAAATTGCCTATTAGGATATCTTAAGAGTATTAGTTTCGTGTCTTATTGATACTGAATGTATCTGTATTCGACGGAACAATCTGAATTTGTCGAATTACAGTTTAGTGTCTGTATCCAACAGGAATAACAATCAGTTACTTGTCTTACTGATACTGATCGAATCTGCTTTAGAGGAGCACAGGCCGTTGCCATTCGTTAACCATTTCTTTGTTGACCGCAGTTTAGTGCTTTCCTAATTCATTATGATTCTGGTGATTCCATATACTTAACATAGCATTTAACTGCTTGGTCTCCATCAATAAAGCACCTGCCATTGATGTAATATGTTGTGATGCTTGAAATGTTGGTATTTTTGTTCATTTTTGGCTTGATACAGGGGTTGCTGAAGGTCCCACAGTACTTCTGAATTTGAAGAAAGAGTCAAGAAAACCAGTTTCATTAACAAATCTGTTTGAAGTGGTTGCTGCTGATCTTCAGACTCTTAAGCAAAATCTCCAGTCGGTGAGTGCCCTTTTAGATATTTGTTGTTGAGTAGTTAATACATGTTAGATATTGTGTAGTTAGACATATGTTAGGATGTAGTTATTACATGCTATTGAGTTCTTCCATGCCAATAATGATAGATGTTGAATTTTCATGTTGTGCTTTATGCATGTTGATGGTGTTTTATGATTTGTTGATTCTTGGAATACAAATGTGGTTTTGCTTCAAAATGCCATCTTGAATTGTTGTGTTAGTCTGTGGCTGTGGTAATATCCTTGTATGTAATTTATTTTGCTGGGAATTGGCTCTTCTTCCTCAGTCTCTTCCTCAAGAATTCAGTTCCTGGCTCAAGTGCATGCTCATTCATCTTCATTCCATAGAGAGATGCATTATGATTTATATGAATGTTAGGATGATGCTTAATCAGTGAATATAGTCAATGTTTGCTTGTAGTAGAATGAGGTTCCATGAGATTAATTTTTGTATTTTAGAAAATATTTTTTAGGGCACTTATGTGGTAGTAGATCAATGAAGAATGAACTTTTACCAATATACTAACTAGTGGTTAGCTGATAGACCACTACAAATGTTCTGAGTTGATATAATTTGGCATAGCGGTAGTGTGTAAAAATTTAAATTCAGCGCTGAATCTGTACTTTAGTACAAGTAATCAAGGTTATTTTGGCACAGGATGAGTTCACAAAAGAGGGCCACCACATAAGAACTTTTACCTGCTTCCATGTTCTACTTGTCTGTTTTCTATTATCTGTTACCCTTTATATTGACGAGTCATGTGCCTTTTTGCACTGGATCAGAATAGTTTTTTCTTGTTCTTTATATCCAGCCCTTTATATTTCTGATGAAGATGCTCTGGTAGATTGTTGATGCAGAAAATACGGTTTTGATGTATACAGCTGAGCAGATATTTGGTGCTGGTGGGAAGAGAATGCAACCAGTTCTGGTCTTTCTAGTGTCAAGAGCCACGGCAGAAGTAGTCAGGTTGAAGTAAGTTTTGTCCAGTATTTTAAGGGCTTCGAATGGTGCTGAATGGAATAGAAAAATTATATTGCATTCCTGCTTTGCAGGGAACATACAACTGAACTTCGGCATTTAGATGATATTATTGAGATTATCCACTCTGCAAGTTTAATACATGATGATGTATTGGATGAAAGTGACATGTGAAGAGGTAGGATTTTGAATTTCACATCAACGCAACTTGAAAAATCTCATTAATGTCACTGCACCATTCACCAACATATGCTTATTGAATAAACCCAAGCTATTTTAAAACTGACAGTGTACAAGGAACTAATGTTAGTCACCAAGGCTCGCTTACAGTTTGCATGCTCTATACTTCATATTTGTAAAGTGCTGAGGTCGTTGTAGCTGTGGAATGGTAACAGACAACAACCTCTATTTGGTTATTGTAATATGCTTACAGATATTCTTGTACAGCATGCTTGATGGAAAGAATACTCAATCTGCTTATCAGCATTATAATCTGTATTGGATAAGGTCTTGTGTCTTACGACAACTAAAAGATCAGTTTATAGAACGTATATCATGGTTGTGCTCCCTAAATTAGCTTCATTTGGAGAATTTCTAAATGATTATTTCTAGACATATGCAAAGATTTAAATATAAAAGTTTCAAGAAACGTATCCAAGGATTGTAACTTTTAATTCCATTTTCCCTGTTTAGAGTTTTGCAGAACCAGTCCAAGGCTGAAAAGAGAAGGGTTCTAATAGATGGATGTCCAACAGGCTCGCATATTAATCAACCTAGCTGTGAGATGAAAATTATGATTATTGTGAAGCCAACTTTGATTACTTGGACTTGTTCATTGCCCTAGAATCCTATTCCCTTTAGAACAGCAACTGAATTTATCTGTTATTCTTCCAAGCAGGGATTGTGAAGAAATCTTTGGTCGAATGGGCTTGTGCACTGTATGGTATGAAGATTCAATGAAATATGTATCCTTTCTTTCTTAAAAGCCTATAAACTTGTGGGGATCTAAAGAGAGACACTACTTTATCAGAGAGCATGTCATACATGAGTGAGATCTTAAGCCATACATCACTACTTGTCAGTCAGTATGTCATAGATGGGTGATAGCTGAAGCCTTCTTTCAATGTAAATCACTATGCTAGAGCCTATTGACTGGAGATGGGCTTGAATGTGCACATCCAAAGTGATGTAATACACTACTTTCACTGTTAAAATAATTGCTCCCTAAGCAGAGATAAAAAAAAAAACTGAAGGAAATATACTAATAAGTAATCACTGGTACTGACTGTGCCATCATCGGATCTCATACTTATCACATCAAGTAGAGTAGCAAAACTGAAATATCTATTACACACTTTATTGCATTTTCATTTTGTTTGTTGTTTCTAATTTAATTTGAGGCCTCCTGCAAGGCCTTCTTTGACTTTCAGTTCACTGCTGCTAATTTGCAGGGAAGGAAACTGTTCATCAGCACTATGGTACAAGGGTAGCAGTACTGGGTGGGGAGTTTATGTTTGCTCAATCGTTATGGTACCTAGCAAATCTTGAAAATATTGAAGTCAGTAAGCTTATCAGCTCGGTAGGTCTGCAACTCCATTCTGTATATCCGAGTATATGTAGTCCAGTGTCTGATATTACCTGGGAGTTTTTGCACTTTGCTATATATTATGTAATTTTAATGTAAATGAAGTTGATTTACAATTATACTCACTCAATGGCAGGTTATTAAGGATTTTGCAAGTGGTGAAATAGAGCAGGAATCTAGCTTGTTCGACTGTGATCTTGAGCTTACTACAGGACAACCTCCTTAATTGCTGCTAGTACCGTAGGAGCTGCTGTTCTTAGTGGGGTGGACAGTAATGTATGCATGAATATGGTAAGAATCTTGGTCTATCCTTCCAAGTTGTGGATGACATATTAGATTTTACACAGTCAGCAGAGCTGCCGGGGAAGCCATCTGGCAGTGACCTGGCAAAGGGAAACCTGACTGCTCCAGTAATATTTGATCTAGAACAATCACCAAAACTAAGAGAGATAATCGAGACCGAGTTCCGCGAGAGTGGTTCTCTTGATGAAGCTATTGAGTTGATTATGGACTGTGGTGGCATTGAAAGGGCACCGGAATTGGCAAAAGAGAGAGCTGATCTTGCAGTTCAGAATCTCAGATGTCTTCCTCGGGGATCCTGTCAATCAGCTCTCAAGGAAATGGTGCTGTGCAATCTCGAACGGGTTCATTAGCACAGTACATCTTGTTGTACAAGTTATTCGTTGATCAAAAAACAATAATTTGCATCAAGTGCGGAGCCATATAGCGAAAAATACTAAACAACAAGCCTCTATGTGCCAGGATTATTTTCTGCATTTAATTCATCACTTGGCAAAGGCCTATAATAATAATAATAATCATAATAATAATAAAAAAGTGCATCATAAACCATACCTTGAAGAAACCATAAGTCACATCCTTTTTCTGATTAGTTGAACTGAGCCGGTCATTTAGTAAGCGAGCCAAATAAATATAAAAATTGTACTGTTTTTTACATATAAACATATCAACTGCTATGATAACTGATATGATAATTACTTTAGTTTCAGCAACATACATTTTTTTACACTACCTATCTAACCCTAAACTCTTGGTAGGAGAGAGAGAGACTAGCTAACCCTAAACTCTTGGTAGGGGATAGAGAGAAAATAATACTAGTTATCAGATGCCACTACAAGTAATATTATAAATATTATATGAAATAGAACAAAATAGCATATTTAAGAAGACCATAAAATATCAGATTTAACTATTATTCATGTTTAAATGATGTGGATATTATTCATTCATTAATGTCTATTTACAACACATCAATAAATTTTCTCGTTAAAAAAATTAAAAATTCAACATGAAAATACTAAAATACTCTCATGACCATAGTAATTATAAAACAAAATCCTATGTAAAAATATAAAAATACCACTAAATATAAATTTTATTTTTTTGGTATTTAGAGCCAAAAATATACTTTTACTATATGCATATGAATAATGAAAAAAAAAAAACCTATCCAATAGCCCAACAATAAGGTTAAGAAATATTTTTACTATCTAAAAATTTATAAGAAATAAAAAAAATATTTGGTCAACAACTCTAACAAAATGTTTTGTTGACTCTATAAGTAAAAAAAAATCTTTTTAGGATGAAAAAGAACAAATTTACACTCCAAATAATCTTTTAATAATCAATGGGTAATAATACTAATAAATCAAAACACTCTACCCGTGAGACTTTTTTTTTTCCCCACTCAAAAGCAAATATGTAATTTTATTACAGTAATCTACTATGATTACAGCAAAACAACCCACGGTACTATAATGTTGTGATTAATATGACAAATATGTCATAGGACATGATAACACAATTTGCACATAATATATTATATACTAGAGGCTTTGTTTTTGGTTTGGTTTGTTGGGAGATCCCAACCTTCTGTATAACCTGTGATAACTCTTACCCGTCACATACAAACTTTTTAGAGTTTACGTAATATCATGGGAGCACCGTGCTGTGGCTGAAGTGTTATGACTGTGCGAGGAGCATGAATATACGACGGAGAGAGCTCAAAAGAGCAGCGCTGTAAAATCATTGCCAAAGCCATTTTTGCTTCAATCATAGCAAAGTTCTGTCCAACGCATATTCGAGGACCCCATCCAAATGGAAGGAAGGAGACTTGACTCTTTGTTGCCTTTGAAACACCTTCAGCAAACCTCTCTGGTTTGAACTCAGAGGCATCATCACCCCATAGTTCAGGATCTTGGTGAAGGAGGATTGTCGGCACCGAGATCTGCACTCCGGCAGGTAATAGCAAGTTTCCAAGCTTTATTTCTTCATGAACATCTCGGTTAAGGATAATTACCGGCGGGTATAACCTCAGAACTTCATACAAAATCATGGTAACCTGTAACATGCATCATAAGAGAGAACGGTACTACATGATAAGAATCCATTAAAAAGGTGACATGCGATCCACTTTGATAAAATAAAATATCGCATATATAGAGATAATTTGCACGCCATTTCAACTTACTAAATTGAGAATCTTTATGTTTATCCAAGAACCAGTAAATTACATTCTTAATGTATATAGATGTCACCTCCTAGCTTGCTTGCGTACTCATCTGTTGGTTGTTTTTTCCTTGTCATTTTGGCCGCTTAATAATTCAACGAAAGAAAACATGAACGTTTTTTTCTCCTATCTTACTTTTTCTTAAAAGGATACCTATATAAGCTTGCATTTTAAATGCAAGAATGCTCCGTGTTCTTAACAATAACAAGACAATGTTGATGTAGAAGAAATGCTGTGTGTTCTTAACAGTAATAAGACAATGTTGATGTAGAAGAATTCAGTTGCAAATGCAGAGAAATACTCACAACTTTAAGGTGATTTAGCCCATCGAAATCTGGTTTTTTGTTACCAAAGACTTGCACAACCTCTTCTCTTGCGCGTGCTTGCCAATTCGGATACTGAGCCAATAAAACCATGGTCCAGGTAAGAAGAACTGAGGTTGTTTCTTGTCCAGCGAAGTAGAATATTTTACATTCGTCAATCACATCTTCAATGCTCATTCCAACGCTCTTGGTATTTCCATGCTCTTGTATTTCTCTAAAATTGGATTCCAGAAGTAAATCCAACAAGTCATTCTTTGCATCTTCACCAACACTCATTGCTTTCTCTCTTTTGTTGATGAGAGCATTAAGAGAAGCTTTTATTTCTTTGTCAATAGCTTTTAGCCTTCTATTAGATGGGATCGGCAGAAATCTATATGCAATCCATGAACATGTTGTCAAGAGATTTGGATTTGTTCTTCTTCTTACTTATAAGATATATCCCATTGAACAAGGACTAACTTGAAGGAACCGAATTGTGATGTTCAGCAAAAATAGAATGAAGAGTTACCTGTACCCTGGTATGACAATTGCTTTGATTATAACATGAACTGTAAGATCGGTAAGTTCCTTGAGGAGATCAAATATTCTTTTTCCTTCTTCGTAATTACTTCCGAACGACGTTCGAGAAATAGCATCACATGTCAAGCCTTGAAGATCAGGCCAGACATCCAATTCACATGACCCCTCGTCTACAGAGACCAGCTTCTCCCACTTGTTAATCATCCCACTACAACTTTCGCAAAACGCAGGTATCATAAGCTGTAACAAGCAAACAGAGCATATCATCATCGAATGTTTTATAGTACAGCTATATGAGAGCACAACATGCATGCTACTCATTCAAGGCAATCGAATAGCATGGATGCTTATAGGCAAATAAGTTGAGACTATCATGATCACCTTTAGCTTCTCTTGATGGAATGCTGGGTTGATTATCTTTCTATGTTTAGCCCATTTTTCACCCTCGTGACTTGCAAGTCCACATGCTAGAGGTTTCAACAGCGGGTGCGAGGGCTTCTGATATTCATTTATCTTCATGAATACGTCCCTTATTTGATCAGGGTTCATGATGTTCACTCTTGGTTTAGGCCCAACCCACATAAATGAATTCTTACCTGCATCGTCAGAAGAAGCATATTTATTACTCAAATATGTATGCTTCGAGGGTTCATGATGATAACAGAGTTTTACTGGCAAAAGGTGAACAAAAGTTCAACAAAAATAAAATTCATCATGATCAACTGGTTTTAATTTCTCAATCATTGGCGCCTTATAGAAACAAAAGGAATTTCTTAATAAAACGGAGAAGTATTTAACTAGCAAGAAAAATCATCGTTTCTACGAGAGAGATAATATAGGGTTGCGTATTGAATACCATAATCCTTGACCAGTTGATGGAGGAAGGGCATGACACGAGGTAGAAGAGCGTCTAATAAACCAAGGGGTTTGGTCCTTGCTTCTTTCAACATATTTGAATTTTCTTTCCAGTCTCCAAACAAAGGCCTGTAAGGCTTGCCTGCAAAACCTTGTTGTCTCAAGCACCTCTCGACCTTCTTCGGCCGAAACCAAACCCAGTTCAAAACTCTCCATGCCCATCTTAGCACTGCAACACAAACAATGGAGACTAGAATTGAAGTGACTGTTATTGTCATTTTTACACAAAGAAATAAATCCAGAAATGGATAAGAGAGCGAGAAATAAGGCGAGGACTTTGCGCAGAGACCATATGCGCAGAGACCAATTAAATATTATCGCCTTCAAACATTTCTTTCCAAGCAAGTTCCAAAGATTCTAGATGGGGGCGTGCTATATTTTTTTTTTTAATTGTTTGTGTGGCAGAAAAGCCAATTGTGAATGGCCATCTCCATCTCTTGTTTGCTAGTGCTTGGAACTTTCATGTTGTTGGATTCACATAAAATATTTTCTTTAAATTAAAAATATGCGAAGTAATTTAAGAAAACGAAGTCCAAATTTAAAAAAGGTCTCAGAGAGCCACATCATGACTACACCATCGATGCCATGGAAGAGAGCTGCTACAGAGGCAATTCTAGTCAAGGACATCCATGAACGCAGCTTAAAGAAAGGTGCCCACGCCGCCTAAACATGACAGATTTCCTTTCACCCTGGCGTTTGCATTGTACACATTTTTTTTTATATATAATTCTTTTAATATTTTTTATTTAATCTCTAAATCTCTTACAGCTCTTCGAGAGGTTCCAAATTTGATCACACGCGGGTCAAATAAAGACCCAACGGGGAAGGAAATAAAGGAAGAGAAATGCATGAGACAAATAGTCGAACCATAGTAATTAATTGTGGTCATGTAATGACTCTGCCAGCGCATATGCTACGTGTTACCTATGTTGATCAAGGCTGATGTAATATGAAATTGTCTTTTCATTTCTCCTCGTAAAGTTTTTTTTCTAATAATTTTCTCATATGACAATTCATTGTTTCTTGTTTAAACTTGATTGGATTGGGCAAAGGTTAAAACAACGACGACTTAAAGTTGCTTTTGGAGTCAGATCAAGTTTTAAACGTTACAACTGATCATTTATGGGACTTGTTGGTCAAATGAATCATCTCTAAGCCAACTTCAACATGGTTGAGTTTGAAAACCAGTCCATCTGATCGACCACGACATGGGATGACTCTAGATAAAAAAGAAGATCGACCACGACATGGGATGACTCTAGATAAAAAAGAAAAAAAAGAGGAACAGTGCTAATAAATTATTTGTTTCAATTTATTTTTTTTATTTATAAAAAAATTTGATAAAAAATTAAATAGAGATTGTCACACTTGATATATGATGAATCTATAAAAAAACATGATTGATTAATTTGAAAATTAACTAAAAATAAAAAGAGAAGTTGTCATTTCATATTATGTTCAAGAAGATGTTAGAATTTTATCCTTGTATTAAAATTTGTCTTCTTATATATGTAAATCCTGATTAGAATTATCTTGAGTTAATAAAATGTTAAAATTTAATTTGGAAATAAAATAGGTTAAATTAAATTAAAAAGATAATTAGACAAAAAGTTGAAATTAAATTAAATTAAATGAAAAGATAATATAGCACTAGTTTCTTGAAAAGAAAAATTAATAGAGATAAAATGAAATATTTAAGACAAGGCCTAGTCAATATGTATATAATAAAAATATATAAATATCCCTTTCCACCTTTATGGTTGGTGTTTTGCAAGAAGATAAATGGGGTTTGGGTTTTTTGATTTCTTCACCTCAGTTCTTAATTAAATAACTTAAAAAAGACTAAATTGAAGTAATTGAAAAGATTATTAAGTGATAAAAAAATTTAGGTTGGTTAAAGAGTTTTAAAACTTGAATTTTAGGGTTTTAGAGGAATTGAAGGAAAAAAAAACAAAAATGAAGAGAACTTAGGTCATTCTCGGGGTCTTCACTTGAATTAGCATTTGTTTAAGGTAAATAATACATATAAAGAGATTAGTTTGGATTATTGATTGATACTTAAAAATATATTTTTATCAAGGTTTTATATTATCATTTTGCACTTGAAGTATCAATAACTTAACTAAAACATGTTTTATAATAATATATCTAATAATATAAGATACCTTTAATTTGTAGTAAATGTTCATTTTAAATACAGGCCTATCACATAAATAAAATGATTGATTGATGAATTTAAGAACTGAAATTAAAAAGATAAAGAGATGGCCAAACTTAGAACAGAGATGTCGGTGCAATCCAAACCGGAATACTATTTGGTAATTGGGTTATATATGGAGCTATAACTATCAGATTCAGGTCTACTTTATATGGATGGAAAGGTAAGACATAGGCCTACAACTTTCATATGGAGCCCAAGATCTAAAAAGATCATTTTCATGTTCAAATTGGAGCAACAACAAAGAAGTCTGAATCTGTCCTCCAGCCCGAGCATTGTTCAGTATTTTGGCCTTATCTGGAGTTCTAGAAGTCAAAATGATCTGAATTTTTTACATAAAAAAGCAGAGATAATTTCCTCCAACTTTCATGTTTTCAAGTGGTTCCAATGTTGATGTTATCAATGATGTTTTAGGTAGACAAAAGAAGATAAAGATTGTCACCAAGTCAAGAGTTGGCCACCTACTCATCAATTAGTCATCAAATTAATAGTTTCTAATTTTAGCCTATAAAAGGAGGTATTTTACATGCATTTAGGTATTTTAGTTTCTAGATCAAGATCATGCTCTTGCTTTTTCTCTTTGTATTTTTTGTAATGTTTATGCTTTACTTTCATTAATATTAAGTTTATATCTTTCATTTACTTAGTTAACTTTTATCTTATGTATGTCCTTATTTTATTTATTTATTTTTCTTTCTTTCATTACGTCTAGCTAAGTTTATTATGTCAATGTGAAAAAGTTAAACTAATATTGTAAGAATAAGTATAGTGTAAACTTAATATGAACTTTAATGTTTGATACTAACATGTTTCATATTTGTTATGTTGTTCACTCTTTAACACTTTGCTTGTTAAATGACTAATCTTAATTTATGTTGTATAACACTCGGTACAACAAATGCTTGACACTTTCATAACCCATACTATATGGTATAACCGACACCTGAGTTATGAGAGGAACTTGATTTGTTGTCAACATAAGTTATAATCATGAATGCTTGATGAAATTTAAAAGTATTAGCATTAATTGAATAAGATGACTAATGTAATCATGTTAACAATTTATAATCTAATTGGAACTCCTTTGTGTGTGGTTTCCAATTGAATAATAAGAGTTTATACTATACTTGTTTGACATACCACTAGTGGATTCTCTAACTTGAAAATAGAATGTGTATTAATGAATTCAAGAAAATAAAAAAAACTAAAAATTGAAGTGATATATGATGTGCTGTACAAATTGGTTGATTGTTCAAGATCACCAAATGATAATTGACTAATTAATTGGAGGAATAATGACATTGGTTATTATCTAATTCAATCGATCAAATTGGTCCATCATTTTGTTTAGCTATTAAGAACACTAATAAAATTTATTAGTATTTTTTCGATTGATTAGTTATGCCAATGTTAACTAGTTGATCATTCTAATTAAGAGTGAACTATTGCTATTTTTTTAGTAGGGTGGACAATAATGTATGAATATGGTTAAGAATCTTGGTCTATCCTTCCAAGTTGTGGATGATGTATTAGATTTTACACAATCAGTAGAGCTATCGGGGAAGCCAGCTAGAGTGACCTAGCAAAAGGGAACTTGACTGCTCCAAAGCAATCACCAAAACTAGGAGAAATAATTGAGACTGAGTTCCATGAGAGTGGTCTGTTAGGTCATTCCAAAAATCAAACACATATAAATTTATATGGTTTGGTAACTTGCCTACTTCACAAAGCTACTAGTTTGTATTAATCAATAAAAAAAATACAAACAAGATGGAGGAGAAAACTCTTCTAAACTTAACTCAACTCACTCTAATTCTTTATTTTCTTCTACTTTCTATGCTCTTTGTATTCTCTACCCACGCAGCTCTTCACTGAGTGTATATATACACTAAGTTGGAGTAAAGGCCATAAATCATGCCATGATTTATACCTTAAATTAAACCTTTATTATGTGCTAAGTGGGAGATTAGTTATTCTCACTTGTATATGGTAGATGTGAGACATTATTTGTCTCTACTTTGCTAATAATCTCGCACTTGGAGATAAACGATAAAATTATTTTTTATCCTTGAAGACCAACCAAAGTTTTATAGAACTTTAGTTTATCAAGTGTAACTTATTTGATTAACATTTTAACTGGATTTTTGTTTCCACAAATCTTTTCTAGCATTAGTTGCTCATCTTTTAACAATTATCAGATGAAGTGATATTTGATCTAAATATGCTTAGTCTTGGAGTGAAATGTTGAATTTTTGGCAAGGAAGATTATACTATGTCAGTCGCTATATAAAGTACCTTTTTTATTCATTTTGTCCAATTCTTTTAGGAAACTCTACAACCATATTATGTCTTTTACAGATTCTAAGATTGTAAAATATTCAGCTTTTGTTGTTGAAAGAACGACGATCTTTTATAAGGTAGAACTCTAGGAAATAGTAGTGCCTCTTAGAGTAGATACATATCTTGTTATGTTTTTTCTACTATCAACATCTCCCACTAGATAAACATCTATAAAACCTTTAAGTTTCAAACTACTAGCTGTGAAGGTAAGACAAGTCTCCAAGGAATCCTTTAAGTATCTCATGATTCATCATCGCCTCTCAATGCTGCTTTTCAGGATTGCTCGTATATCAACTTGCAACTCCTACAACATGGGCAATGTCTGGTCTGGTACATATCATAGCATATATCAAAGAGCTGATAGTTAAGGTGTGAAATCTTATCTATATATCCATATTCTAGCTTATTTTTAGTGAATGATCTTTGCTGAGCTTGAAATGATTCACTAGAGGTGTACTTGCTGGTTTAACATTATTCATATTAAAGTTGCTAAGAACCTTCTTGACATACTCTGTTTATAAAAGCTTTAGTATGCCTTTGTCTTTATCTCTGATGATTCTCGTACTAAGTATTTGTTTAGCACCTCCCAAATCCTTCATTTCAAATTGTTTTGACAACTGCTATTTCAACTTGCCAATTTCTTTAATGTTGGATTCTAAAATCAACATATCATCTATATATAATAATAGAATGATATAGGAGTTGTCAAAATATTTGACATAGCAACAACGATCAACATGTCATCTTGTATACCCTGAACTGCTCATGAAGTTGTTAAACTTCTTGTACCATTGTCTTCGAGCTTGTTTTAAACTATATAGGTTTTCTTTTACCTTGCAGACTTGGTTCTTATTTCCTTGTATTGCAAACCTTTCTGGTTATTGCATATAAATATCTTTCTTTAAGTACCATGAAGAAATGCTATTTTTACATCTAGTTGTTCAAGATGTAAATTTTCTGTAGCTACTATCTCCAAAACGACTTTGATTGTTGTGAGCTTCAAAACTAGAGAAAATATTTCAGAGTAGTCAATCCCTTTCTTTTATTAAAACCCTTTTACAACAAGTCTTGACTTAAACCATTTGCTTCCATCATGCTCAGTTTTACTCTGCAAACCCATTTGTTTGCAAAGCTTTTTTTTTCCAGGTAATATGCTTAGCTTTTACGTCTTGTTTTTCAATAAAGAATCTATCTCATCTTTCTTGGCTAACTCCCACTTGCTTGAGTTTTCATCTTATAATGATTCTTTATAATTTTATGGTTCACCATCATCTATCAGTAGAATATAATTAAGTAGAAGTGTGAACTATTATAGGGTTTTACAGTCTTTAAAGACTTACGAACATAAACAATAGGTTCACTTGGCTCTATATCTTTCTATGTAATACTAGGTACATATATGCTTGAATCTTCTTGTAAAGGCTTTTAATTTTTATTTTACTCACTAACATTAGGAAGCCCTTCTAATCTTATGAATTTAGATTTGTATGAATTTGTATCTAAATCAGTTATATCTTTTTCTACATTTAATCTATCTTTACACAAAACTTTCTCATTAAAGATCATGTTATTACTTTTGATAATCTTTATATCCTGATCATCCCAGAATTGAAATACAAATTCTTCACCTCCATATCTAATGAAGAAACATTTCTTGGATTTGACATCTAGCTTGTTGCGAGCATCAAAATTTATATGAACATAGAAAATACATCTAAAGACCTTTAGGTAAGAGAATTATACATCTTTTCCTCTCCATACTTCCTCAGGCAATTTGAACTCCAAAGGAACTGATGGTCCATGTTTGATCAAGTAAATTGCAGTATGAACTGCATCGGTCCAAAATGTTTGAGGTAATCGTGAATGCAACCTTTTGCTTCTAACTTATTCATTGATGGTCCTGTTCATTCGTTCAATAATTCCATTATATTATGATGTGCTTGGAATAGTCTTTTCCATTTTGATATCATTTATAGTGCAATACTATTTGAAACCTCCATCAATATATTCTTCTCCATTATCAGATCTCAAACATTTAAGCTTTAAACTTGATTCAATCTCGACCATAACATTTTATTTCTTGAATATTTCAAACACATTAGATATATTTTTTAGAAAGTATGCCCATACCTTCATACTGAAATCATCAATGAAAGTCATATAATACTGAGAACCTCCAAGAGATGCTACTAGAGAAGGTCCTTATAAATTTGTATGTACCAATTCTAACTTTCTTGGTCTTAAAGTCTTTCTAATCTTTAAGAAACTAAGCTTCTTCTATTTTTCAAGAACATAACTTTCACAAATATTTAGATCAATATTTTTTTTAACTCTAGTAGCTTTCCTTTGAACTAAAGTATCTTTAACCCCTTTTGATTTATATGGCTGAGTCTACAGTGCCATAACTGAGCTTGACTTTTCTACTTCAGTAAAGACAATGATGTCTACAAATGTTGTGGTCATATATAAGGTGCCAGATTTCTTTCCTCAAGCAAAAACTATTACTCTCTTCGATACTTTCCACATACCTAAAAGAAAAAAGAATTGAATGACCACTATCGTCAAGTTGTTTAACAGAGATCAATTTCTTTTTTAAGCTAGGAACATGTCTTATATTTTTTAAGTTCCATATAGATCTATTTATCATCTTGATTTTTACATCTCCTATACCTAAGATATTCATTGGTTATCTATCGGCTAGATAAACTACACCGTGATCTTCAACGACATTATTTTACATCATTTCATGGTATAATGTATAGTGAAATGAAGCATCAAAATTAAGAATCTATTCATCAATTAGACTTTGTACAACAAGAATCAAAACATCTTATACTTCATCTATGGTAGCATTTGTAGATTTGGTTTTGTACAACTCTTTATGTAATGACTAGGTTTGTCATAATTCCATTAGTCAACCTGCTTTCTAGGTCCAAACTTGTTTTTACTTTTGTATCTTAATTTTGATATGCTTTTGGCATGTTGGGGGTTGAACCTGAACTTGAATTTTCACATGAGTCTTTTCTTTATATTTTTTTAGCCAAAATCAAATTTTGAATGCCATTATATTTTAGTTTGGATTTTCCAACTGAGTTACTTATGGCTGTTCTCATACCTTCCCACTTACTTAGCAGTGCAGCTAGCAAAATGAGTGCACACATCTTATCATCAAACTCAATCTTAACAAATGATAATTGATTTTTAATGATATTGAAGTTGTTAAGATGTTGTGTAACAGAGGTGCTTTCTGTCATCTTTAAGTTGAATAACTTCTTTATCAAGTGCACTTTATTATTTGCTAAGGACTTTTTATACATCTCAGAAAAGGCTTCCATTAATCTTATAGTGAATTTTTTTGTAACTGACACGATTAAAGAGTTGATGTCTTATCCCAAGTGCAGGAGTGTCAAAGTAAAATAACCCGACAAGACCGGGGTCGAACCACAAGAGGTGAATTATATAAATTACAAATAAAGAAAAAAAAGTTGAAGAGAATAATAACAGAAAAAGAGTTGAAGAAAGTTTTAGGATGTGATATTGATGTAAGGATTAAACAATAACAAAACATATATCAAGATTATAGGATTCACTAATGGTATTTCAAATAAATATAATATAAACTCCTTTTATTACTCAACTAGAAACCACACACAAAGAAGGTTCTAATCAGATGATTTCTCGTTATTAGCTCATTATAAATTACTAACATGATCATATTAATTATCTTATCTAAGTAATACCATACTTATAAATATTATCAAGCATTCATGTTGCTAGTTTATGTTAACAACAAATTAAGTTTCTATCATAATAACGATGTCGACCAAAAACTATGAAGGATCAAGCATTTGATGTACCAAATATTATACAACACAAATTTAAATTAACCATTTAATAAGCAAGGTATTAAGAATTAGTAAGATAAAAAGATAAAACATGTTAATAACAATCTTTCTTGGATATAAACATTTAAAGCTCATGTTGAGTTTATATTATACCTATTCTAACACCATTAGAGAAACCTTTTCACCTTGACATTATTAACTTAGCTAAACATTAAAAAGGAGAAAAACACAAATAAACAATATAAGAACATAAACATAATATAAGTTAACTAAGTATAGGAAAGGAAATGAAAGAGTATAAACAAGAGATTACTATAGCATAAAAGAAAACTTGAACATTACAAAGATGTAGAGAGAAAGCAAGAAGATAACTTTGATCTGAAAATTAATATGACTAAATACATGGACAATGCCTTCTTTTATAGGCTAAGTTTCAGAACTATTGATTGATTGAAGAATTGGTGGGCATCCATTGATTTGGTGGCTGGTTTTTGACATTAATGGTTGCTGTTTTTTTTAATATTATGGGCTGATTTTTATATTGTTGGTTGGCCAAAACATCATTGCTCACATCAGAATTATAGCCAACTGAATTATGGAAGATGTGGGCAATTGTCTTAACTTTCCAAAAAAAAAAACCCAGAGCTCATTTGGACTTCTAGAACTCAAGATATGAGCCAAAAACCGAATAGTGTTTGAGCTGCAGGACAGCTTCCGACGTCTTTGTTGTTGCTAAGATTTAAGCTTGAAAATGGCAGAACTGAGTCTTTAAGTCCATATGAAAGTTGTAGGTCTATGTCTTACCTTTCCATTGATATAAAATGGACTTAAATCTGATATCTACACGTGTTCGAGTTTGGAATGCACCAGCAACACTTTGCTAAATTTGGCCTTCTTTTTATCCTTTCAATTTCAATCCTTAAACTCATCAATCAATCCTTTTATTTATGTGATAGACCTGTATTTAGGATGAATATTTACCATGAATTAAAGGTATATTATATTTTTAGACTTGCTAATATAAAACATGTTTTTGTTAGGGAATTTAATGATACTTTAGGTGCAATATGATGATATAAATCCTTAATGAGAATGCACTTTTAAGTACTAATCAGTAACATTGTGAGCAACTGTTCTTAATAAAGGTAGCTGGATAATGCCAAAAACCTGTCTAACAAGAATTAACCAATCTTTTTCTTGTATATTCTCAAGCTTACTCCCTAACAGAGGAAGATGAAGTTTCTTCCTATATACATAGTCTTCAATTTTCATTTTTCAATATCCAAAATTTGTCTTATTAAATTTTTCAATTCTAGCAGCTTTTATTTTATCTACTATTTTCACTAAATTTAGAGTTAGAATTTGTTGAATTAGACTTCATAATTATGTCTAGAATGGCTAGAAAAGTTAGAAATGACTCTAAAATCACCTAAATCAGACTTTAGATGGCTTAAATTTGAACAATTAAACTTTTGGATCAATAAACAATACAGATAAAGCCACATGTCAGCTGAAATAATGTCTGGAATGCATTAAATTAAAACTCAATATGCTGACATGGCTATGATGACATGTCAGACATGTAAGTAGTGCATGCCCATAGATGATGATGTGGCAAACCCACATGGATTTTCAAGCCGATGTGTACTAATGATGTGGAAGGTGATGTGACTGATGACCATGCATAATTTCTACTATGGCTGCTGATTAGCTGCAGACATGACGGGTCAACCTGGTTCAGTTATAAGAATTCAAGTAAAGAAGGAGTGTGTGGCTTGTTTATGCACGTGGACAATCCTGACGTTAGCGCGTGTAGACGTGTGTGGGTGTGCAAAACATCAATTCTTCACTGGAGTTTCACCAGTATATTTGTTTCATTGTCCCCTAGAAGATGGTATGTTCAAAAACATGTTTTGAGAACTTTAATTTTTGGGTTTAGATCAAACATCCTCTTTTTCAAGAACAAGTTCTGATACCAATTATTGGATTATTTCAGAAATCAAACAGTACTTAAAAATGCATTTTTTATCAAGGTTTTATGTCATCATTTTGTACTGGAAGTATCAATAACTCCTTAACTAAAGCATATTTTATAATAATATATCTAATAATATAAGATATCTTTAATTTATGGTAAATATTCATTTTAAATGCAGGCATATATAAATGAAAGGATTGATTGATGAATTTAATAACTAAAATTAAAAAGATAAAAAGATGACTAAACTTAAAAAATAGATATTGATGTAATCCAAACTAGAATATTATTTAGTAATTGGGTTATATTTGGAGCTACAAATCTTAGATTTAGATCTACTTTATATGGATGGAAAGGTAAAACATAGGTCTACAACTTTCATATAGAGCTTAAGACTTAAAAAGGCCATTTTAAGTTCAAATTGTAGCAATAACAAAGAAGTCTGAATCTATCTTCCAACCCAAGTATTGTTTAGTGTTTGGCCCATAGCTGGAGTTATAAAAGTCCAAATGACCTGAATTTTTTACATAAGAAGGCTAAGACAATTTCTTACAACTTTCATGTTTCAAGTGGCTCTAATTTTGACATTATTAATGAAGTTTTGGGTAGACAAAAGAAGATAAGGATTGTCACCAAGTCAAGAGTTGGTCACCCACTTATCAATTAGTCATCAAATCAATAGTTCATAATTTTGGCTTATAAAAGGAGATATTTGTCATGCATTTAGGCATTTTGGTTTCCAGATCAAGATCATGCTCTTGCTTTCTCTCATTGTATTTTTTGTAATGTTTATGCATTGCTTTCATTAATATCAAGTTTATGCCTTTCATTTCCTCTCATTTACTTAGTTAACTTTTATCTTATTTATGTTTTTATTTTGTTTATTTATTTTTCTTTCTTTCATTACGTCTAGCTAAGTTTATTATGTCAAGGTGAAAAAGTTAAACTAATATTGTAAGAATAAGTATAGTGTAAACTTAATATGGACTTTAATGTTTGATACTAACATGTTTTGTATTTGTTATCTTATTCACCCTTTAATACTTTGCTTGTTAAATAATTAATCTTGATTTATATTGTATAACACTTGCTACAACAAATACTTGACACTCTCATAGCCTATATTGCATGGTATAACCGATACCTAAGCTATGAAAGAAACTTGATTTATTGTTAATATAAGTTATAATTATGAATGCTTGACGAGATTTACAAGTATTAGCATTAATCGAATAAAATAACTAATGTAATCATGTTAACAATCTATAATCTAATTGGAACCTCCTTTGTGTGTCATTTTTAATTGCATAATAAGAGTTTATACTATACTTGTTTGACATACCATTAATGAATCCTTTAACCTTGATATTTATTGTTATCATTGTTTAATCCTTATGTTAATTTTCCATCTAAAAGTTCTCATAAACTTTTCTTCTTCTTTTTATTTTTCTTTATTATTACTACTACTACTACTACTACTAGTATTATTATTAGTATTATTATTGCTATTATTATTATTATTGTTATTGTTATTGTTACTATTATTATTGTTTATAATTGTTGTTTATAATTTGTATAATTAATCTTCCTATGATTCTACCTTGGTCTTGTTAGGTTATTTATTACTCAACATTCCTGCACTTAAGAGAAGACATCAATTTTTTAGTCGTGTCATAAACACATATATATTTATATGGTTCGATAATTTATCTATTCCATGGAGCTACTGATTTTTATTAATCAATAAAAAAATAATACAAACAAGGAGAAGGAGAAAACTCTTTTTAACTCAACTTAACTCACTCTAACTCTCTTTTCTTCTGCTTTCTTTGCTATCTGTGTTCTTTACCTCTACAACTTTTCATTGAGTGTATATATATGCATTAAGTTGGGAGCAAATTTTATAAATCATACCATGATTTATGCCTTAAATTAAGCTTCTATCATGTGCTAAGTGGAAGATTAGTTATTCTTACTTGTATATGATGGAGGTGAGATATTATTTGTCTCTATTTTGCTAACATGGTTCTCGTGATGAAGCTGCTGAGTTGGTTAAGGATTGTGGTGGCATTGAAAGGGCATATAAATTGGTAAAAGATAGCTGATCTTGCAATATAGATTCTCAGATGTCTTCCTCAGGGATCCTATCAATTAGGACTGGTGGAAATGGTGTTGTGCAATCTTGAACGAGTTCATTAGTACAATAGATCATGTTGTACAAGTTATTTGTTGATCAAAAAACAATAATTTACAACAAGTATGGAGCCATATAGGGAAAAATACTAAGCAACAAGCTCTATAAGTGCCAAGATTATTTTCTGCATTTCAGACAAGTATCGTAGAAAAAAAGCTGCTTGAGACTCATTCTATATTTCTTCTGAGCTATTGAGCTGTGATGTCAGCTAATTATATATGTATTCAGTTACTATCCTTTCTCTTTACTTCTTTTTATGCTCAATTAATTGTATATGTAATCTATCTAGATACCTATAATGCACTTTTTAATTCAATTTTCTTTCATAGTTAATTCATCAATTGCAAAAGGCTTATAATAATAATAATAAGTGCATCATAAACCATATCTTGAAGGAACAATAAGTCACACCCTTTTTTTGATTAGTTTAACTAAGCCAGTCATATAGTAAGCAAGCTAAAGAAAAAAAATTGTACTTGTTTTTTACATATAAACATATTAACTGACATGAAAATTATTTTAGTTTCAATTACATGTATTTTCTTATACCAGCTATTTTAACCCTAAACTCTCGGAGAAAGAGAGAAAAAATAAAACTAGTTATCATATGTCATTACATGTAATATTATGTCGGATAAAATAAAATAACATGTCCAAAAAAATAGTAAAATATCAGGTTTAATCATTAGTAACATTTACTCATTGACGAATGTTTACCACACACCAACAAGTTTTCTAAATAAAAAATTAAAAACTTAACATGAAAATAATAAAATATTCTCATGACCCTAGTAATTACCAAAAGAATCATGTCAAAGTATAAAAATATCTCTAAATACAAACCTTATTTTTTATCCTATCTAGAGCCAAAAATATATTTTTACTACATATGAATAATGGGAAAAAAAACTATCCAATATTTTTACTATCTAAAAATTTACAAGAAATAAAAAAAACATTTAATCAACAATTTTAAGTTTTGTTGACTTCAAAAGTAAAAAAATCATTTTCCCATTAAAAAAAAAACACACCCCAAATAATCTCTTAATAATCAATGGGTAATAGATATAAATCAAAACACCCACCCCTAAGACTTTTTTTTTGTAATTTTTTTTTCCACCCAAAAGCAAATATGTAATTTTATTATATTAATCTACTACGATTACAGCAAACCGACCCACGGTACTATAATGTTGTGATTAATATGACAAATATGTCATTGGACATGATAACACAATTTGCACATAATATTATATACTAGAGGCTTTGTTTTTGGTTTGGATTGTTGGGAGATCCAACCTTCTGTATACCCTGTGAAAACTCTTACCCGTCACATACTAACTTTTTAGAGTTTAAGTAATATCATTGGAGCACCGTGCTGTGGCTGAAGTGTTGTGACTGTGCGAGGAGCATGAATATACGACGGAGAGAGCTCAAAAGAGCAGCGCTGTAAAATCATTGCCAAAGCCATTTTTGCTTCAATCATAGCAAAGTTCTGTCCAACGCATATTCGAGGACCCCATCCAAATGGAAGGAATGAGACTTGACTCTTTGTTGCCTTTGAAACACCTTCAGCAAACCTCTCTGGTTTGAACTCAGAGGCATCATCACCCCATAGTTCAGGATCTTGGTGAAGGAGGATTGTCGGCACCGAGATCTGCACTCCGGCAGGTAATAGCAAATTTCCAAGCTTTATTTCTTCATGAACATCTCGATTAAACATAATTCCTGGCGGGTATAACCTAAGAACTTCATACAAAATCATGGTAACCTGTAACATGCATCCAAAGAGAGAATGATACTACATGGTAAGAATCCATTAAAAAGATGACATGGGATCCACTTTGATAAAATAAAATATCGCCTATATAGAGATCATTTGCATGCCATTGCAACTTACTAAATTGAGAATCTTTATGTTGATCCAAGAACTAGTAAATCACATTCTTAATGTATATAGATGTCACCTCCTAGCTAGCTTGCTTGCGTGCTCATCTGTTGGTTGTTTTTCCTCCTCATTTTGGCCGATTAATAATTCAACGAAAGAAAACATGAACGTTTTTTGCCTCGTATCTTACTTTTTCTTCAAAGGATACCTAAGCTTGCATTTTAAATGCAAGAATGCTATGTGTTCTTAACAATAATAAGACAATATTGGTGTAGAAGAATTCAGTTGCAAATGCAGAGAAATACTCACAACTTTAAGGTGATTTAGCCCATCGAAATCTGGTTTTCTGTTGCCAAAGACTTGCACAACCTCTTCTCTTGCGCGTGCTTGCCAATTCGGATACTGAGCCAATAAAACCATGGTCCAGGTAAGAAGAACTGAGGTAGTTTCTTGTCCAGCAAAGTAGAATATTTTGCATTCGTCAATCACATCTTCAATGCTCATTCCAACGCTCTTGGCATTTCCATGCTCTTGTATTTCTCTAAAATTGGATTCCAGAAGTAAATCCAACAAGTCATTCTTTGCATCTTCACCAGTACTCATTGCTTTCTCTCTTTTGCTGATGAGAGCATTCAGAGAAGCTTTTATTTCTTTGTCAATAGCTTTTAGCCTTCTATTAGATGGGATCGGCAGAAACCTATATGCAATCCATGAACATGTTGTCAAGAGATTTGGATTTGTTCTTCTTTTTACTTATAAGATATATCCCATTGAACAAGGACTAACTTGAAGGAACCGAATTGTAATGTCCAGCAAAAACAGAATGAAGAGTTACCTGTACCCTGGTATGACAATTGCTTTGATTATAACATGAACTGTAAGATCTGTAAGTTCCTTGAGGAGATCAAATATTCTTTTTCCTTCTTCGTAATTACTTCCGAACGACGTTCGAGAAATAGCATCACATGTTAAGCCTCGAAGATCAGGCCAGACATCCAATTCACATGACCCCTCGTCTACAGAGACCAGCTTCTCCCACTTGTTAATCATCCCACTACAACTTTCGTAAAACGCAGGTATCATAAGCTGTAACAAGCAAACAGAACATATCATTATCGAAAGTTTTATATTACAGCTATATGAGAGCGCAACATGCATGCTACTCATTCAAGGCAATCGAATAGAATGGATGCTCATAGGCAAATAAGTTGAGACTATCGTGATCACCTTTAGCTTCTCTTGATGGAATGCTGGGTTGGTTATCTTTCTATGTTTAGCCCATTTTTCACCCTCGTGACTTGCAAGTCCACATGCCAGAGCTTCCAACAGTGGGTGCGAGGCCTTCTGATATTCATTTATCTTCATGAATACGTCCCTTATCTGGTCAGGGTTCATGATGTTCACTCTTGGTTTCGGCCCAACCCACGTAAATGAATTCTTACCTGCATCCTCATGGGAAGCATATATATATATATATCTGGTCAGGGTTCATGATGTTCACTCTTGGTTTCGGCCCAACCCACGTAAATGAATTCTTACCTGCATCCTCATGGGAAGCATATATATATATATATATATATATATATATTCTCAAATTGAGATATGAACAAAAGAAATCCAAAGCCAGAAAAAATTGCACCACACACACTTTAAGGTAAAATTTTTGTAAGAGATTTTTTTTTCTAATGTATTTTTATATTTTTATGAACGCATTTTTCATAACCTAATTTTAGGTTATTCCCTAATAATTAATTTTTTTTGAAAATAAAAAAATATAAAATAATAATAATAAAGATTGTCAATATAAAGAAAATAAACCGGGGAATAAATGTGTAATTTTTCAAGGAAATTAAAGACCTAATAGCACCCCATTATGCCTAAAAATAAAGAGAAAATGTAAATTAAAAATTAAATTAAATAATTATTAAATGAATTTGTATAAAATTAAGTACATGGACATAATGAAATTTTTAATAGGCTAATTTGATTTAATCATAGGTTAAATTAAATTTTAATTATGTTTAAAAATTAATTTAGATACAATTGAAGGATTTAATTAAGTGCAATGATTTAATTATATTTTAAATGGGTCAAATTAATTTTATTTAGGGCTTAATTGATGAAAAATTAACTTTAGGAGCCTAATTTGCATTTGATTGAGAAATTTAAAATTTTAAGAGATCAAATTTAATTTTAACTATGTTTATTAACTGAAATTAGGGGCCAAATTGTAAGAAATTAACAGCTAAGGACCAATATGCAAAAGACACCTAACTTTAGGGGCTTAATTGACAAAAATTAGAGGTGAAATTGAAGAAATTAAAAGTTTAATAGTCAATTAGGAGTTAAAGTGACAAAATCCAAGACCAAAGACCATATTGCAAAATATGTGTAAATACAGGGCTGAAGTTGAAGTTCTACAAGGGCCTAATTGCATTAAATAAAAAGTTTAAAATCAATTAAGAGTTCAATTAAAAGTAATCCAAAGCTCAAGGACTAAAGTCAAATTCATTTTAAATCCCTAATTCAAACCCAAAGCCACACCGTTATAAGTTAAAAAAAAAGGACTAGCCGACATGTCACCTAGTCACTGTTCATAAAAAAGGACTAGGCGACGCGTCACCTGGTCATTGTTCATTGTCTTCTTCTTTTAGTTAGTAAAAGTTGGTTCATTTACTCATTTTACAAGTGCATTTAATGCATCTAACGTCCATCAAATTTCACAAATCTTGCATGTAAATGATCCATTGACGTTCCTCTATAGCTCTTTGTGATCATTTTAGTTTGAATGGTAGTGAGAAGACACCGGCGGTGGCCTAAACATGCCAACTTAGACAACCTTTTCTGCAGATTTGATAGTGTATCATGTCTGCTTTGAGCCAACAACAGTTGGGATCCTTCCCAATTGAATCAAGGGTTGAAATTTATTTTTTGATGAAGATAAGATTGCCTTCCTTCAACGCCTATAAATAGAGTTGGATTTCATGGCTCGAGGGAGAAGAAAATTAGGTCTAAAGTCAGCTAAAAACTAGCCCCTCTACTCCTATTTCTGCAATTTTTTCTTTCCATCTCTCTCCTCGCCGTTTCAACCACTAACCGGATCTACCACTAGCTTCTCTACCCCAGCTCAACCATATGAAGCCAACACGACCATCAACCAACCACTAAGAGCCATTGTCGGTTTCTCTCTCCTCTCTATAGCCTTATGTTTTCTTCTTTTTCTTTTTGCTTCCTCTATCACCAGGTTGCTAAATTTTCCACTGTTCATCAAGACGACAGTGCCCAGACCATTAACTTATGATCACAACCATGACCATAAACCCTGGTAGCCTTCTCCTTCGCCGGTCTCCAGTTTCTGCAATTATCCGGTTGCATGCAGAACGTGAACAATAATTGTTTATATTCTATAACTAATTAATTTAAATGAAGGACCAGACCTGATTTGGCCCAACCCACATTTATGGGTGAGTCTGGCCCACTCTAAAAAAGAAGAAGAAAGATTAGAGTTGGCCGAGATCGACCCTAACCCTTTTTCTAGGCTAAGCTCGGCCTAGTCAGCTAGGTTGGCCCAACTCATGTATATTTACTATATATTTATTTATAATAATATATAATATTATAATATAAAAAAGCAAAAATTTTCAAAAAAAATTAAAAATCTATTAAAAAATTATGATGTTCTCAAATATGTTTCTGCCAATTTTACATAATATCAAGTATATATTTACACTGTAAAATACAAATTCGGTATTAAAATACCAGGTTTTCTCTAAAATATTTTTTAAAAAATCAAAAAATTTTAAAAAAGATCTCAAAAATTTTTAAATCAATTTCCCATTAAAAAAAATATTTTAACGCATACAACTAAATCTTAAAAATTTTCGTTGCATATTTTCATTAAAAATATTTCTCATGCTTTGAAAATCCAAAAAATAAAATAAAATGAATATCATATCTAGTTTATAATAATCCATTTGAGTTTGACCAAAATATCAAAAACCTTTTGCCAATCTTTTTTTAGGGTTTAGATATAGACATTAATATTTATGAGGTGTAAAATTATACAATAAAGTATACATTTAGATATTAAAGATACAAGGTATAAATAAATGTGATGGTAAAATTCAGACTTTAAAACGGTTAGGATTTAACCCAATAAAGTAGAGACTATCTTATGAAGAGAAATCTGCTTTGAATTTTAAAAAAACCAATGAATAGAAACCCAACTTAGAAAAAGACAATCAAACAACAATACATCTTATCTTAGGTACGATATACTAGGATAATGTGTCTTGCCCTTGCACAACCAGTCCCTTACCCAAACTCTTACAGACCATGAGTTTCTAGCGACCATAATACTAGGTCATGACTTCTGAACCTTAACCATAATTTTATAATTAAATTCAAAATCCTTTTCCAACACATAACACCTCACATAAAAGGCATGATAAAAGTCTCCTTCATCACTAGACAACATTGTGTATGTACGCACCATTCAATGAGATGACGACTCCACTAGGGACCACCTTGTTTGGTCAGACTAAGCTTTGTTTATTTGATTGTTTGCCTTTTTGTTGGTCTTTAATTTTAGCTTGTATTTTTACTGCTTTAACATGTATTTTAATTTTATGAATAAACCCAATTCTAGGTTATGTTTATAGTAGTAGTTTGCCTCATGACTTTCAATCGAGGTTAAGATTTATAAAACATCTAGCTATAAACTAAGTATTTACTTGGTAATGGCAGTCATATTATACCTCAACCTTTCATTGTAAACTCATATACTACCTTCACGTGAGGTGGTCATTGAGCAGTTCATAGATCCTTTTAAGATTAGGTAGAAAGTTTACCCATTATGTAATAACTTAAAACCTTTCTTTAGAGTATAAATTCCCTTAATACTTATTTTGCATGGGTTTTTACCATTCCTATCCAATGTGCATGTATATACATTTGCATCCATACACATACATCCATCCATTGTAAATGACATGTATACTTTTATCAAGTTGAAATATAAGTCCTCAAAGAGCCTATAACACTTGACTTTGAGCAAGAAACATGGAAGATGAAGAACATGCTCACCATGACACTCATTTCCAAGAAGAGTTAGGTCTCTAAAAACAAGTGTGTTTTACCTCACTAGCTTACTCGAGCAAACTTTTAGAAATGCCTCTAATGAAGGTTCTTTCAACCAGTCAGCTATTTCTGTTTAGCTTTTGGCAACAGCTCAATCCAAAGAAACAATCAGTGAATATGGTTAATAACCTCCATACAATCTAGCATTTGTGCACTTAATGCCATCAGCACCAGCCTTTACAGTTATAAATCCATTTGCTAATGAGTCCCATACGAGCAAGTCATCTAATGACATTGATCAAGATATGATGGTGATGTTAAAAGCTTGGATTAGAGCCATTGAAAGGGTAGATTTGTACGATTCAGTATAGGCAGCAAAAATATGTCTAATCCGAAATATGGTTGTCTAGAAAAAGTTTCGTGTTCCTAAATTCATCATATATACTGGAACACAATACCTTGTGACTTATCTCAAGTCCTATTATAACAAAATGGCAGAAATAGTACATGATGAAAAATTACTGATGCATTTTTTTTTCAAGATAGCTTGAGTGGGGCGACATTGAACTTGTATATAAGATTAGACAACACAAAGATTTGCAAATAGAAAAACTTGGTAGATGTTTTTATGAGGCAATACAAGTATAATATAGACATTGCTTATGACAAAACTACCTTGTCTAATATAGAGAAACGGGACAAGAAACGCATGAGGGAATATGCCTAAATGTAAAGAGATTTAGTTGCACAGGTATATCCCCCTCTTTAAGATAAAGAGATAGTCACCCTATTTGCTAACATGCTTAAGGTGCCCTACTATGAACATGTAATATGTAGTTCAGCTCATCAATTTACTGACTTTGTGGTAGTAGATAAGTGCATGGAGCAAGGAATTCAAAGTGGTAGAATTTATATGCCCACTGAGAAAAGAAGCTTTAAGGATAAAAGGAAGGAGATCAATTATAAGGGTAAAAATAACCCATTCCAAAACTATAACACTTCATCATTTCACCCTAAATTTCTAACATCAATCTCAACCCTACAAGAAAGCTTGAGCCTCAAATCAAACACCAAAGAATCTAAGAACAACTATATCTATTATTACAATCCTTAAATTAGATATACCAAAAACTACTAAGCATTAGACATATAGTTTCAAAACCCCTAACACTTTTGCAACCACCTTACCCTAACTAGTACAAACCCAACCTCACTTGGAAGTGCTATATTGGTGCTGCAAGACACAATATTATACTTGTAGTACCTTCAAGAAGATGCTCATGAATTTGATTAAAGCTGGATGGATAACTTTTAAAAGAACTCCAAATGTAAGTTCAAACCCTCTACCTAATCATGCTTCAGGTATTGAATCAGTGTATACATTAGAGGTGAAATTCTTTGAAAAACATAAAGCACTAAGGGTAAGAGTACGGTATGAAGAAGTTAGTGTGCATTCTCAAGGATAAAGGATGGTGTTCTGCCACAAGATAGAAGGATAGAGTCTGCCCCTAATAATCCCCTCCATTTGATCATATCTGCAAAGTTATTTTGATTTTGTCATATTTTAACTTGTTTTAATCTTGTTGGCATTTCAACTCATAATGCAACAAAACTTTTTGTCAAATAAGCCTCTATTTTTAATAAGATTATATGTTTCTAATGTGCCTTTATTTTTGTTGTTTCATGCAAATAACATACTGAGCACACTTTATACTCATAAAACCATTATACCAAGAATGCTTTAGTGTTTTCCTTTTTTTTCTGGAAAAAAAAAGCATGACCTCATGTTTTTATAAGAATTTTTAAAAAATCAAAGTTTTAATATATATAAAAAATCAAATTAGTGTTTATTCTAATAAACAAGTTTTGAAAAATTAAGTAATATCCAACTCTTAAAAAACCTAAAAGACAACCCGAACACCATGAGATAACTTCAAAACTGGGTTTTGGTTGCATGAATAATAAGAAACCATTTTGCATATTCGCATGTGAGAAAACAAAGCTTGTCGATTCTATTTGCATGTATTCGAAATAAAAAAAGGTCAGCTTTGATCATCTTTTCACAATGCTAAAAATCCCTTGAAGTTCCTTTTTAAGCCTAATATTTTTTTCTTATAAAAATAACCTTAGCTAGGATTACACCCTACACTAAGAGGTAAGTACAAAAAATATTTAATGATTAAAAGTGCCCAAACAACTCTAGAAGAGATGAAAAGGTCCTTAACGATAAAAGTGCCCAAACGACATTGTAGAGCATCAAATTGGGGGGGTTGAAAGAAAAGTCTCAATTATTAAAAGTGCCCAAACAAAGTTAAGGGGCATGAAAGAGTTTCAAAAATATTTGTGTATGCCATAAAAATCACTAATATAATAATGCTTAAAATCAAAAGAAAAGAAAGCCCAACATAGAGAGGCACTATGGACTATTTTGCAAGTCAATTCCAAGGTCCATAAATTCATGGAAAAAAAATAGTTTGGGATATAAGCACTCGTGATCTTTAGTCTTAAAGTACCATAAACACCTTTTGAGCCTATAAATATCATTTTCTTTATAGCTAAGAGCTGAAGCCTACGTTACGTGCCCAATCAAGCCCTTTCTAATCTAAGGCAGACAATCTGAATTGATAAACTTTGCTTTCCTATATGAAATAAGTCATTATTCATACAAGCAAACTGAATGCTTTGAAAACTTATTCTTTAAAACCCTCAAATTAAAGTTAGACCTTTTTGACCAATCAAACATCATCACTTCACTAAAGTAAAACAAGAATTTTCAACACTCATACAATTTTATCAATGAGAATGGTTTGAATTTTTCAGAACAAGTTTGTTTTGAACAAACATCAAAATGATTTTATAAAATAACTTTAAAATTCCAAAAGTTCTTTGTGAAAAGAACTCTACGTAAATAACAAAATATTCTTCCATATAGCCTCATCCCTAAAAAAAACCCAAATTGAACACTTAAAGACATGATCAAACTTGGAGGCAATCCATTAAAACACATAAAGCTGACTCCATGATTCTTCTTATAAGAAAACAAAAAATTTTAGGCGAAGCTGACAATCCTTTGAATAAAGGTTTATAAGCAAATAAATATGCTAATGTCATATCCCTTCTAGAGGTCAAGATCACAAGATGTGACTCGAGTAAGCAAAGTAGAAAGGCATCAAAGTTTACTATCAAAGACTCAAAATTTTGAGAAAAGAAAAACTTCATGAAGAAAAGAAGACTTATATTTCTTATATAAGTATATATATATATGTTGATTATGATGCATTACTTTTATCCGTATCAGATCGGTGTCTCATTATTACCTCTTTTTGAGTTGGCTATTGAGCCTTCATCATGAAGATAATGTATTTCTAACCCTATCTTCCTTCTTTTTTTAGTGCACTTTAGAGCCAAGTGTAACTTTGAGACGTCATCTTACAGGTAGTTTGTTTTTTAACCTGACCTCTTTTCGAGTGTTTTTTTTTAGCCTTCGACCACTTTGGTAGTGCATTTTCTACTCTACCTCCTATTAAGTGTGCTTTTTAGCCTCGTTCCCCATCGAGTCTTATCTCTTTTTGAATTCTCCTTTGAGCTTCCACCTCTTGAATAATGTGCATTTGAGCCTTATCATATTGTCTCTATAAACATTTCATTTCACCTAGGTAGGTCACTCATCACGATCAGACTTTTTTGAAAACTTTTCTCATCTTCTATTTAGGTTAGTTGCCTATTATAATGGAACAATTTTGAGAAATCTTCGTATTTTCACTACTTTTAAAAATCTTTGTATTTTTCATCAACTTGAAAAAATTTATGTTTTTCACCACTTTGAAAAATCTCTGTATTTTTTATCACTTTGAAAACTCTTTTTATTTTTTACCTAGGCAGGTTACCCATTACAATAAGACCACCTTGAAAAATCTCTATATTTTTTACTATTTTGAAAAAAATCTCTTAAAAATCTTTTTTCACCTAGGTAGGTTGCCCATTAGAATAAAACTGCATTTATTTTTCTTTTTAATTTTCTCTAGGTAGGTCACCTATGACAATTCGATCATTTCAAAATCTTTGAATTTTTAAAAGAAAAATCTTGCAGTTTTTACTCTGAATGCGGTTTATAGCCCTCAAAAGGATTCATCCTTTCTTAGTATGATGAACCCATCATCTCATTTTTCTTCTTCTTCACAACGCTTACTATCTAAAGTCTCTTATGAGACTTTATATTGTAAGCATTGTAAAAGGGGAGACAACTATCATAATTCAATTTATTCTCCAAAAATCAAATTTGTTTTCAAAATAAAAAATAAAATAATAATAATAATAAAGATTGGCAATGTAGAGAAAGCAAATCGAAGAATCAAGCTGTATTTTTTGAAGGAAATTAAAGACCTAATAGTACCCTATTATACCAAAAAATATAGAGAAAATGCAAATTTAAGGTCAAATTAAATGATTATTGGATTAATTTACATAAAAATTAAGTCCAAAAACATAATTAAATTTTTAATAGCTTAGTCTGATTTAATCATGAGTCAAATTGAATTTTAATTATGTTTAATAATTAATTTGGTTCCAATTGAAGAATTTAATTAATGCAAGGATTTAATTATACTTTAAATGAGTCAAATTAATTCCATTTATGGCTTAACTGGTGAAAAATTAAGTTTCATAGCTGAATTTGAGATTAATTAAGAAGATTAAAATTTTAAAAAATCAAATTTAATTTTTGCCATGTTCATTGTCTGAAATTAGAGGCAAAATTGTAAGATAATTTACGTTTTAGGTCAATTAGGAGTTAAATTGAAGAAATTGACAGTCAAGGACTAATTTGCAAAAGACAACAAACTATAGAGGTTTAATTGACAAAAACCGGGGATAAAATTTAAAAAATTAAAAAATTAATATTGAATTAGGAGTTAAATTGATAAAATTTGAGACCAATGACCATATTGTAAAAGGCATATAAATAGAAGCTAATAATGAAGTACCACAGGGGTCTAATTGCATTAAATCAAAAGTTTATGGTCAATTAAGGGTTCAATTGAAAATAATCGTAAGCTAAAGGACTAAAGTGAAATTCATTTTAAATCCCTAATTCAAACCCAAAATGAATTAGGGTTTTCTCTGAAATATTTCAAAAAAAAAATCAGAACATTTTCAAAAACAAAAATCTCAAAAACTTTTAAATCAATTTTTCTTTTAAAAAACTATTTTCATGCATATGGTCAAATCTTAAAAGAATTTAATGCATATTTTTCATTAAAAAAATTATATATTTTTTTCTTTGAAAAAACGATATCATAACCAATTCATGATTATTAATTAGGGTTTGACCAAAATTTCAAAAACATTTTGCAAATCTTTTTTTTAGGATTAAGATATAAACTTTAATATTTGTGAAGTGTAAAATTATATAATAAAATACACCTTTAGATATTAAAGATTCAATGTGTAATCAGACTTTACAATAGTTGAGATTTAACTCGATAAGATAGAAATTCTCTTATGAACAAAAATTTGCCTTAAATCTTAAAAAAAACTAATAAATAAAAACCTGACTAAAACAAAGATAATCAAATAATAATACAACTTATTTTAGGTAGGGTTCACTAGAGATGATATATTTTATTGCATGTTAAAATGAAGTTTTTAATGACCATAATACTAGATAGTAATTTCTGAATTTTAATCATAATTCTATGATTAAATTCAAAAGCTCTTTCTAATATACAATATCTCACATAAAAGATATAAAAGATATGACAAGTCTCTGTTATTATTAAATTATATCGTGCTAGCACGCACATACTTCTATGTATGCAACTTTACTTTAACATGTAGGAAAACATAAAGATATAATTCTTTTAATATACCTAGATAAATACAAAAGTATTAATTTTATTAAATATAAATTAATATTTAGTATCTGATTTTTGAATCATAAAATAATCTACCCCACACAACTAGACAATTGAAGCCTTACAACACAAATAGGTTATATTATACACAACCTAAACTGATCTCTATGCACCCATTATACACCATTTAGATTATCACACGTAACCTACATACTATTATGTATACATTTAATAAACAGAGTCACAGTTTACTCTTCTTATTCTTCTTTTTAGCGCACACTATGCTATTATTTTTCTATCACACTAAATATTCTTAAAGCTTGTTTAATATTTTAATAATAATTATTTTTAAAATATATTTTTATTTAAAAATACATTGAAATAATATTTTTTTATTTTTAAAATATATTTTGCCATCAAAATAATCTAAAAATACCAAAACATTAAATTAAAGTAAAAAAAATAAAAAAAATTATTTTTTTAAAAATATTTTTAAAACACAAAAATAAACATACTCTTATTTAACATACAAGTTCTTTTATTTATATTTATACAACCTCTAGCCAACTAATAACAAGTTCAATACTGACTTGGAAACCAATGTTTTCAACTATTAGTAACCAGCACTGTTCTGTCCAGTAGGAAACCATCACTACCAAGAGATCAAATACGCATACCATGAATATTGAAAATTAATACCCACTTGGTCTGCTTTAAAAATATTATTACTCTCTAAAACTATAATTAAGAAGTAATTAATTTAATTAATCTATATATATATATATATATATATATTTTCTTCCATTGAAAGAAAACCAGGTTTGAGGCGAGAGAAGCCCACAAGAGCACCATAAAATGAAATAAAATAAGAAAATGGGCTGAAGCACTCGGCCAGCACAGTGCGGCACTAACCAATGGAACATGGCAATCTGATTCCCAATGATACCAATGGAAAATTAATTTGTTTTTGTATTCGTAAAAAATAATATTTTATCAATTGACATGAACCGATGATAACAGAGTTTTACTGAGAAACGGTGAATAAAAGATGTTCAACAAAAAATAAAATTCATCATGATCAACTGGTTTTAATTTCCCAATCATTGGCGCCTTATGGAAACAAAAGGAATTTCTTAATAAATCGGAGAAATACTTAACTAGCTAGAAAAATCATCGTTTCTACGAGAGATATAATAAAGGGTTGCGTATTGAATACCATAATCCTTGACCAGTTGATGAAGGAAGGGCATGACACGAGGTAGAAGAGCGTCTGGTAAACCAAGAGGTTTGGTCCTCGCTTCCTTCAACATATCTGAACTTTCTTTCCAGTCTCCGAGCAAAAGCCTGTAAGGCTTGCCTGCAAAACCTTGTTGTCTCAAGCACCTCTCGACCTTCTTCGGCCGAAACCAAACCCAGTTCAAAACTCTCCATGCCCATCTTAGCACTGCAACATAAACAATGGAGACTAGAATTGACGTGACTGTTACTGTCATTTTTACACCAAGAAATAAATCCAGAAATGGATAAGAGAGCGAGAGAACAGGCGAGGACTTTGGGCAGGTGATGAGCGCAGAGACCAATATAAATATTATTGCTTTCAGACATTCTTTCCAAGCAAGTTTCAATGATTCTAGAAGGGGGTGAGTGATATTCTTTTCTTGTTTGTGCGGCAGAAAAGCCAATTCTGAATGGCCATCTCCGTATCTTGTTTGCTAGTGTTTTGATGTGTATTTCTTTGCTAGGTGCACTAACATTCCTTTTGTCTGGATTCTTTACTGTTGTAGTCATTAAATCAATTAATTAATTCTTGAGAATAAACAAATTGTTGGCTGGAGTAGATAAAATAAATCAATAAATAAATAATCATTAGATTCTCAGAATGAATAGCCGTTTATAAGTTAGATGATATCTTCTTCTTTTCCCTGTAGATCACATGGTTTGACATTGAAAGCATTATTATCCTTTGTTCGAAGAAGTTAAATAAGTTACTGTAGATTACGATTGTGGTTTTTTTTTTTTTCCCTCTCTTCAAAGGCATGCCCAGAATTTCACCTTGGTCGGTCTAAATATTTTGAATAAACCCATTAAATAGAACTTCTAACAAAAAATTTTTTGGTGTAGTTTAAATCACGAGGGTTGGTTCCCAGGGAACCTTACGCCTGCCATTGCTGCTCCTGCTGCTTTGTGTTCCATGTTTCATCCATGCTGGTTTAGATCTTAAATTTCCAAGGACAAAAAAAGAAGAATAAGAAACTCAATGGACTCTGGTTAATTTCTTAGGCTGCCCTTCCATCTTCTTTTTCATGGTTAAGTTAATAGCTCAGAAAATTGTTCTTGTTGTTTGTTGATCTTTCCTCTACATATAATTGCTGCAGCTTTTGAATGCTCCCCTCTAGTTTCCACACCTGTTTTTTTGTTTTTCCTCCTTCGGATTGGAACAAAGAATTCACAGGAATCTCTTCGACAAGCACCCTTCAGTCACCCATATGATTTGAACGTGCTTTTCCCCTTAACCTGGCCTTTTATATCTTGTCTTACTGCTTCTGCTAGCTGCAATGTAATAATCACCATTGTTGATGTTTAACATGCCTATGCCTACCTCCTAACAATACATTTTATGCTTTCCTTTATTTTCGATCCACAATGGCTGCTTTGAGGCTTTTCCTTCACATTCGTTTATTCAAACCACGTTGGATGGACACCGCAAATACATTGTCAAAACAGTTTTTTAATAATAATAATAATAGATTGGTTTTGAAACTTCAATCACAGAAGATGGAGACTAATATATAAATAGTTATGCAAGAACTGTCAAATTAAATTAAACAGTTACATGAATATAAAGAACACTAATACTAAACAGTTAGCTGTGGTGCGACCCAAAATAAAAATTATAATTGCTTTGAAAGACTCACAATAAATTAACATTTTACGAATTCTACAAGCCAGAGGGTTATGCCAGTTCGAACGAAAGATAAAAAGGTAATTATATTTATATGTATGTTTTTAATAAAATAAGTCGATGGTCTATATGTAATTATTTAAAAATACAATTAAAAAAATTAAAAAAAATTCTATTATTAATTTAAATAATATTATTAAATACAATTTATCTATCTAGATAACATAAATTAGATGAGAAGACATAAGTGAATCTTGACAAGAACCAAGAAGGAAATAAGGTAGAACACAAATACTGATGAAAGTTACCAATAATTACTTTATGGCATTTAATTTATCCCTCAATTCAGTAATCTCAATTCTAAATTGGGTTATCTTAGCTTAAACTTGTTCTTGTATGGGTCTCGATGGTAGGTGACTGTTAGCTTGATTCGGATTGCAAGGTCCCATTGGTCAAGATATTATGGCCCGCCATTTTATCCTTGGCCATAATGTTGTAGATACCATAAATCTAATTTTTATATAGTCCACTGATAGATTTCATCTTCAACCACAAATTCAAATTGAGTTTTAGATTGGTTGAAGGATCTTCTATGTATCTTTCATGCAATCACTTGTTATATGTTTTTTGAAAAAAAAACATATCATCAAATATAAAAAAGAAATGTTCAAATCCTATTTATAATGAGCTTCTTGGCTTGGCTATCCATAAGCTTCTATATTTTTTTCTATATGTCCTTTTTGTGTTGATTTAAATAAAAAGCTTTATCGGTCTTAGATTGTGCCTCACCATTATAGCTTGCAAAAGAAAACTACTGTTAGTTAAAAATTTTCATATAATACAACAATTTAAAAAAACATTATTATATAAAATGTAAATCTTATCATTTGCTTTACATGTGAAACAAACGAAATAGATCTTCTAGTGTTTCGAATGGGATTATGACCACCTCAAGAAATACTTTGACATCACGTGCTGGAGATAGCAATCTCAAATACCCTCTGTGACATGTGGAGGTTTCAAATCCCTCTACATGGCCATGCATTCTTGTCCTAAAAGACCTATCATGCGACTTATTTCATAAAAAAATAATCAAATAAGATAAAAATAAATAAATTTGAATATATTTTTTAAATCACAATTTGAATTTGCTCTTACCTAATGGCTTTGTGATTCTCCCACACTCTCCTAGTCACGTCATTGTTAGTTTCCTCCTAATTTAAGTTTTTCTTACATCTTAATTTCCTAAAATAATTAGTTTTTTTAAAATTAAAAACTAATTAGATTAAATATTAAAAAATAATTGTTTATGTGTATACTAACCTTGAGCTTTTCAAACTGAATATTAATTCTAGGCTTCCATTCAAGATTTTTAGAAATTTGACTACGTTGAAATAAAGGTAGTTTCATTGACGATTTCATTACCAATGTTATTATGTAAGTAGCCTCAATATTTGTAAACTTGAATTTTAATTTGTTCATTAAAATTAATTATTCAAACTTTATCTATTGTGTTTGATTTCTTTTCATGCAAGAAAGGAAAACAACTTGCACGTTGTAGTTGGACTTCCACTAAACAATATACTTCCCTGTGTAAACATCTCACTCAAAAGGGACACCCGCTTTATGAGTCGTACTCACACTTGATAAGTCTAAATCGAGGTAGGGTGCTTGAGGTGCCTCATCATGGTCAGCACCTAGAGACACTACCTACTCTTGCTTATTAAAAGCGTTGCTAGGGAAAACCAATAGCACCTCGTATCCGTCTTTGTCTTTACCATACTTCTTTTCCTCATCTAAATAAATTTGATAAAGAAAAATAATAACATTATCACTAGATCTTATTTTAAAAAAAAATTCACCACTACCTACCCTTTATGATAGCCTGCTTAAAATTTTAAAACCTATTTCACAAACCAATTGATTTTTTTATAAATAAGATTTTACTTATGTATATATTTAAAAGAAGAAATTCCATTTAGCATTGGGAAGAAATCCTATTTCTATTCCATTTTAAGTGCTTAGAGAACAATGTATACCCTTGCTATTCTAAAAACCCAGAAAGACAAGTGGGAAAACTTAGAAAAATAATAATAATACGTGATGCATCTAAAGCAATTCAAGTAATTCAAAATAGAAAGAATTAACTAAAATATATTGAAAGACAACTCAAGTATGTCTAATTCTTCCCCTTTATAGCTTTTTTCCAATTAAATAAGTGATTTTGAAATCAAATTATTTGGAATAACACATAGTGAGTTTATTTTGGACACCTATTGTCTTAAAAGCCACAGACTGAATCTTTATAATACCTAGCCAAGTATTTTGCCTCTTGTGTATTTTAATTCCCAACTTAATTATTTTCCACCCTTGGCCAATGATTTTGTTAACTTTAATCTACACTTTAACTATATAATAGTTCTCATTTCATTTCAATTAAAAGGACACTCATAATCCATACATCATAATAATAAAGCTTCATCATACATCTGGAGCATAGGCATTAGTCTGCCATTATTGAAGGAATAGATATTATACCTATGGAAGGATGAATTTATAAACTCAAATCTTTATGGCTTTCAATGGCTTTCTTTTTTTTTTTACTCACAATGTAGGAGAAAACAATAAGGAAAGGCTGGGCAATCATCATCAATATTGCTAGAAGAGAAGAGGATATCATCGTTTTTTTTTTAGCTGAAGCTGCTAGCATTGACTAAAGGTGGACTAGTGAGGAAGTTGGTCACCATCAGCTGGAGGGGAAAGAAGACATGTAATAAAAATTTTAAATTTTTAAATTGTTTTAGCTAGATTGGTGTCCGATTATTTGATCCTGGTTTTTCTAACAAAGTAATATCAGGGTGTTAATTGTGTAATTGAATTTCTTGTGCAGTTAAAATGAAAAAGAAAGATTCAGGCATAATAAAACTCACTTTCTCTAATTATTTTTTTATGAAAAACAATGATAAAAGATCACTTATATTACAATGATCTGGTTTTGGCACTTGAATGTAAAAGAATAAATCCTAATGAGATGGATGAGGCAAAATAGCATGGACTTAATAGAAAGACGACTACTTATGATAGAAAATAGGTATCTTCTAAATTCATTAATTATATTTCTTAAAAACATGATTGTTATATAGTTTAGAAGATGTTGGAAGAAACTTTGCTAAGAAAAGTGCACAAAATAAGGTTTTTGTAATTAGAGACCTTGTGAATTTGAAGTATAAAGATGGTAAAGTTGCTTCAGTACATATAAATTAATTCTAAGGGTTTCTAAATCAGCTGTCATTGATGAACCTTGAGTTAGCCGATGAGATGCAAGCGTTAATCCTATTGAGTTCATTACCAGATAGTTAGGAGACTTTGATGATGTCACTTAGCAATTCTACTCTGAATGGAAAGATCATTTTAAAAATAGTGAAGGATTGTATCCTCAATGAAGAGAAGAGGAGGAAAGGAACAAGCACTTCTAAGTCTAATACTCTTATTACAGAAAGTCGAGGGAGAAGTCAAAGCAGGTTCTCTCATGACAAGCAAGATAGAGAATCCAATAATAAAAAGGGCAAGAGGAGGATCTTAGTCACGAAAGGTTTTTAAGTGTTATTATTGTGACAAGTCAGGGTATATTCAAAAAGAATATAGAAAGTATAAAAGAGATAAGAAGGATAAAAATGAAAACAAGAATGAAGAGAATGTTATAACTACAATTGTATTTGATAGTGATGTTGGCATTGTTTGTGATGATGATTATATTGATCTTATATGTCAGGGTACCACTTGGGCTATAGATTTAGTAGCTTCTACCATGTTACACCCTAACATAATGTTTACACTACTAGTGACTTTGGTCAAGTTAGGATGAGAAATCAAATGACGAGTAGTGTTGCAGGCATTGGAGATATTTGGTTGGAAACTAATACTGAGTGCAAGTTGTTATTAAAAGATGTTAGGTATGTGCTTGATATGTACCTACACTTTATCTCTATAGGTACTTTTGATAAAGAAGGCTATCACAATTATTTTGAAGATGGTAAATGGAAGTTCTCTAGAAATTCTTTAATTATTGCTAAAGGAAAGAAGATGAGTCTCTACATGTCACAATCTAAGGTGATCAAAGGGGAGGTGAACGCAATTAAAGATTGCTCTACTAGTTTATGGCATAAATGGCTTGGATATTTAAGTGAGAAAGGTCTTGGCATCCTTGTCAAGAAGAACTACCTTCTATTAAAAGGTATGAACTTGAACACATATATTTATTATTTAGTTGGTAAATAATTGAGTTGCATTTCAAAGATCATCTTCATATAAAAGATCGCATATTCTTAATTTAGTTCATATTGATGTTTGAACTATGATTGATAAGTCTCTTAAGAGTGCATTATACTTTGTTAGTTTTATTGATGATCACTCCTAGAAAATTTAGGCCATTTATTTAAAATCCAAAGATCAGGTGTTTGATATCTTTAAGGATTTCCATGCTAGATAAAAAGAGAAACTGGTAGAAAGTTGAAATGTATTCGAGTTGACAATGGTAGTGAATATAGGGGTCATTTTAAGTACTATAGGGAACATGGTATCAAGTTAGAGAAAACAATTCCTAAGACTCTATAGTAGAATGGAGTGGCCCCTATATTGTTGAAAGAATTAGATACATGTTCTATCATGCAAAGTTGCGTAACCTTTTAGGGTGAGGCAATGAAGACTACAGTTGCTATAATCAATCTTTCTCCATCAATTCCTTTTGATTTTGATGTTCCAGATAGAGTTTGGAAAGGAAAGGAAAGGATGTCTCTTATGCAAACTTAATAGTGTTTAGATGCAGTGCATTCATACATGTTTCTAGGAATAAAAGGTCTAAACTTAATAATAAGACAAAACAATGTATTTTTTTAGGCTCTAAAAATGATGAGTTTGGATATTGGTTATGGGATTTAAAGGAGAAGAAAATTATGAGAAGTAGAGATGTTATCTTCTTTGAAGATCAAACCATTGAAAACTTTGAATAAAAAGAGAAAATAGAGTCTACTACTTTTATTCAATCTAATTCAAATCCAAGACCTACTCTATAATTACCTTTGATGCCTACTAATCATAGAGGAGATTTGCAAAATGATGATAATGATGGTTTTCTTCTTGAGCAATTAGTTAATGATCTTGAATCAGCAAATGATGATATTAATATTATTCCTAAACAAGTTATGCAAGAAGCTCTAGATGAGCCAAAATTGAGAAGGTCAAGTACACCTCGCCAACCTTCCACCAAATATTCTCCTCATAAGTATGTATTAGTTACTGATGGGAGAAAGCCAAAACGTTTTGATGAAGCTATGTCACATGAGAAGAAAAGTAAATGGTTGAAAGCAATGTAAGGAAAGATAAAAGGAGAATTATGTAATGCACCAGCCATGTTTCAAAGATGCATACTTAGTATATTTAATGATATGGTTAAACATTTTCTTAAGAATTTTATGGATTATTTTTCTATTTTTGGCGATTCATTCAATGATTGTTTGATTAACTTAGAAAAGGTTTGGAGCAGGTGTAAAGAGAAGAATCTTGTCCTGAATTGGAAAAAATATCACTTTATGGTAATGTACCTGGTCACATTATTTCATCAAAAGGAATTGAGGTTAACATATCTAAAATCAAGTTAATTGCGAACTTACCAACACCAAAATCTATTAAAGATGTTAGATCATTTCTAGGACATGCTTGTTTTTATAGAAGGTTTATCAAAGATTTTAATGTAATATCTAATCCCTTAAGTAACCTTCTAACAAAGAATAATATTTTTGAATGGACTGAACATTGTGAAAAAACATTTGTTAAACTTAAAAACTTGCTTACTTGTGCTCCTGTCATTTAACCTCCTTATTGGTCATTACTTTTTAAAATAATGTATAATGCTAGTGATTATGTCGTAGGTGGTGTTTTGGGACAAAGAAAAGATAAGAAACTTTATGTGGTTTACCATACAAGTAAAACTTTAAATAATGCTCAAATGAATTATACCACCACTGAAAAATAATTACTTGTAGTATTTGCGTATGAAATATTCAGGTCTTATCTTGTTGGCTCACCTGTTGTTGTTTTTAGTGATCATGCAACATTGAAATATCTTTTTTCTAAGAAAGATTATAAAGCTAGATTGGTGCGTTAGATTTTATTACTTCAAGAATTTGATATCATTATTAAAGATAAGAAAGGCAGCGAAAATATTGTTGCAGATCACTTGTCAAGATTGATAATAGATTCGAAAACTAATATCACATCAATTGATGACTATTTTCCTGATAAATCTTTATTTTCTGTCTCAACAATGTCTTGGTTTGCTAAGATTGATAATTTTCTTTTTTCAGGATAATTGTCAGGTTATTCTCCTAATCAAATATTTCAAAGATGCATTCCTGACAATGAGGTAAATAGTGTCATTAAATTTTGTCATTTTGAGGCATATGGGGGGCCATTTCTTATCAAGAAAGACAACTACAAAAATTTTACAAAATAGATTTTATTGGCCCATCATGTTTAAGGACTCACATGCATTCTGCAAAACTTGTGAGAATTGTCAAAAGTTGGGATCTATTTCAAAACATCACATGATGCCTTTAAATCCTACTCTTGTCGTTGAGATCTTTGACTATTGGGGTATAGATTTTATGGGTCCATTTCCTCCATCATTTTGTTTCTTGTACATATTAGTTACAGTAGATTATGTTTCAAAATGGATAGAGGCAATTCCAAGTCGAAACAATGATCACAAAACAGTGATAAAGTTTTTTAAAGTAAATATTTTGAATCGATTTGGAATCCCTTGAATCATAATAAGTGATGATGGAACACGTTTCTGCAATAAGTCATTTGAGTCTTTAATGAAGAAATATGAAATCACACATAAAGTTGTCATCCCTTATCACCTTCAAACAAGTGGACAAGTAGAACTTGCTAGTAGAGAGATCAAACATATTTTAGAGAAAATAGTGAACCCTAATAGGAAAGACTAGTCTTTAAGATTTAATGATGCACTTTGGGCTAATCGAACTGCTTATGAAACATCATTAGGTATGTCACCTTATAGACTAATCTATGGAAAACCTTGTCACTTACCTGTGGAACTTGAACATAAAGCTCATTGGGCTATTAAAGCTTTCAATTTAAATCTGAATGGTGTTAGTCAACTGCAAAAATTACAAATAAATGAGTTTGAGAAAATAAAAAAAGATGCATATGAAAATTCAAGAATTCATAAAGCAACAATCAAAGAGTTTCATGATAAAAAGAAAAACAATCAATGTTGGTAAAAAAGTCTTGCTATATAATTCTCGACTAAATTTATTTCTTGGAAAACTAAAATCAAGATGGAGCGGTCCTTTTATTGTGAAACATGTGTATCCATATGAGGCCAGTGATATCGAGAATCCAAATAATAGCAATGTTATCAAGGTAAATGGACATCGTTTGAAAGTTTACTTTGATAATTTTTCAGTTGAAAATGAATCTATTGAATTGGGTGATCATGTATATAAAGATTGATTATTATTTTTTATATTAATTTTGTGTTTTTTTTAGTGATTTTTTGCTAGTTGCTTTCACCCCAGTCAAATGACGGATAACAGTACTCCGTGACTTAAGTCGATTCTTTCAGTTTCCTATAATAACTAATATTTGCATATATATATTTGTGCAATTCTTTGAATCTTTCTTCCAATTCTCATTTGAAAATAAACACTAATCTTGAAAAATTGAAAAAGTTTTTTCCTGCTCCGTCTCATAACGTAATTACAAAAATTTACCACGCTAGATATGTAAGATTGAGATTGTTAATGAATCATGGAATTCCTATAGATATTCGCTAATTGATTAAATCAAAGGTCCGATTATTAGGTGAGTCTTCTAATTCCTTCATTTCACACATGCCTAGAACAAGTAAAAGCACTTTTACAAAGAAATATCGTACAAAATGACTGAAAGTCTGTCATCGATGCGTCAGATGAACTTGTAATACACAATGTCATTCTTTAGGAATGATATCTATAAACTAAGAAGATAAAATACAATTCATTAAGGATGGCCTGAGTAAGGAGTCTTTAGATAATCTTCTATCGACTCTTGAGACGCATCCTAGTGGAGATTTGCATCATGCAATTTATGATTTATGACCACTTTTTCATAAAGAACATGCTCGACTTAGTATTGGGAATCTGACTAAAAAGGAACTTGTTGGCTAGTTTTTTAAAAAAACTGGATGGGAAGCCTATCTCCAACCCATAAAGGGCGTTTAAGCCATTCTTGGACGTAAAACTAAAGGAATATGTGATCCATAATCACAACTACCTGTATATACACATGTTTTTTCAATAAATAAATAAAGAAAAAGAGAGAGAGACTCCAACTGGCCTCCATATAGGTGGTATAAAATATCCTCTCTTCCTTCCTTTCATTTCTACTCAACCCATACATTCAACAAATACAGAAGTATGTACAAATGGCAAGTTCCACAGGTCATCATAAAAGAAATATTTGTGTTTTTGGTGGATCTAGTCCTAGGAAAGAAAATGAGCTTTTAGAATTAGCAAATCATCTTAGTCAGATGCTAGCTGAGACATAGATTCATTTAGTGTATAGGGGAGACAGTATTTGGTTAACGTAAGGTGTGTCAATAGCTGTATTTTTAAGAGATAGTCAAGTTTTAGGGGTCATCCCCGAAACTTTGACATAAAGGGACATCATTGGAAAAACAATTTGATAGGAACTACAGATCTTCACAATGTCGACTCGAATGAATGTAATGTTTAACCATGTTGATGTCTTCATTGCTTTACTAGGTGGTCTAAGCACAATGAAAGAGATCTTTTATATTTCCTCTTGGGCCCAACTGCACATTCACCATAAACCCATAAGTCTGTTAAATGTTAATGGTTATTTTGATAAGTTGTTGTCCTTTATTGATTATGCTATGGAACAGGAATTTCTAACATCTTCTGACGACAAATCATAATATCTGCTGCTACTGCTGAACAATTGATTGACCAACTATAATCTTTCATTCCTGTAATTGATCCCTTCATGAGTTGCGTAAATTGGTCATCTAAGGAAACCCTTAAAAAGCTTAGATTAGATTTGAGTCTTTATTTGTGAATCTTTATGTCTTTTGATTTTATTATTGTGTTTTGTTATTTTTTATATTTGTTTCAGTATGTTTTAGGTTTGTTGGTGTTTGTTATTTCAGGTGATATCTTTTATACTATATCTTTCTACCTTAAAACATTTAGGATAATGTCTCGTTTTTGTTGGGGGGGAGGGTAGTAGCTAAAAAAAAAACTAAATTATTTCATAAAGTATGAACAAAATTGTTGTTACTATGATGGTAGAGTAAAGAAGATCTTTTTATGACTCTTAAGACGTATCTTAGTAACTATTCTTAATAAGGTCTATCATAATATTTCTTGAAATATTCAAGTTTACAAACTTTCGCATTACTATCACTTAATTCTGCTCATATACTCATTTAACATGTATTCTTAAACCTTAATTTACACACACACACTTTAACATATGATTATAGGTTGCACAATGGATTATTACATTATTTATGTTCTTTTGTTAAAGGTAACAACTAAGGAAAAGGGATAATATATAATTTATATATAAAAAAAAGAGCAAAAAAAATAATGATAATAAAAATGTATATAAGTTTGGTTTCATAGCCTCCCTAACCTAAACAATTAAGCCCGAAGGGGTGCTTTAATATCTAATACCCTAAAATCAACTGACTTGGGTGTTATTAGCTCAAGGCTTGTTACATGGGTTGAGAAGAAAAGCTTAAGGGAATCGAACATTACACTATCTACATATCAGTATCTGTGACCCGAGTTACTAAGCTTGTAGGGGTGGCTCAACACCTAAAGCCCTAAGACTAACTGGTCTAGGAGTCATTAGCTGAAAGCTCGTTACATGGGTAAGTTTTCTAGTCATTACCCGAGTTAACCTTAAATATTAGAACAAAAATTTTGTTTTCTTCCAAGAAAAGCCCTATAATTATGTGTTGATATATTAAGCACAAAAGAAAAGTTTATTAATATCTTATTAAGAGGTATTAACTAGATATATAAATTTAATGAGAGTTTGTTTATCTAGATAGATTAATGGAAGTTGAATGATGAATACCATGCTTTGTGAAATTTGCAAATTATTTTTCTATTTTAATGCTTTGATTACTAGAGACTAGTATAAGCTGGTTGGGGGATGTGATGAGTACTTAAAAGTGCATTTTTTATCAAGGTTTTATGTCATCATTTTGCATTTAAAGTATCAATAACTCCTTAACTAAAACATGTTTTATAATAATACATATAATAATATAAGATACCTTTAATTTATGATAAATATTCATTTTAAATCCAGGCCTATCACATAAATGAAAGGATTGATTGATGAATTTGAGAACTAAAATTGAAAGGACAAAGAGATGGCTAAACTTAGAAAAGAGATGTCGGTGCAATACAAACCAGAATACTGTTTGGTAATTGAATCATATCTGGAGCTGTAGGTCTCATATTTATGTCCATTTTATATGGATAAAAAGGTAAGACATAGGCCTATAACTTTCATATAAAGCTCAAAATCTAAAAAGGTCATTTTCAAGTCCAAATTAAAGCAACCACAAAGAGGTCTGAATCTGTCTTTCAGCCCGAGCACTGTTCAGTGGTTGGCCCATATATGAAGTTCTAAAAGTTCAAATGACCTGAATGTTTTACACAAGAAAGCTAAGACAATTTCCTACAACTTTCATGTTTTCAAGTGACTTCAATTTTACATTATCAATGATGTTTTAGGCAGATAAGAGAAGATAAGGATTATCACCAAGTCAAAAGTTGATCACCCACTCATCAATTAGTCATCAAATCAATAGTTTCTAATTTTAGCCTATAAAAGGAGGTTTTTGCCATGCATTTAGGCATCTTGATTTCGAGATCAAGATCAATGTCTTGCTTTCTCTCTTTATATTTTTTATAATATTTATGTTTTGCTTTCATTAATATCAAGTTTATGCCTTTCATTTCCTTTCATTTACTTAGTTAACTTTTATCTTATTTATGTTCTTATTTTATTTTATTTTTTTCTTTCATTATGTTTAGCTAAGTTTATTATGTCAAGGTGAAAAGGTTACACTAATGGTATAAGAATAAGTATAGTGTAAACTTAATATGGACTTTAATGTTTGATACTAACATGTTTTGTATTTGTTATCTTGTTCATTCTTTAATACTTTGCTTGTTAAATGACTAATCATGATTTATGTTGTAAAACACCTGGTACAACAAATGCTTGGCACTTTCATAACCCATACTGTATGGTATAACTGACACCTGAACTATGAAAGGAACTTGATTTGTTGTTAACATAAGTTATAATTATGAATGTCTAACCATATTTATAAGTATTAGCATTAATCAAATAAGATAATCAATGTAATCATGTTAACAATTTATAATCTGATTGGAACCTTCTTTGTGTGTGGTTTTCTTAATAAGAGTTTATACTATACTTGTTTGACATACCATTAGTGGAACCTCTAACCTTAACATTTGTTAGTATCATTGTTTAATCCTTACATTAATATTTTATCTCAAAGTTCTTATCATCATCTTCTTCTTCTCCTTCTTTTTCTTTATTATTATTGTTGTTGTTATTATTACTACTACTATTATTGTTGTTATTGTTGTTGTGTTATTGTTATTTATAATTTATACAATTAACCTCCTTGTGGTTCAACCTCGATCTTGCCGGGTTATTTATTATTTCAACACTCCTACACTTGGGAAAAGATATCAATCTTTTAGTCGTGTCACTAACCCACCAAAAAAAAGCAAACATAGTACTATGTGATGAAGGGTACAGTAAAATCCTCTCATGATATCACGATAATCTAATGAAAAGGAAATAAAAAAATTATGACATTTAATTTTTGATCAAATCCATATTAAAAAAATGAAATTGAAAGAAAAAACTAATAAAAAAATAAATTAATTTTGTTAACTCGTTAAACTTGTGATCCTTGTCATAAGAGTGTGACAACTGAATAAAAAAATATTAAAAAACTAAATTAAACAAAAATGATTCATTAAAAAGAGAGAAAAAAAACTACAATTAAAAACTGAGTTAACTGGGTTAACCAGTCATACTTGAAATCTGTTTTATGAGAGTTTAATAATGAAATAAGATAAAAAACATTAATATTAAAGAACCAAATTAAACAAAAAAAATTAATAAAAAAGTAAAAACTATAAATAAAAGGCATCCACCTTTCACTGTGAACTTGCACAATGAAAGAATAATACCTTTTAGTATAGATTACAATATTATAAGAAAAGAAATTATTAATTTTTAAATAGATTTATGTATTTAAATCCATTTAATTCTTGCAATTGCTGTCAAACAATTAAATTATAGCAAAGAAAACTTTTTTTTTAATAAAAACTTTTGGTTTCTATAATATTATATAAGAAAATTTCCTTTCTTTTATTTTCTTAATTTCTATCTTGATTTTTCAAAATTCAAATCATGGAAATAAAAATTTTATATTTTAAAGTGTGTAATTATTTAAATTTACTCAACTTTTATGTGATTTATAAACCTATTAAAATTATGTGACTAAGTTCGAGCTAGTTTACAATTTGACATATAAGAATGATTTTTTTGTTATGGAATGAAATTTAAAGATCAAATTAAAGTTTTGAAAAATATTTTGGGGACCATATTGTTTATTAGTGAAAATTTCAAATGCAAGCTATATCAAGAATATTAGAAGTACCGTTAAATTTTACTTCTTATAATATTCATATTATTTATCAAACTCTTCATCACTACTTTAAATTCATCTTTAAAATATCTTTCTCAAGAATTCATATAACTAGGGTTTTTAATTTTATATTATGCTTGTCATTTATGGAGATGGATATTGAAGGTGGTGATCAAATCAACAACCTTCCTCACACATTTTTATTTGTAATTATCTCACATCTTAGTGTCTTAAAAAGCATATGAACAAGCATCATGTTAAAAAGATAGAAAAATATATTGAAATCTCCATCTTGCCTTCACTTTGATACAAACTTTCTAATCAAATCCTGCATAGATATTTACAACAGGGGTGCGAGTTTCAGAGACTGTGACAAGATTTCAAAAGCCACAAGTTTAGTTAAAAAGGCTATTGATTTTGATAAAACAAAACTTGTATGTTGCAGTATTTCTCACTTGAAAGATTGATAAAAAAAATGCTAATTGGAAAGAAAAAAAACAAAGTATTATTTAAATGAATAGTGCTCTATGAGGAGAGGTACAATCAAATCCTCTAATGAGATCTGATAATCTAATGAAAAGTAAATAAAAAAAATCATGAAATTTTATTTTCAATCATTTTAAAGAATTAAACTAAACAAAAAGGATCCATTGAGAAGAGAATAAAAAAGCAAAAAAAATTAAAAAAAAACTACAATTACAAGTCATATGCCTTTCAGTATGGACTTGCACATTGAAAGACTGATGTCTTTTAATATAGAGTATAAAAGGTGAAATTGAAAGGAAAAAATAATAAAAAATAATAAAAATTTAAGTTAACTAGATTAAACCATCAAATCTAAAATTTGTATCATAAGAGTTTGATAATTAAATAAAAAATTAATATTAAAGAACTAAATTAAACAAAAAAAAGATTAATTGAAAAGAAAAAAAGGTAAAGATCATTAGATATAGGATTTTTCTGTTTATAAATTATTATTTTGAAATGTAATATTTATGTCTTTATTTTCTTTGAAAACCTTCATGTTATAAAAATCAAGTATATGTAGTGGATATATATATATATATATAGTTATTTGTATGGCTAAATCATTTTCAAAATGATAAGATAGGTAGTTGTATACAATAGATGTTTTGAAACAATATAACTCTTAATCTTAATATTGTATTCATTTAGTTTAAATGTATATACGTAGTTAGTTAACATTTATTACTCTTTAATGATAAAATTACATATCTTTCAAATTGTTTTAGTAATACTTTTATGTTGACTTATTAATTTATATTATGAGATTTGAATTTATTGAAAAAGATAAATATTGAGAGATTGTTTGATGAATGGGATATGATCCAAGATTATTTGACCAGGATAGAAGTTGTAATGATATATAATAGAAGTGTTTTCAATAATTTAGTATTAACAAAAATAGAGGAAACTCTACTGAAATTTAAAAAAAATCTATAATTTTAGACATTATTCAATACTTAACATTAGTAAAGAAATGTTTGAGTTAAAGACTTCATGACATTATAATTTAAGGATGTTACAAGTTAAAAGGGTCATTGATTATGATGAAAGAAAACTTGTATCTTACAATATTTTGAGTTATATTACAATTTGACATGTAACAAGGACTTTTTTTTGTTATGGCATGAAATATAAAGATCAAAATAAAGTTATGAAAAATATTTTGGGACCATATTATTCATTAGTGAAAATTTCATCATGTAAGCTAAATGAAGAATAGTAAGAGTACAGTAAAATTTTACGTCTTAAAATATTCATAGTATTTATCAAACTCTTCATCACTTTTTTAAATTCATCTTTAGTCATGTAAGCAGAGTTTTTATTTTTATATTTTGCTTGTCATTTATAGAGATGAATATTGAACGTACTAATAAAATCAGCAGCCTTTTTGACATGCTTTTATCTCTGAATATTTCATATTTGAATGTCCTAAAAAGCATACGAAGAAGCATCCTATCAAGAAGATGGAAAAATATATGGAAATCTTCGTCTTGGCTTCACTTTGATACAAACTTTCTGATCAAATCCCGCATAGATATTTATAATAAGGGAGTGAGTTTGAAAAACTATGACACGAAAAGGTTATATGATGAGATTTCAGGAGCCACAGGTTTACTTGAAAGGGTCACTGATTTTCATGAAACAAAACTTGTATCTTGCAGTATTTCTCACATAAAAGATAATTTTAAATCTAGTCTCGTTGAAAGATTGATCAAAAACCATAAAGAGGAAAAGCACATCGAAGAACTATCCCTTGTGTACAATTCTTTGTAAACTCGAATCTTTATGGCTTTCAATAGCTTCTTTTTTTCTGACTCACAGTGCTAGAGAAAACAATGAGTTGGGGCTGGGCAATCATCATCAATGTCGCTGGAAGAGAAGAGGATCTCATCGGTCTTCTTTGGCTAGAGCTGTTATTCTTGACTGAAGTTGGACTAGTGACGAAGTTGGTCGTCATCAGCTGGAAGAGAAAGAGGACATGTAATAAAAAATTTAAATTTAAAAGAGTATAATTATTTAAATACTCAACTCTATCTATAATGTAAAGACCAAAATAGAGTTTTAAAAAATATTTTGGGACCATATTATTTATTAGTGAAAATTTCATGGTGTGAGCATGCATATGTTAATATTTTATATCTAGATAAAAAAACAAAAAAATCACCTTTGGAGTTTTGTTCATGTTATGGCTTTGGTACTGGTTGGACTAATAAATGTCTAAACTCATAATAAAAAATAGTAGAAGTTTAGTAAAATTCTACTTCTCATAGTATTTATCATCCCTTCATTAAACTTTCAAATTCATTCTCAAAATATCGAATCCATAAAGTTAGGGTTTTTCTTTGTATAATTTGCCTGTCAGATATGGAGATGGATATTGAAGGCGGTGATCAAATAAGCAGCCTTCCTGATGCATTTTTTATCTCGAATTATTTCTCATCTAAGTATCTCAGAAAGCATACGAACAAGCATCTTGTTAGGAAAATGGAAAAACATATGGAAATCTTTGTCTTGCCTTCACTTTGATACAAACTTTCTGGCCAAATCCTGCATAGATATTCACGACAGAGGTACGAGTTTCAGAAATCATGACGGAAAGATACTATATGACCAGATTTCACGAGCCTCAGGTTTGGTTGAAAAGGTCTTCGATTCTCATTAAACAAAACTTGTATCTTGCAGTATTTACCACATAGAAGATAATTTTAAATCTGGTCTCATTAAAAAGTTGATAAAAAAAATTGATTGAAAGAGAAAAATAAAGCAAAGTATTATTATAATAAATAGTATTTTAAAACATTATTATAATGAATAGTATTTTGTGAGGAGGGCTGTAATAAAATTCTCTTAAAAGATCACAATAATTTAATGAAAAGTAAACAAAAAACATCATGAAATTTAATTTTTAATCAAATTAATATTAAAAGATAAAATTAGAAAAACTAATAAAATAAATCTTAGTTTACTTGGTTAACTTGCTAAACTAAGTTAACTTATCAAATCTGAATTCTCTGTCATGAGTGTGTGACAACTGAATAGAAAAAAATAATATTAAAGCACTAAATTAAACAAAAAAAGATTCATTGCAAATTGAAAAGCAAAAAAATTACAATTAAAAGTCATCTGCAATAAAAGGTTGATTGATTAGTAGTTAAAAGTACATTTTTATCAAGGTTTCATATCATTATTTTGCATTTGAAGTATCAATAACTCCTTAACTAAAACATGTTTTATAATAACATATCTAATAATATAATATATCTTTAATTTGTGGTAAATATTCATTTTAAATGCAAGTCTATCACATAAATGAAAAGATTAATGGATGAGTTTAAAAACTGAAATTAAAAGAGATGGCCAAACTTACAAAAGAGATGCTGATACAGTCCAAACCGGAACACTGTTCGGTAATTGGATCATAACTGGAGTTGTAGATATCGGATTTAGATGTACTTTATATGGATGGAAAGGTAAGACATAAGCCTAGAACTTTTATAAGAGCTCAAGATTTAAAAAGGTCATTTTCAAGTCTAAATTATAACAACAACAAAGAAGTTCAAATTTGTCTTGCAACCTGAACATAGTTTAGTGTTGAATCTATATCTAGAGTTCTAAAAGTCCAAATGACCTTCAATTTTTTTCTAAAAAGTTGAGATAATTTTCTATAACTTTCATGTTTTCAAAAGGTTTCAATTCTAACGTTATCAATGACGTTTTAGGCAGACAAGAGAAGATAAGGATTGTCACCGAGTCAAGAGTTGGTCACCCACTTATCAATTAGTCATCAAATCAATAAATTCTATTTTTAGCCTATAAAAGAAGGCATTTGCCATACATGTAGACATCTTGGTTTCCAGATCAAGATAATGTTTTTGCTTTTTCTCTTTGTATTTTTTGTATTGCTTATGTTTTGCTTTAATTAATATCAAGTTTATATCTTTCATTTTCTTTCCTTTACTTAGTTAACTTTTGTATTATTTATATTCTTATTTTGTTTATTTATTTTTCTTTCTTTTATTATGTTTAGTTAAGTTTATTATGTCAAGGTGAAAAGGTTACAATAATAGTATAAGAATAAATATAGCGTAAACTCAACATGGACTTTAATGTTTAATACTAACATATTTTATATTTGTTATCTTGTTCACTCTTTACTACTTTACTTGTTAAATGACTAATCTAAATTTATGTTGTATAACACTTGGTATAACAAATGTTCGGTACTTTCATAGTTCATACTGTATGGTATAACCGACATCTGTGCTATGAAAGGAACTTAATTTGTTGTTAATATAAATTATAATTATGAATGCCTAACATTAGTTATAAGTATTAACATTAATCGAATAAAATTTTAAAATATAATAAGGATTTGTTTTGTTATGAAATGAAATATAAGGACAAAAATAAAGTTTTGAAAAATATTTTGGGAACCATATTATTTATTAGTGAAAATTTCATGGTGTAAACTACATAAAAAATAGTAGAAGTAAAGTAAAATTTTACTTCTTATAATATTCATAATATTTATCAAACTCTTCATCACTTTTATAAATTCGTCTTTAAAATATCCTTTCTCAAGAATTCATATAAGTAGGGTTTTTACTTTTATATTTTGCTTGTAATTTATAGAGATAGATATTGAAGGTGCAATAGCATTCCTAACACATTTTTATATCTTAGTGTTTAGAAAGCATACGAACAAGCATCTTGTCAAGAATATGGAAAAATATATGGAAATCCTTGTCTTGTCTTCACTTTGATAAAAAATTTCTAACCAAATCTTACATAGATATTTATGACAGGGGTACGAGTTTCAGAGACTGACAGAAAAAAGCTATATAACAAGATTTCATGGGCCACCGGTTTAGTTGAAAGGATCATTGATTCTCATAAAACAAAATTTGTGTCTTGCAGTATTTCCCACATGGAAGATAATTTTAAATTTGCTGTAATTGAAAGATCGAAAAGAAAAGGAGTAATTGAGAAGAAAAATACAAAGTGAATCATTATTTTAATGAATATTGCTTTAAAAAAGAGAGTGAAATAAAATTCTCGATCACAGTAATTTAATAAAAAATAAATAAAAAAGTTATGAAATTTAATTTTTAATCAAATAAATATTAAAAAAATTAAAAGAAAAAATTAATTAAAAAAATCTAAGTAAATTGAGTTAACTCACTAAACCAGATTAAATTGTCAAACTAGAGATCCTTATGATGAAAATATAATAACTAAATAAAAAAATAATAATAATAATAATAATAAAGAAGTAAATTAAATAAAAAAATTCATTGAAAAGAGAAAAAAATACAAAGAAAAAAAACTACAATTAAAAGTCATTTATCTTTTACTCTGAACTTACATAGTGAAAAACTTATATCTTTTTTAATATAGAGTATAAAAAATAAAATTAAAAAAATTTGAGTTAACTGGATTAACTCATCAAACTTAAAATTTATATCATAATATTTAATTTATATCATAATATTTGATAACTAAATAAAAAATATATATATATTAAAAAAACAAATTAAAAAAACTACAAGATTATTCACCTTTTACTACGTAGTTGCATAATGAAAGAATGATATCTTTTAATATAGAATATAATTTTATAAAAAAATTAATTTTTAAATGGATTTATATATTTAAATCTACTTAATTCTTATAATTGCTACCAAACTATTAAATTATAGCAAATAAAATTTTTTAATTAAAAACTTTTGGTTTCTGTCATATCATATAAGAAAATTTTCCTTCCGTTATTTTTTTTAATTTCTATTTTGACTTTTTAAAATTAAAACCGTAAAAATAAATTTTTTATATTTAAAAAAGTTAATTATTTAAATTTACTCAATGATAAATGCTCTCCTTTAGTTTGGCCACTTAGGATCGTTCCCTGCGTTCAGCGAATAAGAGTCCAGGCTCACTTCCAATTGTTAAGATCACCCTTCTTCACGGCAGAGGGACTAGAAGGTTGCGTCTGGCCTCACTCCGCTCGCCTTCTCTTGGTCATTCTTTCGAGAATAACGCGAGAATAACGAGGGCCCGTCCTCAACATGGAAGCTTCCAGACCTGCTTCGTACCAGCCGGTATTTAAATTGATTCGGGGGGCTCCATTATTTATTAGTGAAAATTTCATGGTGTAAGCTATACAAAGAATACTAGAAGTAGACTTTCAGTAAAATTTTACTTCTTATAATATTCCTAGTATTTATCAAACTCTTTATCACTTATTTAAATTCATCTTTAAAATAATCTTTCTCAAGAATTCATATAACTAGGGTTTTACTTTTATATTTTGCTTGTGATTTATGGAGATTGATAATGAAGGTCTTGATCAAATCAGCAGTCTTCCTGATACACTTTTATCTGTGATTATTTCACATCTGAGTGTCCGAGAAAGCACACGAACCAGCATCCTTTCGAAAAGATGGAAAAATATATGGAAATTTTCATCTTGCCTTCACTTTGATGCAAACTTTCTGACCAAATCCTGCATAGATATTTACAACAAAGATGCAAGTTTCAGAAACTATAACAAAGAGAGGTTATATGACGAGATTTTACGAGCCACAAGTTTAGTTGAAAGGATCATTGATTCTCATAAAACAAAACTTGTATGTTGTAGTATCTGTCACATAGAAGATAATTTTAAATCTGGTCTAGTTGAAAGATTGATCAAAAGCCTAACAGAGAAAAAGCAGATCGAAGAACTCTCCCTCGTGTGCGAACAACTCTTTGTATTCGATAAGTTTCGGTGCAATTTGCCTCCAGGTATATTTTTCTGTAGAACCCTACATGTTTTGGAATTGAAGGGATATAGGCTTAAAGATGCTTCTTCTTTTGAAAGCTGCCGTAATCTTGTCACCTTAAGGCTCAATTCGGTGAATCTTGATGATAAAACTCTCTCTCGGGTTATTTTAAATTGCATATTCTTGGAGGATTTGTGTCTTTGTTCTTGCACTGGCTTAAAAAAGATAGAGACCCATGATAAGAATCTCAAGTCTTTGACACTTAACGGCTTGGATTTGGAAGGAATTGATATCATAGCTATGGGCCTCAGCATTCTTGTGCTTAATTCAGTTTCGTGCTCGGTATATATGAAAATTAATACTCCGAGTCTCGTGGAGTTTGGATTTTGTTCTGATGGTGGTCGTGTCCAAAAAAGCACGCAAATCTATTCCAGGATCATTGATTTTCTTGAGCGTTGCTGTGGCCTCTTGGTAAGTTTTCTAGGTTTAATTTCATTGATTAATTAATTTTAGCTTTAATTTTTCTTTTTGTTTTTGATAGTAAACGAGAGAAAGAAATCACCGAAGAGCTTTAAGTTTTAAATATATGGCTTGTGGATGATGAGAAGACTAATGTTTTTTTTTTCCCTTTCTTTTTGCTTATTGTTTTCTTGTTCATTTTTAGCAGCAGCAAAACCCTAATAATGGTTTTGTGAAGTGCTCCGATCCATTTGGGCAGTTGCATGCTCTATCCATAAGTTTAGCTTTGGACAGTCAAATGGAACAACACATCTTAGATCACATCTTCAGACTATGCACCCATTTGCAGAGACTCGGTATCAGCATTCCAGTAAGTAGGATTTTCTGATGTCCTTTTTTTTTCCTTCGTTTTTTGGCTTACTGGAGAATACACACACACATACACATTTGTCCTTACTTCGAATCTTTTGTTTCTTTTTCATAAGCCTAAAAACTTGGGGCCTTCCGACTGGGAGTTACCATATCCTACTTCAATGTTCTGGGAGAAAAGGGAGCTGCATGATAGCATCACACATAGCCTGAAGTTGGTGAAGATAAAAGGATTCTGTGGGAAAAAGGAGGAGATCATTTTTGCTAAACATCTCTTAAGAAAGGCTCCCATGCTGAGGAGATTTGTGATTGAATGTGACGAGAACTGCTCAGAGATAGGAGCAAGAGAAACTTTAGACTTACCACTCGAGCCAAGGGCCTCCATCAATCTCTCTATAGTCTTGAAGCCGCAGGTAGATGGAAGTTTTCAGAATTGGGTGTCAACCTTAAAAGAAAAATCCCTTTTGTTAATTTGATACAAGTATTTTTTCCACTTGAATTTAGAATTCCCTGGATTTTTAATCTCATTAATTTGCTTGAGACAAGAACTTATGAGTGCCAGATAGTATGCGTTGACATTTTTTTTATTTGGGGTTGTCTCGAAAGAAATCCTGCTCGTTAAACATTTTTCTGTGCATTTTATTCTTAAATTTATTCGTGTGAAAACCCAAGTCCCATATAGGCCCTGTTATGACATGGAGCATTAGGATTGTTTCCCTGCAAATTTTCTCCAGTGAGCAAGCTAATTAATTGACATGGTCTCCAGTTTGAAGTTAGAAGCCAAAAGTTTGCAAATTTGGCATCAAATTACTCTATTGTAATTGAATGTTCACCATTACATATTAATTTGTTAGCTTTGAGACTCCATGACTGTGCGTAAGATCATAAACTTTTGGGTGATGATGAATTTAGTTCACATCGTAGATACTTGCTAAAGAGTTTCAATGCCCTCAAATACATAATGCTTCGCAGCTTCGTTCTGCTGTTTTCTTCGCTTCTTCTGAACTCTCACATAATATGTACTAGTCATGATTCCTTTGATATATCTGACGCTTGGAATTTGCTCTTTTAACGTTCAAGTGCATGCCATTGAATTCCGTATTTGTCAAGCTGTTTTGACATGCTATATAGTCCGTTGTCATGCAGCAGTAAATATTCTTGCTAATGTCTAGCTAGCTGCGTGCTCAGGTGTTTCCTGTGTTTAGGCCAGTACTGCCGATTGTGCTACTGTGTGATGCAATTCAATTTGTGGAACTATATTTTTAGCTTGACAACTTTTGATTTTGCCATTTTCCTATTATGAAGGAAAAGAAGAAGAATATTGCATCGGAATCAGCCACGAGAGTCAAAACTAATAGATTCCTGTTAGATACAAGCCTTTTTTTATATAGCTTTAGGACATGTTCGCAGCTAGTATCATTAATTCGTTACCTTCACTAATTTTTCAATCATCAACCTGATTTTTGTCGCTGGATGCAATCTGGTAGATATAAAAAGTACAGATGGTATTTTGTTCATGAATGTACATTGCAAGTTGGAGTTACTTCCATTTCCTTTTTCTTCTTCGATTTGATTTTGTTTGGGATTCGAATTTTAGCCCCATAATGGCTGAACCATGAGGAAATATAGCTATGACTTCAATTTCAAAAATGGGACTCAGGATATGTTCTTTATTCAGTTCACGGGAGCTCCTGAAATACATCTTATGCATAAACCTAGACAATACCTAGAAAAACTAAAAGACATTCTTTGAATGAAAGGTTCAAAATTAATTCCAATAAATGAAGGTTTTAATATACAGTTGATATGTTTTTTTCCCTGTAAAAGATGATCTGTGTTGTGTGGATTCAAAGAATATTATAAATTATATCATGAGATTTTATCTAATAACTTAAATTTTTAGGTTGAGATGTTTCTTTGATATAGTATCAGAGCCTTAATAACCAAGCAGTCATGAGTTTAAATCTCACCATTTATATTTATTTGATAAAAAATTAAACACAAAATAATATGGACCTGTGTAAGTTTCAAGTTCAATGGGTTTTCATTTGAGAGGATGTGTTAGAGAATAATATAAATTATATCATGAAATCTTACCTAATAGCTTAAATTTTTAGATCAAAATGATTTCATGCAGCAGAAAAGAATTTTACTGATTGTGTTTGTAGAAAAGAATATGTTTGTAGAACAGTTGTATGAGCCAATTAAATTGGATATGGGCAGAAAATATTTAAGAAGACTGAGGTAAGGTTAATTAAGTAAGAAATATAATCGATAAGCTAATGATCACAACACTGGGATATTATAAATTCTTGGTGAGGAAAGAGTAGCAGTCCAGACAAATAACATGAACACAAATGATCTTCAAAAGGCAATACATGTTAGGTGATCCAAACATTCAAACACACACGTATTTACATGGTTCGGCAACGTGCCTACTCCACGGAGCTACTGGTTTGTATTAATCAAGCTCAAAAGCAATACAAACAACAAAACAAGGAGGAGGAGAAAAAACTTCTCTACTCAACTCAACTCTCACCCTTAGCTCTCTCTGTGTTTCTCTCTATTTCGTGTTCTATATCAGCTATCAAAGTACCTTCTATTTATAGCTAAGGAGGGAGATGATTGTTCAACAATGGTGGGCAAGTTAGGCACCCACCATTTGACTATAACTTCAACCATGGCTGCCACCAACCATGGCTGTCACCGGCCATTTGTGTCCACACACATAACAATCTCCCACTTGGACACAAATGGTGTTAGGTCTGTCTTTTAATCTTGAAGACCAATTGAAGCTTTACACAGCTTCAGTTTATCGAGAGTAACTCCTTTGGTTAACATGTCAGCTGGATTCTTGCTTCCACAGATCTTTTCAAGTAACAGTTGTTCATTATCGAGCAATTGTCTGATGAAGTGATATTTGATCTATATGTGCTTTGTTCTAGAATGAAATGTTGGATTCTTGGCAAGGAAGATTGCACTCTGACTGTCACTGTACAAAGTACCCTTTCCATTTATCTTGCCTAATTCTTGCAGGAAACTCTGTAGCCATACTATCTCTTTTGCAGATTCTGAAACTGCAACATATTCAACTTTTGTCGTTGAAAGAGCAACTATCTTTTGCAAAGTAGAACTCCAAGAAACAGCGGTGCCTCCTAGAGTGTATATATAACTTGTAGTACTCTTTCTGCTATCAACATCTCCTACTAGATCAGCATCTACAAAGCCTTCAAGTTTCAAACCGCCAGCTGTGAAAATAAGACATGTCTCTGATGAGCCTTTTAAGTACCTCATGATCCATTTCATTGTCTCTCAATGTTGCTTTCCAGGATTGCTCATATATCGGCTTACAACTCCCACTGCATGGGCAATATCTGGTCTAGTACAGACCATGGCATACATCAAAGAGCCGATAGCTGAGGCGTATGGAATCTGGTCCATGTATTCACGTTCTAGCTCAGTTTTTGGTGACTGGTCTCTACTGAGCTTGAAATGATTCCCTAGAGGTGTACATACTGGTTTAGCATTATCCATACTAAACCTGTTGAGAACCTTCTTGACATACTCTGCCTATGAAAGCTTTAGTATGCCTTTGTCTTTGTCTCTGATGATTCTCATGCCAAGTATTTGCTTAGCAGCTCCCAGATCCTTCATTTCAAACTGTTTTGACAATTGTTGCTTTAGCTTGTCAATCTCTTCCATGCTGGATCCTGCAATCAACATATCATCCACATATAGCAGTAGAATGATATAAGAGTTGTCAAAATATTTGACATAGCAACCATGATCAGCCTGACATTTTGTGTATCTCGTACTACACATGAAGTTGTCAAACTTCTTGTACCACTGTCTTGGAGCTTGCTTCAAACCATTTAGGCTCTTCTTTAGCTTGCAAACTTGGCTCTCTTTTCCTGGTATTGCAAACCCCTTTGGTTGTTACATGTAAATGTCTTCCTCCAATTCTCCATGAAGAAATGCTGTTTTTACATCTAGTTGTTCAAGATGTAAATTTTCTGCAGCTACTATCCCCAGGACAACTCTGATTGTTGTAAGCTTCACAACTGGAGAAAATATCTCAGAATAGTCGATCCCTTTCTTTTGCTGAAACCCTTTTACAACAAGTCTTGCCTTGAAGCGTTTGCTTCCATCATGCTCAGTCTTTACTCTGTAAACCCACTTGTTTTGCAAAGCCTTCTTTCCTTCAGGCAGTTTAGTTCACTCCCACGTCTTGTTCTTCAACAATGACTTCATCTCATCCTTCATGGCTAACTCCCACTTGCTTGAGTTTCTATCTTGTAAGGATTCTTTATAATTTAATGGTTCACCACCATCTGTCAGCAAAATATAATTTAGTAGAAGTGTGAACCGTTGTGGAGGCTTTATAGTTCTTGAAGACCTACAAACAGCTGGTTCACTTGGCTCTGCATTGTCTTGTGTAGAAATGGTGGGTACTGAAGTGCTTGAACTCTCTTGTAAGGACTCTTGAGTGATAACATCGGGAAGCCCTTCTAATCGAATGAATTCAGATTTTTATGGACTCGTATCTGAATCAGTTATCTCTGGTTTTGTACTTGATCTGTCTTTGTACAAAACTTTCTCGTTGAAGATCACGTTCCTGCTTCTGATAATCTTCCTGTTCTGATCATCCCAAAACTGAAATCCAAATTCTTCATCTCCATAGCCAATAAAGAAACATTTCTTTCATTTGGCATCTAGCTTGTTGCGAGCATCAGAGTCTACATGCACATAGAAAACACACCCAAAGACTTTTAGGTGAGAACGTTGTACTTATTTTCCTCTCCAGACTTCCTCGGGCAGTCTGAACTCCAAAGGAACTGATGGTCCACGGTTGATCAAGTAAACTGCAGTATGAACTGCATCAGCCCAGAATGTTTGAGGTAACCCAGAATGCAACCTCATGCTTCTAGCTCGTTCATTGATGGTCTTGTTCATCCGTTCAGTAATGCCATTCTGTTGTGGTGTGCCTGGAACTGTCTTTTCCATTCTGATACTATTGACAGCACAATACTCCTTGAAACCTCCATCAATGTATTCTCCTTCATTATTAGATCGTAAGCATTTCAACTTTAAACCTCTTTCAGTCTCAACCATAGCCTTCCATTTCTTGAATGTGTCAAACACATCAGATTTATTTTTTAGAAAGTAAACTCATGCATTCCTGCTGAAGTCATCAATAAAAGTCACATAGTACCGAGAACCTCCAAGAGATGCGACTGGAGCGGGTCCCTATAAATCTGTGTGCACCAGTTCTAGCTTTCTTGGTCTTAAGGTCCTACCAACCTTTAAGAAACTGAGTTTCTTCTGTTTTCCGAGAACACAGCTTTCACAAATGTCTAGATCAACATTTTTTAACTCTGACAGCTTTCCCTTTGATTGAAGTATCTTCATTCCCTTTTGACTCATATGACCGAGTCTACAATGCCATAGTTGTGCCTGATTTTCTGCTTCAGTAGATGCAATTATATCTGCTGATCTTGTGGTCATATACAGGGTGCCGGTTTTCTTTCCACGAGCCAAAACCATTGCTCCCTTCGATACTTTCCACATTCCTCTAGAAAAAAGGATTGAATGACCACTATCATCTAGTTGTCCGATCGAGATCAGCTTCTTCTTCAGTTCAGGAACATGCCTTACATTTTGCAAGTTCCATATAGATCCATTCATTGTCTTGATTTGCTCATCTCCTATACCCACAATATCCAATGGTTGTCCATCGGCCAGATAGACTACCCTATAATTTCCAGCAGTATAATTTTGCATCATTTCATGGTGTGGTGCACAGTGAAATGAAGCTCCAGAATCAAGAACCCAATCATCAATAGGACTATGTACAGCAAGAATCAAAGCATCATGTACCTCGTCTGTAGTGGCATTTGCAGAATCAGCTTCAGGTTTCTTTGGTTTTGTGCAACTCCTCATGAAATGGTCAGGTTTGCCACAATTCCAACATTCAACCTGCTTCCTAGGTACAAACTTGCTTTTACTTCTGTACCTGGATTTTGATCTACCTCTGGATAAGCCTCTATCTTGTCTCCTTCCTCGAGTGTTGATGTTGAAAGCTGAACTTGAACTTGAGCTTTCACCTGAGTCTTTCCTTCGTACTTCTTCGGCTAAGATCAGGTCTCGAATGTCATTATATTTTAATTTAGATTTTCCGGCTGAGTTGCTTACAACTGTTCTCATACCTTTCCAACTGCTTGGAAGTGAAGCTAGCAAAATAAGTGCTCGGATCTCATCATCAAACTCAATCTCAACAAATGACAATTGATTTGTGATGGTGTTGAAATTATTAAGATGCTGTATAACAGAGGTGCTTTCTATCATCTTCAGGTTGAACAGCTTCTTCATCAAATGCACTTTGTTATTTGCTGACGGCTTCTCATACATCCCAGACAAGGCTTCCATCAATCTTGCTGTGGATTTCTCTTTGTAACATTATGAGCAACTCTTCTTGATAATGATAGCCGGATAATGCCCAAGACTTGTCTATCAAGAATTTGTCAATCTTCTTCTGACATGTTTTCTGGCTTGCTCCCCAACAGAGGAAGATGAAGTTTCTTCCCATATAGATAATCTTTAATTTGCATTTTCCAATATCCACAATCAGTTCCATCAAATTTTTCAATTCCCGCACCCTTTATTTCATCAGCCATTTTTACTCTTTTTTGGATTTGAATCTCAAAAATTTGACCTTATAGATGTGTCCGGAATGGCCAAAAATGCTGGAAACGACACTGAGATCACCCAAATCAGACTTCGGATGGCTCCCAATTAAACAATCAAAATTTGGGATAACAAGACGCTACAGATGAAGCCACGTGGCAGGAGGAATAGTCGCTGCGCTATACCAGATCAAAACCTAGTTACGCTGACGTGGCAAGATGACGTGTCAGACACGTAGGCAATGTGGGGTCCACAAAATATGACGTGACAGATCCACGGATATCTTCGTCTGACATGGCAATGTTGACGTGGCTGATGACGTGTTAAATGACGCGGCTGATTGACCGGTTAGACGGCTGATGTGGCAGGTGACTTGGCTGCTGACTGTGTCGAACGGCTGACGTGGCAGTGTCGAGTTGCAGGAAACGGCGAGGAAGACGCGTTAGGCGCATTTGTGCGCGTGGGCAGTGCTGGGGACGGCGCGTGCGGGCATGCAGAACGTCGGATTTTCACCGGGTTTTCACCAGTGGATTCCTCTCGTTGTCCTCTTCACGGTGGTACGTTCAAAAACACGTTTTGAGAACTTTGTTTTCTTGAGTTTGGATCAAACACCCTCTTTTTCAAGAATTTTCAAGAACAAGCTCTGATACCAGTTGTTAGGTGATCCAAACAATCAAACACACATGTATTTACGTGGTTCGGCAACGTGCCTACTCCACGGAGCTACTGGTTTGTATTAATCATGCTCAAAAGCAATACAAACAACAAAACAAGGAGGAGGAGAAAAAACTTTTCTACTCAACTCAACTCTCACCCTTAGCTCTCTCTGTGTTTCTCTCTATTTTGTATTCTATATCAGTTATTAAAGTACCTTCTATTTATAGCTGAGGAGGGAGATAATTGTTCAACAATGGTGGGCAAGTTAGGCACCCACCATTTGACTATAACTTCAACCATGGCTGTCATCGACCATGGCTGCCACCCGCCATTTGTGTCCACACACATAACAATACATGCAGTAATATTGCAGCGCAAATAACATAGGGAAGCCTGCCTGAGCCAAGAAACAAAATTTTACGAAAAAAAGTGAGAGAAAGCAAGTCAGGAGTTCAATGAAGATCATCGTAGATTGTCTAAGGAACAGAATTCATATGAAAAGAGTTTAATAAAATAATAATGAATATTATCCAATCTGTCGAGTAGTCAAATAATTTTATGGATCGACTATGTTACCTAGTCTTTTTTTTTCCTCTCCAATAAAAAGAAATTATAATTAGGAATTTAATTTTGAGTGATACAGGTAGTATGATCTCTAATTAAGAAAGGGTATATTGTTCCAAGTAATACCAAATAAAGAAATTGAAAAAAAAAGTAGAAGAGCAACCACTTGAAATATAAGAGCAAAGTTATAAAGAAAGCAATAAAAAAGAGATAAATTTGCAAAAAATAAATTGTAAAAGGTAATTGCATGAGGAAATAAAGAAATTGTATATATTAGCCTGAATATATTTTCTAGTAATTGGATGACTTGTTTACCTTGCGATAGTATTTAAGTTATACCTAAACATATAATTTTAATCCTATCCAGATTGTTTTTATAAAATAAAAGGTTATATATTTAAATTCTAATACAATCTAAATTTTTCTTTATTTATAATTACAGGAATCCTTACTAACCCATAATGCTTATCATTTTAATAGGTGGAGGAACCTCATTTGATTGAATCTTCTCAACTTCTATAATTAATCACTTTTATTTGGTTGATTATTACTCTTGATTAATTAAAATTCCTTGAGTTTTGGTTGACTCAATTAAATGATGGGTTTCAGTTTTTTTTTATATATATAAAAATAACCACTTATTCAATATATTTTTTTAATTAATGTACGTATTCAAATTAATTTGTGTCCAATTCAACTAATCTCATGAACCTTAAAATTAAGTATTTAATAATTTCAGATTTATAAAACACAAATTAATTTATTTTTAAAAAATAAATTTATAATCTGATGAGTTAAATTATTGATTAATATACAAGTAAATGCTAAGTTTTAGCATAAAAAATAGCATATATAACATGAGTTGAATATACATAGATGGTGTTCCTTGACTAGGAATTGGACACCTTGGTTTTCTTATTTTACAATGCTTGACCTTTTTTTCTTGTTAAGGAAAGAGAAGTGGGATATTCACACAAATGAAATCAAAGGGTAAAAGGATTTTTATAAGTTAAAACCATCAAATATTATAATTAGGAGGAGACATTTAAAATATTTAATGTTTATTCTTTCAAGTCTTTTTAACTAAAAAGCTATCACAATCTTTATATAGAAAAAATAAAAAAAGCCTAATGATATTAAATAAGAAAATAAAAATAAAAAAATAAAATTTCATAACCAAAACAAAAAAAAAATAAAATATTTATATTTTCTTTAAAAGCTCCTACATCATGTGACTTGTATCAATGTCAATCTACTATATTTTTCAAAATCGGATCCCTATGCTTTTTAATAGATTAGATCCCATGGTATAAAAAATCCTCAATCAAGTCCTTTTTTTAAATTATTATAAAAAAAAATATTTAACTTATATTTAAGAAATATTTATGAATATGATTGTGGTTATTTTTTAAAATTATTTTTAATTAAAAATACATTGAAATAATATTTTTTTATTTTTAAATTTTTTTATATTATCACGTCAAAATAATTTTAAAATATATAAAATAATAATTTTTTTTGAAGTGTTTCGCCCGTGTTTTAATTAAAGTTTCAAAAATCTTGAATTTTTTTTATTTTTAATTAAATTTTTATATTTTTAAATTATTTTAATATATCTAAAAATAAATTTAAAAACAAATCGAAAGATTGAGAAAAACAACCGTCCACAATACCGAAACAACCCCTACCCCTAGTCTCTTCACTTCAGCCACCAATCTTCGTGTCAAGCTGGCTTTAATTTGCTGATCTTCTTCTAATAGTGAGAAAACCAAGCTCGACTCCTTCCGAACACTTCTTTAATGGCGTCCCAATCGGAACATAAAGCCACCGTAATCGACGGCAAGCTCATCGCTCAAACAATCCGATCAGAAATCGCCGAGGAAGTCCGTCAACTCTCAGAGAAATACGGCAAGGTATTCACAAATCTCTTTGCAAAATTTAATTAAAACAGAAATCTGAATGAATTGACAAGTATTTTCTACTTTCTTTACATTTCTAGCTGTAAAAATGTTGCTAAGACTAGTTCCTGTTTTGGGTTTTGTCTGCTTTTCTGTTTATGATGTTAAGAGTTCAATAATTTTGTGTTTTGATGTGGTTAGGTTCCTGGGTTAGCTGTAGTAATTGTGGGCAATAGGAAGGATTCTCAAAGCTATGTGGGTATGAAAAGAAAAGCGTGTGCTGAAGTTGGGATTCAGTCCTTTGACATGGACCTCCCTGAGCAAATATCTGAAGCTGAACTCGTTTCCAAGGTTCATGAGTTAAACGCAAATCCTGATGTGCATGGTTGGTTGAATCTTCAAGTACTTGCTGTTTTAAAGAACTTTTGAAATTTCGCAGAGGTTTTATTGAAGCTGGTTGCTGCATCTTTTTGTTACGACGCCAGTTTTTGAGCAATCTGTTGTTATATTGGCAGGAATACTGGTTCAGCTGCCACTGCCAAAGCATATTAACGAAGAGAAAGTTTTAAGTGAAATTAGTCTTGCAAAGGATGTAGATGGCTTTCATCCTCTGAACATTGGCAAACTTGCAATGAAAGACAGAGAACCGCTTTTCCAACCCTGCACCCCCAAGGTAATATATTTGGTTTTGAACTGCTTTCAGTATGTTATATCCAATGTTTATGCATTATGCTATGCGTAAAACTCAATCCTTATACAAGAATGTGTTTGCCAATCGGGCTGATTCTTATAATCCTGAGTTTTCTAAGCAGAACTTTCTTTCCTCTCCCAACAGGGTTGTCTTGAACTTCTACATCGAAGTGGTGTAAGTATAAAGGGAAAAAGGGCTGTAGTTGTGGGTCGCAGTAACATAGTTGGATTACCAGTTTCCTTGCTTCTTCTGAAAGCAGATGCCACTGTTACTGTGGTCCATTCACGTTCTAATGATCAAGAAAGCATCATTCGTGAAGCTGACATCATTATTGCAGCAGCAGGGCAACCAATGATGGTAACAGGACATAATTATACCTAATAACAACATTGTCAACTTTGAAAATTTCTTCCTGTGATATATTTTTTTCCTTTATAAACAATTTGGTTATTAATGCATCTGCTGTGCAGTCAATCAATTTCTGTAAGGTTAGGCTTGTGCCAAGATTACACGAACCATATTCACATGCGAAGCAACTATGATTTATGCTAGCTTACGGTTCCTAATAGTCTAATATGTTGGAATTGGTTTGTTGGCTTTGATGGAGTGAATGTCCTTTTATATGCAAGTTTATTTTCTTAACTTTCAGATAAAAGGAAGTTGGATTAAACCTGGTGCTGCAGTTATTGATGTTGGGACAAATGCTGTAGATGATCCAAGTAGAAAATCAGGTTATAGGTTAGTGGGAGATGTGGATTTCAAGGAAGCATGTAAGATAGCTGGATGTATTACTCCAGTTCCTGGGGGCGTGGGTCCAATGACTGTTGCAATGCTGCTCAAGAACACTTTGGATGGTGCAAAGCGGGTTATTGTGCAGTAGTGCTTCAATTTTGTTCAATTATAGTTGATGATTTCGCTCTATCCTAACTCAAGTCTCATAGGAAAACAATGTTTCCGTAAGTTCAGTGGCTAATAAATCATAGCTTTTGTTCTGTATTTTACTATGTGAGCTTCAGAATTTTCATCTTTGCAAATTTTTGCGAGTGTCAAACTGAACAACTTTTACTGTGATTGGGATGAAAAAATAAATTAAGAAGCTAGCTTTATATGCTAGTGTGATCTTTGTTATCAGTAATTCTCTTAAGTGTTTACAGTATGACATCTTTATCCACAGCAATACTCGGCTTCTGATTCCATCGTGAACGTTATCCTTTTGATTTTCCTTTTTACTTTTTGTTATTCTATCGAACTCTTTTTGGTGCAATGTTGACTTCTATAGGTAACAACAATTGATATTTATGATATTACTTGCTACAGCTAAAACCAATCTGAACTAGAAATGGGGCTGCAGCCCCAAGCTGCAGCCCATCCACAGTGGGGCTGTAAGCTGCTGAACATTTTTTAAACCCAGGTTTGTTTGGCATTTTAGAGTTTTTAATATTGAAATTATTTTTTTTTCAAATCATTTTTCTGTGTCAATGTCAAAAATAAATTTTTATTAAAAGAATATATATTATTTTAATATATTTTTAAGTAAAAAACATTTTAAAAAATAATTGTTACTATAAATACTAATTCATAAATGTACTCTTAATTTAGTCCTGTGATAATGAAAAGCAAGACAAAAAAAATGTAAATAAAAAACAGAAAATAATATTATATTTTTATGGTCATGCTAGTGATGGTATTATTCTAAATAGCATAGCTAAAGTAAAGGAAAACAAAGCTAAATTAAAGAAAAACAATGTATATAAAGGATGAGGAGTGCTTTATTAAATTTTATTGAAAAATAAAATAAAAAATAAATATTAGTGGATCCCATATAGTAAATCACTCTTAAAAAAGTAGGTATTATCTACTTCATCAGTAACTAAGGTTCGATTTTAATTATTAGTGAGTCTCATACGATGAACATCTAGTTTAAAAAGAAATCAAACACACCCCAAATGTGATTTACATAAAACATAGAAGCTACCTCGTTAATAAATAAGCTCTTAATAGCTTGACCTTTAGAGTTAAAGTGTTAGTGGTGGTGGGAATGGTGAATGTTTTGTTAACGAGTTGGTAGAAATAATGATAATGATAATAGTGATGAGGAAATAATGATATCATATAAAGAGGTTTATTAAATCATATTACAAGCTGAATTTCTTTTTTTATTGTATACATGTCTATCCTATTATAATTTCTAATTTCTTATAAGTTATTATTAGAGATAACAATAAGTATCTTCAAGTCAAAAAAAAATTTATATCTATACCTATCACATTATCAATCAAGTAAGAAATTTAAGTATTCATAACTTATCTATTGGGATTCAAGTATCTATATGGATATATATTATATGATTATTATTTATTATTCAATAAAAAATAAAATTATTGAAAAAGTGTGTGTGTGTTTGTATTAAATCATAAAATTATAAATGTTATACATATATGTGTATTATGTCAATATTGAGATATGTATATATTTTATTAGATTCAAAAAAATGTGAATATTATGTATATCTTGAGTTATGTTTAGGTAGAGTTTTGAGTTAAGTTTGGTAATATCCATACAACATCCATTACCTATTGGGTAAGGTAACTTATTCAAGAAACCTGTTCATTCGGATTAGTTCGAATTAGTATCTGTTAAGTTTAAATTAAATTGTCTTTCCTAATTAATATTGAGGGCTTTTACTCTAAATATTATTAAATCTTTTTAGTTGTGCGCTCATTTAAAATCTATTGGTCAATCATGACTTCTAATTGCTTATTAGACTAGTCAATTACAATTTCAACACTCTTGGTCGATCAAAGGCTTTTCTAGCTTTATCGATTCTTATAATCTATGATTTATTTCAATTTTTTTCTTTATTTTGTAATGAATAATCAATATTCTTTATGTTTGAAAAATATGTGTTTATTTTAGATATAAAAAATATTTCTTATATTTTTTCTAAAATGAAGAAATATTAACCCCTTTATAATGATATTGAAATTAATTGATCAAACCACCTAAGTCTAACATGACAAATAATAGTGTTCATCTAAAATCAATTGATTTTTTTTTAATACCCAATATGTCAAGCACTTTTAACCAATCATTTTAATGTAAAGATTATGCATGCTTTTAATTAGAGGCGTGACTTTTAGGTTTCTTGAACTATATCAAATTCATTATTTTTTATAAAAATCAATAAATTTTTTAAAAGCCTTAAAGATTCACTATAAAGATTCAATTAAGAACGCTCAACACTTTTCTTCATGTTAAAAACAAGAATAGTAGCTTTAAGTTCCACTCCATCAAAATCCACGATCATTTCTCATTAGCAAAATCTCATAGAATGTGTGCCTAATATTAATGATTTATCATTAGAATTTTACCGGGGAACATGAATAAAGAATGTCTTAAACTATTTTATGAAAAAATACCACAAGAAATAAAAGATCACCATTATTTTATGTAATTAGTAAAAGTCACAATGGAGATTTTTTTTGAGGGGTTGGTAAAAACCAATGAAGCAAGAGGCATAAACATTTGCTTATTAGTGATTAATATAGTGTTCTATAAAGGAAATGAGGACTGTTTTTGATCGAAAGGGTAAGGAAAGGTGGCTAGAAGGTTTTATGTTTTCTTTTGTGTATGGCTAACCGATTAAAAAAAAAAAGATCAAATAAAGTGTCGCTAGAGGGAGAAAAAACTACAATTAGGATTTGTGCAGATGAGTGGATAGCGAGCTTAGTTGAATGGATGGTTGAGAGCTTGGAGAGCTAGATTTTTTTGTTCTGGTATGAATTGTTGATGGTTACTGGCAATTGGCCTTAAAAAATTAGTTTCAGAATTTTTTAATGTTTTTTTAGAGAGTATGTGACCTAGAAAGAGTTTTTTTAGTATCTTTTTGTTTTTTTTTTTTTTGTATTATCTCTCTTAAACATTTCCTCTATTAGTGTGTACATAACTACCTATTTACAGGTAAAAATAATTTTATCTTCTTCCCTTAAATTGCTTGGTTTCCAAACAATATAAATTTTTTGTGATCCTTCTTTTTCTTTCTTTTTCACTTTTGGTATCTCTGTCTATTTGCTATATTTTTTTATATATTTTTTTAATTTTTTAAAAGGCAATATTAATATTAACTCACAAAACACATTAACTAAATACGTTGAAAGTAGTTTTTTTTTTATTTTAAAGTTTTTGAAAAAACACACCGAAAACGAAACACATACATTAAGAACATATTTTTTAGGGGTTTTGTTTTTTTTCCTATTTATTGGTTTTTTTCTTAAAACAAAAAATAAGTGGTGATAATGACCTTGGAAATAACATAAATTTTTTTTTATCATAAATCTTTATAATTGTAACTTATATAAAATAGCTAATTTGTAGCTTCTCCCTCGTCACCCCTTCACTTCCCTTTTCTCTTTCTCCTAAGATATCTTTTAAAACTCAATAAACAATATCTAGCTGCTCTGAGCAACAAAAAATTATATGGCTTTTTCATACATTGTTATTATGCATTTTACACCCAACTTAACCCCATTAATCCTTAACTCCATGAACTTTTTGTAAAAAGAATTCATGTCTTTTTATTTAGCCAAATAAATACTATTAAGTCTAAAGCCTTGTCAACCAATGTTTTAATAGATACAAAAGGTATGATTCTTATGACTTATTTGTAAGATGAAATTGGTTTTCTCTCTTCTGTAAGGATAATACATCAATTATGTGATTTTAAAAAGTTTCTTTGACAATGAAGTTAGGGATTGGAGATGGGTTAAGATTTAGGGATCTCGTGAAAGAAAAATTTATCTCATAGGTTAAGAGGTATGGGTAATTCAATTTAGAAAAAAAAAAAAAAGAGGGTGTTGGCAGCATTATAATTATTTTTATAATTTTCAAGACTCTTAGAACATCGACTTTATAAGCATCAATCCAAGAAAACCCCCTTCCATGAATTGATTTCAATCACTTAGTAACACACATAATGGAACCAACATTTTCTCTTTACATGTAAAAAGAAAACTATGTTGAATATTGTAAATATATGTTAAGAACTAATTTTAAAAAATAAATATTTTTTTATTTAAAATAAAGTTTGGGCATTTGTTGAAAATCTAGGATTTCATATGTACAAGTCCTTTTGCGATGAAAAAGATAAAAAGAAAAAAGAGAAGAAGAAAGGGAAAATGATTTTAAAAAGAAATTAATGTGTTTGTGTTATATTATCTACAAGGGTAAATTTATCATTTTATTTTATTTTAAATTTGAGTTGATCAAAAATGTAAATTGCAATTTAAAAAAATAAAGATAAAATTAAAAAATAATTAAACTGTTTGTTCAATAATATGTTGTGAGCAGTACTACTTAAGATCATAAATAGGGAGTGTAGCCCAGTTAGAGTTTTAACGTATATTTTTTGTATAATTTATTTGAATTTTTTGTTGCGTTTTATTAATTAAGTTGTATTTATGTTAGATGTTTTATTTAGTGGTTTAAACCCAATAGTTGATTGTTTTAGGGTTTATTATTTATTTGTGATATTTTAAATATTGCATTTAGTTAATGATGAATTGATTAAAAAAATTACAAACTTTTTTTTTTAACCCCCTAATTTTCCTCTCTTATTCAACCCATTTCTTTCTCTTTTTTATCTCTCTTTTCTTCTAATTATTGTCTTTTACTTCTCCCTTGTGACTTTTCCTAGTTCTCTTTTTTGTCCCGTGTCAACGCCAATATCATTTAAATTATCAAATTTAAAGATCTCATGAGAAGCTTTCAGCAATAATGATAGAAAAAATAAAATGGTAATCATGAAAACAATGTTTTTTTTTCCTGATTATAATCAAGATCTATATATAAAAAAATCTTTTACCACTCTATTAATAATATAATAAGAAGAAACTATGTTTTGATAGGATTTGTTTTAAGGTTGTCTACCTTAGAGGGAGACAAAATAAACATTAATTCAGTGAAAAGACGACATAAAAGAATGGTAATGGCAATGTGACATTGTAAAATTTTTTGATTCATATTGTTTATTTTTATTATTGTTTTATTTTTTTGTCAAATTCCCTAGAATTTATTTCTTTTGTTGCAATTTTTTTCTTTATTCTAATTTACAAAAATAAGTTAAAAAAAAAGAGTATAAAAAAGTCAAAAAAGCAAAATGTGATCGTAACAAGAGAGAGAGAAGGGAGAGAAAAAGTGAAAGCAGCAAAAAAAAATCATTCAAAACATCACGACAACAGCTCCATGACATCAATAATAGTGTACATGATCCAAGTTGTCTATCATCAACTTTAAGCAATTTGGTTGGGAAATTACTTAACTCTTTGATTCGTTGAATTTTATTTTTTTGGTAACACATTTATTATTCAACTTCATTAATAGTATTTTTTTTAGTTCCTAGACCAAAAAAATTCTCATCTTGCATTACACTCTTATATTTTTGCTCACCTTAAATCTCTACCATTAAAATTTAGTCTTTAGTACTTTGTATTAATTGTGAAGCTTATAAAATATGATGAAACATTGTAACTTTGATTTGATTAATTGTATGCACTTAAAAGCCTATCAATGCATCCTTACAATTTTTCTCATGTATTCTAGTCTTGTTTAATCTAAAAAAAAATAGAACTAGTTTTATCTTTTTATCGGATTCCACTTATAAGAATTGAAGTGATCTCATTAAAGCTTTATGATAGTGTTGCATGTACTTGTGAATAGTCATTTAACATCTAACCTTAAGTTTGCAACCATACCATGTATTTGACCTTGAGTGATATCCTTAGAACCAATTATAAGCAAAATATCATAGTATTTGAAATAACTAGATTGGATATAGTTAGATGTTCCTTAACACAGCCTGAGGGAATTGAAGATTAAAGGACTAATTTTTTTCATGCTTATATTAAGTACAGGGATAAAAATTACAAGAAAATTATTGAAAAATATTGGAAAATTATTGACAATAGAAACTGTATCAATACAATATTTTCTAGTGTTGTAGCTCATTTAGGACTAAAACTTATTTCTCATCCTCAACCATATAATGTATCATGAATTAATAATATTGCCATAATAATCTGAATTAATAATATTGCCATAATAATCTAAGAGACATGTCTTTTCCCTTGATGACATTTGGTATGATGTGATTTTAATGGAAATACAACATGTCAATTTAGGTAGGTTATGGACATCTAATTTATATGTAACCATTTCTAGTCAATCAAATTCAAGTTCTTTCATTTTAAAGGTCAAAAATCCATCTTATTGGATTACCATCAAGAAATATCAATAAAAAGAAGTGAAAGAACAAAGACTTAGCATAATAAGCCCAAATAAGTTTAAGAATAAGATTAAAAAAAAATCTATTACATCTATTTAATAAAAAAGAAAATTCCAAGAAACTCTCCATAAGAATCACCTAAATAGATAAATGTAGTTAACACAATAAATCCAAAAGAGTTTGAAAATAAGGTTAATAAAGAGGTTATTAAGTCTCATTTCATTGTAGAAGAAGATTCAATACTCTTTAGTAGAATTGTCTGAAAAAATAAATATGATATTGGAAGAGTTTGAGGATAGTTGGCCCAATAAACTCCATGATTCTTCACTCCATGCACTTTACCTCTAGCACATTATAGATATTAAGCAATCACGTATGCTCACTAACATTTTATCCTTTATGTTTGATATCCAACATGCACTTTACCTCTGTAGATTTTGAGCATTTACTCCACATTCATATAAAAAAGACAAGGATGGTCCTAATTCACTAAATTATATTCAATATATATCCATCCAGGATTCAGAAAGTGTTAGTTCTATTCTACACTTTTAGTTATATGATGTTTATAGTCATAAACCTAGGATATTTATAAGTTTTCTTCCCATGCCTTTTTATATTAGCATATCTAAACCAACTAAGTTTTTTGCATGTAAAGTTCATGATTTACAAGTTAAGATTTTAAAATGAATTCAAACAAATAATAAACAATATAAAATTCAAGTTGAGTGTCATAATGTATTTAATATTGAAGATTGTTTAATAATAGATATTAGATATACGTGGTATTCTCTTGAAACTAGTCAATAATTGCAACAAAGTAGTAATTTACTATCTAAAGTGTTATAAATATTTATGTCATTAAATTACCATCAAACTTTGATATTAGCTTTACTTTTAATATAAAGCACTTGATTATATACAAATTGCAACATTATATCCCTTATGAACCTTTTGATACTCCTATCTCATTATCCTATCATTGGCACACAAAAAAACATACTAATGCTACTTTAGATATACAAAAAAAAAATTATTAGAGATAGTAAGATTCAGTGAGTCCTAGTTTACAAGCTGGGTGACCAAATACAGATTATATTTGGATTATCAAAGAAACATTATAATTGCTTCATCATGATCTTTGAAAGCATTATCAAAGCTACCTTGAACTACAAGCGATAAAATCGAGTTTATCCAACCTCGAGTTGATGGAGACACCAGACTTATGACACAATTTATACATATGTATAATCATAGAAAATGAAGGATAACCCAAGAGATTGGGTTTTAGCTTATATTTTTTGTTCAAGTTATTTGAATTTTTTAATTGAATTTTATTAATGAGACTTTATTTATGTTAGACATTTTTATTTAATGGACTGGACATTTATATGTAATTATCTAGACATCACGATGAGATGAATTAATAAATAAATAAAAGTTACAAACTTTTATTTTCGAACCCCTCTCTTCTTCATCTCCTCTTTTTCTAATTCTTGTTTCTTAACTTCTCCCTCTAACTTCTCTTCTGTTGTCCTAATAAAAGTTTTCTTAAATGAGAAGTGGAAGTAGATCACTTTATTTCATAACGGATATTTTCAATTTAATTCATATTATTTTATATATACCTCTTTTTTTATATAAAAAATTATGTAAATTTATAAACAAACACATAAATTTATGAAATACTTCCTCAAACTACAAGAGCCAACATGAACTTTGGTCCAATGGAGGAGTGGGGGGCTCCTTCCCTTTATGGGGTAGCTCAACAAGAGAGGCATGCGTGAGCTTAAAAAGAAAAAAAAATGAAACTATCTAACCATAAACTATCCCTTTATGGGACCCATGCTACATTTAATTGAAAGGCGATTTTCAACCCTATTTATCTCACCCTCAACTGTTATGTACCAAACAAGAGGAAAGTACCAAACACATCCTTAGTAAGTGTTACCTATACTAGGGAATTGAGGAAATAGATAGAAGAGGCCACCATAATTGAAGATAAAATGCTTCCAACTTCCAATCCAAAGATAAATTACGAATATATATATATATATATGTATGTATGTATGTATGAGCACTGAGTTTTCTTTTGTACATGTTGCTCCCTCAATTTTTGAAACAAACATAATTTATACACTGCAAATTGTCAGAGTTAACGAATAAGTTGTTGCCTCTTAGGAGATGTAAGAGGGTAAGAAACAAGGGCATGAATCAAGGAATAAAATTGAAAGAAGTTAAATATGCAGTCATTCCATATTAAATAATGAAATCGATATTGCAGGTTTTTATTGAAATGGAAGGGTGATTTAAAATTTCTACTTACTGGTCAAGAGGCATCCACTCTAGTTCTACTTCTAGTTCACCACACTCAACATTCTGAAGCTTCAATGAGATCTCCTGCATCACCTTTCCATCAACAATGTTTATGATGCTATCATCTACAAGGGCATTGTCATGTGATTTCAGCCATTTCCCAATCTGCATATTTCCAAACATTTCCGGGTCCCCAAATGCCATTGCTGATGTTATCAATGGCTGGATGTCAATCTCTGCTTTCCCCATTATATCATCAGCTGAAAACGTGTCATGATCAAAAACACTCTGCAATCCACAACATCAACAAGAAAGACACATAGCTCAGCATGAACCAGTTTAGAAATAACCAGGGATTTGTTCACTAAAGGATAGATATGAAAAGATTAATTTGGTGAGATGTAGCAAATTAGTTTCAGTCGCAGCAAATTGATAGCAACAACAAGATAAGTATTTTCCTGATTACTCATGATAACAACAAAAGTAGCTATGGTTCACAAGAAACCAAAAGGGCAAAAACACAAGTACTTTATCCAATCACTTGTTTTTGTGTTCTAAATGTAACAGCCCTTCCATAGACATAATATCGATTAAAAGGTAAAATACTAGGCAAATAATGAATTTTCAGCACCATGTAAATAAAGCATCTAAAGAGCTTTACTCCTGTAGCTTTGGATCTACAACTGGATGAAAATAAAAGTCGATTGTAACATCATTCAAAAATGAGAAACAAGCTTACCAACTTTATGGGCCCAAAGTCCTGTGGAACAGATAGCATGAGTTCTTCATTCCAGACTGGATTCAAGTTGCTCTTCATCACAGTGGTTTGAACAGTCTATTAACTCGAAAGCAAATTGTATCATCAGTGACTAGCATAAAAGTCGAAGCAGCCCCTTCACTTGCTTAATAATAATCTCAAATATCTTCTCTATCAATAGAAATTGATATATATATATATATGAAACTCCATACAAGGTGAAAATTACATATATTTGCCACTACAGTAAATAAAGATTTATGAAGCTCCAGTCAAGTTTTGGCAGAGTTCTGACCAGATGGCCACCCAAATGAACAGTATATTGGTATCAACCATTTATCAAATGGTTGTGATTAGAATTACCCTTGATAAAATTAGAAAGAAAAAATCTCCACTTGGGGCCAATGATCTACAAATGTACATGTCATTATATGAACTTGTCTCTATCAAGGATTTTGAGAGATAAAATGGGAAAATTTAAAAAGAAAGAGACAAATTCCACTAACCTGTTTCCCAAGAGTAAGGACCACGTAGGGATCACTTGACAACATATCTCTGATAGCTAAATTTGTACCTTTTTTAACTTTAACCTTCACTAATCCAATAAATTCTACCATGCCTTCCTGTAACATTTTTTCAGTATTATCCAAGTATGAAAAGGAAAGTAAGGAAACAAAAAAGGCAAAACAAAACTGACCGAATTCTTTGATACACTAGGAATTCGAAAACTATCAAAAAGCTTCGTGGAAAAACTTGACTTGAGAGAAGATGAGGAAGTCTTCCCAGATGTAATCCGCAAACTAGGTTTCAAAAACTCTTGAAGCTCATACTTTGACCTATGAGAGTTGAAATAATAATGTGTAAACACCAGTAACATCCAATCTATTAACATCAGTAACTTTCTTGCGGTGACACCATGGAAGATCTAATCTGCCATAACAGAGACTTAATCCATCCATGCAAGTGAAACATGGTAAGAAAAAAGAACATGAAAAAAAAAATGACAGGTTGGGGTTTGAAAGGCAAGTCATTTCTAACCTGATGAACCTCATACGCTCCTCATGACTGGAATCTGGTCCTGGCTTTGAAACTCCTTCAGGTAAAAAGGCCTCATAAATTGCATTAGCAGATGAGTTTCCTCCAACTTCAGTCATGGAATCAATTTCATCATCAGACCATTCATCCAATGTCACAGATAAAACCTGGACAATACAAATTAATCATGTTATAAAGAGAAGAACCACTGCCTTGAACACAGTAAGACCAGCTGTAAGCATCATGTAGACATCAACTCTAGTTCATATAAAACCTGGACAATTCAAATTAATCATATTATAAAGAGAAGAACCACTGCCTTGAACACAGTAGCTGTAAGCATCATGTAGACATCAACTCTAGTTCATACTTTAAAACACACGTGCATGCATTTACATGCAGGTTTTCCTATCCCAATTGGGTTATGACTTTCAATTTTGGTTTGATGCCAATAAACAATCCACCTAGCAAAGCATTCAAGTTATGTCATGATGCTTTCATTCAACTGTGAATTGATTTTCTTAAGAAATTGATTTGTGCTGTTTTTTCTGTTCATCAATTGGTTCTACATTAAATATAACAATAAAATATTCGTGGAAACTTGACAAGGATGGGGATAAAGAGATTATATAATTTCATTTCAAAGGTGTAACAAGTTGTTATGTCTATTACTCACTGCAAGCACATAATGTCACTCAAATTGCAATATATAATTAATTGGATTATACTTCCCTACAGCAGTTCCCAATATTGAAAAAAATCAAATCAGAGGAATATGGAATAGATACCTTTGAGATATGTGTGCCAAGGCTTCTGTGTACCCCACAGCATTTTAAGCATATGAAAACCCCAATATTTGCTGACCTGGAGGAAAGAATGTTACCAAATTTCTTAAAATAACACAAGGGCATGAAACAAAACAACTAAAATTTCTCATTCTTAATATCTATCTGATTTAAGTGGTTAATTACCAAGAAACATATTCACAAAATGTCACTTTTCAGTGTGTTAATATGAAGTGTGTTTTTGGTTATGTTAACATGAATATTCACAACCATAAGGCATTCACATTATTGAACTTACGCCCACTTAGGATCGGGAGCACCGCAATCAGCACAAAAGCGATTATCACTTTGGAGCAATAAATCTTTTAATCTTCTTTTACCTTTCCGGAAAAAAAAAGCAGCAATTAAGTTTATAGAATAGATAAGAAAATCTTCTTGAAGCAATCAAATAAATAGATTGTGAAAATTGGCGGGTATTAGAATCATTAAAAATGATAAAAGATAAGGTACTTATTTGCAGAAGATACAACAAAAAGCATTGAATAATGCATACTTATTGGTCCAGCAAAAAGAAAGGGGTCCATTCCAACAGAAAACAAAAAAAAAGGAAAAAAAGATCGATGTTATTTCATCAACAAAAGTAGGGAGCAGGGTGAAAAAAATTAAAGGAACAGAAGCATTGTGAACAATCTAGGAGCTCTGCTCTCAGTGCTCCTCTGATCATTGTTCACATCAAACAACAATACAGTGTTAAATTCACAACATGCACTAAAGATTTTCAACCAATAGCATGATTGCACATTTGTTACAGGCTAAACAAACACCAACAAAATTTTCATGCTATGAAGCAATATAGTTTGTAGAATAAATTCGACTTGGCCAGTCCCATTAAAAAAGCATGTCAAGCAGAGATGCAGTTTATTCTTCTTTGAAGAAATATATATATATATATATATATATATATATTAAATTCAGCATCTCATGGGGAGCTTCTCCAACTTGTTGCTTGTTGCAGATTGAAGATCCATGATATACCAGATTATTTATTCTTCCCAATCTGATAGAGATGCCAATGAGAAATCTACACAGCGCATTTCTGTTTCCAAATAGATAGGGCAGTCCCATTTTATTCAAGTGAAAATGACGTTTCTTCAACAAGGCAGAATAATGAATCTCTTAACCTTCGGTAACTGTACGAGTTTCTAGAGAAAGAATGCTCAGAAAGAAAATGCATGAAACGTACATTTCTGCACCTAAGAAGATCTTACAGAAACAAAGTATCATTTCTAAACATATCACAATTAAAAAGGATTTAACATTAGGAGTGAATCGGGTTCTTAGTTTCAGATTCAACAGCAAGAATTTTTAGTTTCGATGGTCAGACCATGTCCTGAAAGTTGAGCATTTAACAATTAAATATGTCGCTTCAAATGAATATCCACAAAATAATACCAACTCATGACCTTAATAGCATCCATGTCAAGGAAACAGCTCCCACGAGGAATTAAATAGAGTTCCATAAATCAGAGAAATCTCAATTTCTTTTCATGTAGAGAATCTAAAGCATTAAAGAATTAGGACACGATCCATTTTCACACGATGAAAAACCTCCATGCAAAAGCCTAGAATGCAAAAAATCTCCAAGCATGTTCCTTCCATCTTCTAAATAAAGAATTCTGAGCTACTGCAGAAAACTATAACAGTAGAAAACATTCAAATTACAAGAGTGTAAACCTGTTAAGGGTGTTATCACCACCATACCTGAGGCAGCATGCTTCAGCTCTGAAAATCGGCTCATCGCTTCAATAATAACAAAAACACATCCAACAAATCCTGTCTCCACCAAGCTATCTGCACAAAATGACCAGAAGAAAGAGGAGCCCAGTTCAGTAACAATAATACTTAAGGTTAAGACTAAAATCTTTAGAACAAAAAAAGAGCACCTTTCTCTTTTGACCAGAAACCCAATATATCCTAAATTTAGCCAGCAAAGATTAAAGAATCCGAAACTAGCCATGTGAAGACGTAGCCATAAATGCACCAAAGAAAAAGATGAAACACAACACAATTTGTCTTTTGGTTGCTGATAAAATGGAATTATGTCTGTGACGCTATAATGGCATCCCAGAAAACAGAAGGCGAGAAATTAAATAACAATGAAGCAAAAGATTAATTTTCGATATCTTGAGGCAGAACCCAGATGAAAAGAGTTCCAATACTACATATCAAAAGCAATTCCCAGCATCCAGACAACACGATAAAAATTACTGGCATTGCTGCTAATGGAAAACAAATAAAAAGTCAAATCAAGAAATGGAGAAATGAATCAATTAAATGATTCATAAGAAAAGAACACAGAGATAATATATTTGCAATCATTAAAAAAACTAAGGTTAACTGATAACAATTAACAGCAAGGAAAAGATAAGGTCTTGAATGCAAACTACTTATAAAAGTAGAAAAGAGAAAGATTGAGTGATCTAAATAAAAGAATTTCATTACCAGTGAAACTTTGGGAATGAATTGAATTGAAATCTGGTTTCAATCAAATCCAAGGCCTTAAAAGATTGGTTCTCCAGGTGAAGGGGGAGAGAGAAAAGAATGTCAAAAGCTGGCTGCAAGCTTTCACACAAATAATAACAACGTAGTGATAAGAACGATGTTAAGTTTTATTTATTTATCATTTATTGGCTATAAAAAAGAAAACTTTCTTTAAATGGTTGGTCGGAGCCTGTAATTATATTTGCCCCCCCTCGTCAAAACAATAAAATCGAAGTTCTAACACAGTTCTTATTTTTGTGTCTTCTCCTCCTTTGAACAACTGTCAACCGCTGCGGTCGTTGAATGCGCGGGTGAGTAGTCAGCATTGAAACAAAGGGCCTGTCTTTTTTATATTAAAAATAATTTTAAAAAAATAAAAAATATAAACAAACCATAATTCTTTTACGTCCATATGCCATACAAACTTGTACTGTCTCCTTCAATTATTAGTCCACATGCCATCAATCGTTAAAGAAATTGCTAAATAAATTTAGGGATTTACTAAGTTCACCAATTATGTTAGTTAAAACTAAGTTTTCATTGAATTAAAGTTCGTTTAATAATTAATATGAAGCCATTCCAAGAATATTACCCTATATTTTAAGTTTATTTTTTAATATAATAACAAGGTTTTAATAACAATACTATATAATATAATTTCAAAAATCTCATCCCACCTTTTGAGTTTTTAAATTAACATGGTTATTTAATAAAATTAATATATATATATAATAAACATTTGACTTGGTTCTCATAAGTGATTAAATTCCAAATTTATTTAGAAGCTAATTGCACGTAATTATGTTTTTAAAGATTAATTAATGGCAATTAGAGTGGATTTTCCCCCTTTTATATATATATATATATATAGTTGACTCATATAAAATTCTTTTACAAGTTAGTATATGCTCTTTTTTTTTAGGCTGGAATGAAGTTTTGTGGAGGTAATACAGCTAAAAGTTCTTGTCTGTTGATATTAATATGGTCAGCCTAGATCATTTTCCAGAATTTAAGTGTTTTGTAGATGTTCGCTCGCTTCTAACCTGTGATACGCAGTGTCTTTCAATTTTATTTTTTCTTTTTTTATGTACATGATGGATATTTAGGTAATTGTAATATTTGCAAAGGAAAAACAAAACCAACTTAATACTTAAATTATTAACTTAACAGGATACAATAAGATTGAATGTTATAACTGTTTGATTCAAACTATAGACAATAATAGCATATTAAACATGCAAAGAATTTGATAACAATCAACTAAAATAAATAGACTATAAATATCATAACTAAATGAGATGGAAGAAAAAAATATTAGAGACTTGCCATTATTCTAATATGGATAATGCCTTTTACTAGAATACATTGTTAAAGGTATGGGTAATTATTTTTAGTTTTGGTTTGATTTTTATCAAAAAAAACAAATTAGTTTTTTTAAAAAACCCAAAATCAAACCAAAATCAGTTTAAACTGACTGGTTTTGGTTTGGTTCAATTATTTTAGAATAAAAACTGGTTTTTTTATTTAGTTCAATTTTTATGATTTCACTTGGTTTTTTCTGGTTTGTCTCAGTTTTTTCGGTTTAGGTTTGGTTTAGTTCTGTTTTTTTTTTTTTCATTTCAGGTTTATAAAACCAAAGCAAACCAATTGGTTTTTTAAAAATTCTAGTCGATTTTTTTCAAAGTTTGATTTTTTCAGTTATTTTTTTCTGATTTTCTTGGTTTAATTGATTTTTTAGTTTTCTTACTCACTCCTAGCTGAGGCGATCCAAAACCCACTATAAAATAGTATATGACGACATTAAAAAAAATGTATAGATCGCTAGAGAAACATTGCGAAAAAGAAAAAAAAAGTGAACATCCGTCTATATTCAATCAATCAATTTTATCTAACTCAAGAATAAAATGTTATAATTTATTTAAAATAAAGCAAATAATAATTATAAAAATATGAACTAAATGAAAAAGAAAGAAGTTTAATTGCTAATATGAGAAATTATATAGCAGGTGCAAAGATAAAGGAATAGAAAGGAAAGAAAAGAGAAGAAATAAAATGATTTTCGGTGACAAACTAATCTATGCACTCACAACTTTTTCATGAAGAACACATCAAGTCACATAGGAAACAACCCTGAAACTACAATTTGGGTTTTTTAAATCACATGTACAGCACATGATGATGTGTGCCCAACATATCAATGTATTTTTTTAATTTTATTTATTTATTGATATGTATATATACGTGTGTGTGTCAACAAAATGATATAAATATCATTTAACCAAAGGGTTAAATTATTTGAGATCAGGGACATCAAGGTCTTTTTACTATGCAACAAAAATTAAAATTACATATCAATTAAAACACAAAATACCCATCTTTTCTCTGACTAATTTTAGAACATCAAAATTATTTTAATAAAAAGACTATTTTATTCTTAAATATTTAGCTAAGTGTTTTTTAAGTTAATAAAAAGAAAATTATATTCTTATTTATAATGAAATATATCTAGATAAAAGGCATTTTTTTTCCTTTTTTAAGCTAAAAAAATCAAGCCTAGATTCCAAAATAGTTGGATGTTCTTAGAAGGGGCTTTTTTTATTGGTCAATGTACGGTTAACTTATTTAATAAACTTGAGAACTCGTTGGTTGCAATGTAACAAAAAATACATGGTTTTTGTTTTAGTTTTTAGTGGGTTTAATAAATTTATTTTATTTAATTATATTATAAAAAACAATAATAATAAATAGAATCAATTTTAAAAAGAATGCTTACTTAGAAAAGAAATTACAAAGCTTAATTTCTAGACAACATGACACTAAATGACAACAAAAATTTAAAAAATTAAAAAAACAACAATCAAAGCAACTTGATTTGACATAGCAAACTCATCTTGTAAATCACAAGAACAAAATATCTCCATGATAAAATAAAAAAAATATTATGATGCTTAATTTCTAAATGTAAAAGGGCAAAACAAATCAATGAAAAAATAACTTAAATAAATCCGAGCAAATCCATCAAACACTATGATCCAAATCATGTGAACAAGAAAACCTAATAAAAGGCAAAACAATATAAATTTTGAAGATTAGTTCTTAAACTAATAAAATATTGAAGGATGAAACCGAACAAATATTCAATCTTCAAAAAAAGATCCAAGTCAACCTCAATTATCTTATCAAACTCGCAATCTAACTTATAAGATTTGAATAACTCTATAGAAAGAAAAGAAAAAAATTATAAAACTTAATTTTTAATAAATCTAATATTAAAGCATAAGATAAAAACTTAATCTCGAAGCATAATAAATCTAATATAATAAAATATCGATATTAACCTAGATTAACTTTTCAAACCAGTGAACATGGTCATAAGAATAAAATAATCCCATCAGAAACAGTTACAAAACTTAATTCTAACCAATCCAATATTAAAATACTAAATTAAAAAAATAACATAAAAAATAATTAAAAACTAAATTTGAAACACAAACAAAATAACAAGTCATATTTCTTTTTATTTTTTTGCAGAATAGACACGACTTTACCTACGACATGCACTGCACACCTCGACAAGTATTGGCTTACTACTTTCAAAGCCGCTAACAAGGTGTTTGGTATTGTGGTTGAAACTTTGTTTTGTTCCAACCATAATTTGTAATTGTTTGGTAAATATTTGAAACACAAATTTTAAAGATGGGTCCCACTAAAAACTAAGTTTGTATCGTCGATTTTGTGAAGCAGAAAATTGCTACTTTTCAATTCACTTTTGTCCGCCTGCGACCAAGGGAAAGAAAAACTCAAGGGCCCACTCAATTTGATGTGTTTACTTCCTTCATTCTCAGCTCAAGTTGAAATATTTCGTGGGCACTGTTCATGTGAACAGTGCCAGGTAAATTGATTCATAAATTATTGTTCTGTTTATATAAATAATTAGTACAGTCAATTGATTTTGCTTACACTGTTCACGTTACGTAAATGTAAATAACATTTTAAAAAAAATAGTTTAAGTTGAATTAAATTTACTCGTATCATAATCTCAATTTTATTCCTGATAATATTTGACCTAATTTTATTGTATACTTAAAAAATTATAGAAACTGTAATTCTTGTAGGATGAATTTCATATGTAATGGAATTATAGATAGTTTAATGGAATAATAAAAAATATTTTATATAAAGTATGATTTATTTCATGATGTAATAACAATAGTTAAATCTACAATATTTAAATTAAAAATCATAAATATTAATATATATTTTTTAAAATTATTTTATAACCTAAATTTCAAAAGCATTTTTAACCAAATACATTAAATTACTTTTTGTTCAACGTCAATTTTAATTATAGTTTTAACCAAACATATATTTTTTCAAACCAACCTCAACTAAAAATACTTTTTATAAAATAATTTTTTTCAAACTACAACCACAATAATCACCGCAATACCAAACACACTCTAAGAAAGTCGTCTTTTGACCGTTTGAGCAAGCTAAATGCATCATTATAACATGATAGCTTGTCTCCACATGCCAACAAAGTTGCCTTACTTGTCTACCTGGTTCAATTTTAACCCTTTATGATTTGATTTTTTTTTTGCTTTAATGTAAGTTTGTTTTATTTTTTCTCACTGAGCATAACCTAAGTATCAAATTTTTATCTTGACATTACAAGAACTTAATATATAGATAACCAAAAAATATCCAAATAAATTCAATGTGAAAGGCTCAAATTAAAAAAAAACATATTGAGCAAAAAAAATAAAGACATGTACTCTTCCCCTAATCATGTAAATTAGTCCCTGATTTTAGACAAACAAAAGGGATTGAACAATTATTTAAGCTTTAAATTTGATCCCTAAAGCTCCAATTCTTTTAAATCAATGAAATTGGATTTTGTTTATTCAAACTAAGCGGGAGAACATTTCCTTGACAATGTAAAATTATCATACACTTCCATAAAAAATAAATCATCAGGACAAATCCTAAACCAATATAACATTCAAGGTTGAATAAAAAGAAAACTAAATTAAAAAAAAAATCATGGGACAAAGAAAAAAGGAATTGTTGTGCAAATCTACAATAAATCACTACTCCCTTTTAGTTTTTTTTCCCTGTTAACTAGTTTTGTGTTCATATGCATCAATACAGGTATATATTTGAGTATTACTAATGTTCATGTGAATATTTGTTTTGTAAAACAACGGCCTTAAACTCATAACATACCAAGTTATTGTAGTTGAAACCTTATCAAACAAAGTATAAAATGATGTTCTAGCAAAATTTTCGAATAAAAAAAATTAAGCAATGATAAGCCAAGGAAAGTCTTTGATAATATCATTAGAACCAGCATAACGAGTTAATGTCAAAAATTTTATATTTTTGCTTGACTTCTTGTAATTGTAAAATCTGACTTAGCAACAAGTCATTTGTTCCTTTCCTTTCTTAATGAAGTGATTGACTTTTTTTTAAGGATTAGAATGAAAATCCTTCTGTAAAAATTCAAAGTCTCTTTCTTTTCCCTTAACTTTTTATCTTCATAACTGGGCCTTTATTTGTCTTATGTTAGATGTAATTTGAGACTACATTGAGTTATTGAAGAATCAAAGACTGAATTTAAAGAAGAAACCATGGAATAAAATTCAAGACTCTAATTAAGTGCAATGACCAAATCATATGAGAGTTATCATAATATACTTAGAGTGTGTTTGTATTTGGTATTACTGTAGTTGTTATGGTTGTAGTTAAAAAAATTATTTTATAAAAAATATTTTTAATTGAAATTTATTTAAAAAAAATAGGTGTTTGATTAAAATTATAATTGAAATTGAGATTGAAAAAAAAAGTAGTTTAATGTGTTTAGTTACAAGTGTTTTTGAAATTGAGGTTATAAAATAATTTTAAAAAATATATATTAATATTGATGGTTTTTAATTTAAATATTGTAGATTTAACTATTGCTATTACATCATGAAATAAATCATACTTTATATATATAAAAAAATTATTGTTTCATTAAACTATCTACAATTCCATTACGTCAAAAATTCATTTAATAAGAACTACAAAATTAGATAAAATATTGTTAGGAATAAAATTAAAATTATAGTACAAGTAAATTTAACTTACCCTAAACTAATTTTTGAAAAAAAAAATGTTATTCACATCCACGTAAACAATGCAAATATAATCAATTAACTGCACTAATTTTATATTAAAAAAAACTTGTTCAATGAACAGAGGGGGCATGCATCCACTGTTCAGTGAAGAGTTCTTTTATTTTAACGCGCAAGAAGCAACTCCTAGCTACTTTTTTTTTCTTGCGTTTGAAATGCAGCAAATCATGGAACCCATGTATAATAACAAGTGTTTGTTAATTAACCAAACATCTTGCAAAATTTGGCCGCAGAAAATGTGACACCACCACGTAACCAAACACATTCTTAGTTGAATTTATGAGTTAAAATGAAACTTGGATGATTAAAAAAATAAAAGTTGGCTTTGACAAACATTTTACAACAATTTATTAGATATATCTTGATCAACTTAGGTAAACCATCAATGTAACACCATGAACTTTTTACATAATTATTATTTTACTAATTTTCTTGAACATGAAGAATGCGATGATGTTTTTCCTTATTCAAAATCATTTTTTATTTTTATTTATGATACAACCCTATCATTGCATATTATCAATCTTACAAAAGAGTTTTACAACTCTTTGGTATAATCAGAATATATCTATACCAAATCATTAGCTAACTTCTACAAAGGTTTTATAATACAAAAACTAAACAAATAATTATTTCAGTGTCAAAAGGATGTATCTGCAAAAATCCACAATAGATAGCACATATAATAAACATTCATGCATTCATTTATTTAAATGGTTGGTCGGAGCCTGTAATTATATTTGTCCCCCCTCATCAAAACAATAAAATCAAAGTTATTATTTTTGTGTCTCCTCCTCCTTTGAACAACTGTCAACTGCTGCGGTCATTGAATACACGGGTGAGTAGTCAGTGTTGAAACAAAGGGCCTGTCTTTTTTATATTAAAAATAGTTTTATAAAATAAAAAATATAAACATATCATAATTCTTTTAAGCATATGCCATACGAACTTGTACTGTCTCCTTCAATTATGAGTCCAAATACCATCAATCAATAAAGAAATTGCTAAATAAATTTAGGGATTTACTAAGTTCACCAATTGTGTTAGTTAAAACTAAGTTTTCATTAAATTAAAGTTCATTGAATAATTAATATGAAGCCATTCCAAGAATATTACCCTATATTTTAAGTTTATTTTTTAAATATAATACCAAGGTTTTAATAACAATACTGATATAATACAATCTCAAAAATCTCATCCATTAACATGGTTATTTAATAAAATTAATACATATATATATATAATAATAATAAACATTTGACTTGGTTTTTATACAAACACGTGATTAAATCCCAAATTTATTTAGAAACTAACTGCATATAATCATGTTTTTAAAGACTAATTAATGACATTTTGGAGTGAATTCCCCCTTATATATGTGTGTGTAAAAAATAGTTGACTCATATAAAAGTCTTCTATATGTTAGTATATGCTCTTTTTTTCTAGGCTGAAATGAAGTTTCATGGAGGTAATACAATTGAAAGTTCTTGCCTGTTGACATTAACATGGTCGGCCTGGATCATTTTCTAAAATTTAAGTGTCTTGTAAATGTTCACTTGCTTCTGACCCACGCTACGTAGTATCTATCAATATATTTATTTATTTTTATGTACACCATGGATATTTAGGTAATTGTAATATTTTCAAGGGAAAAACAAAAAAAAAACTCTTGAATCATTAACTTAACTTAAATAATGTAACTGTTTAATTCATACTATAAACAATAACAGGGGAACATGTAAAAAATATTTGATAACAATTAACTAATATTAATAAGCTATAAATATCATACCTAAAATGAGATGGAAGAAAAAATTGTTGGAGACTTACCATCATTCCATGTAGTCAATGCCCTCCACTAGAAGAAATTGTTAAAGTTAGGAATGATCATTTTTTGTTTGGTTTGATTTTTATTAAAAAAAATAATCAAACCGGTTTTTTTCAAGAAAACCAAAACCAATTCAAACCGACCGGTTTCCATTAGGTTTGGTTATTTTAGAGCAAAAAACTAGTTTTTTGGTTTGGCTCGGTTTTTTTCTGGTTTAGGTTCAATTTAATTCTATTTTTTCAGTTTCAAACTTATAAAATCAAATCAGTTGGTTTTTAAAAAATTCTTATCGATTTTTTCATGGTTTGGTTTTTTCAATTATTTTTTTCTGGTTTTCTTGATTTAATTAATTTTTCAGTTTTTTTGCTCACTCTTGGACGAGGCGATCCAAACCCCACTGCAAAATAGTGTATGATGACATAAAAGAAGCTATATATATCACTAGAGAAACATTGTGAAAAAGAAAGAAAAAAAGATGAGCATCCATCTATATTCAATCAATCAATTCTATTTAATTTAAGAATGAAATGTCATAATTTTTTTAAAATAAAGTAAACAATAATCAAAAGAACATAAACTGAATAAAAAAAAGAGAAATTTAATTGCTAATAAGAGAAATTGTATAGTAGGTGCAAAGATAGATGAATAGAGAGTAAAGAAAAGAGAAGAAAACAAAATGATCATCAGCGATAAACCCACAAACTTATCCATGCACTCATAACTTTTTCATGAAAAACACGTTAAGATGCATCGAAAGCAACCCCAAAACTATAACTTGGGCCTTTTGAATCACCTGCACAGTAGGTACAAAGATAGAGGAATAGAAAGGAAAAAAAAAGAAGGAAAAAAATAATCGTTAGCAACAAACCTATAAACTTATCTAAACACTTGCAGCTTTTTCATGGAAAACACATTAAGATGCACCGAAAGCAACCCCAAAACTATAATTTGGGCCTTTTAAATCACCTGCACAACACGTGGTTGATGTGTGCCTAACACGTCAATATATTTTTAAAATTTTTTTCATTTATTGAAATACATAAATAATCTCAACCCAACTCACTAATTACAAAAAAAAAATCAATAAAATGACACAAATACTATTAAACCTAAGTTTGATTCTGGTGCTATTCACTCCTTTTATAGCAAAAAACAAATGTAACCAAATTGAGTGAGGAAACGAAAATGGTAGGAAAATGATTTATTATTGGGACACTTTTAGGTGAAACTGTGGGGAAAAAAATGTTGTATTTGAAGGGGTGGGAATTAACATTAATGGGTGTGAACTAGAGACAAATTTAATACACCTAGAATTAAGTGATTTTGATATAATTTTAGGTATGAATTAGATGGGTAAAAACAAGACTCGTCTAGATTGTTTTACAAAAACAATAACCTTAAAAGGGGCTAAGGGTGAAATAATGATTTTTAAAGGGGAGAGAATTTTCAACTTTACAAATATAATCTTAGGTATGGTTGCGAGAAAACTACTAAAAATAGGTTGTAAAACATACCTTACGTATGTGATAAATTTTAAAAAGGGTAAAATAGGACTATCTAACATTTCAATTATGAGGGAATTTCTGGACGTATTTTTGAAAGAATTGCCAAGACTACCCCTAGAAAAAAAAGTTGAAGTCACCGTCGATATATTACCTAGAATGTCTCTCATAGCCCAACCATTGTATAGAATGGCCTTAAAAGAATTGAACGAGTTGAAAATTTAATTGCAGGAGCTTTTAGACAAAAAGTTCATACGACCAAGTAACTCACCATAGAAGGCACCAATATTATTTATAAAGAACAAAAATAAAACATTGAGACTTTGCATAGATTACCATCAGCTGAATAAATTGATGGTAAAGAACAGATATCCGCTTCCATGGATAGATGATTTATTCGATTAGTTAAAGAATGTCAAACTTTCTCGAATGTTAATTTAAGATTAGGATGCTACCAGATGCAAATCAAATGACAAGATGTGTTGAAAATTGCCTTCAGAACTCACTACGGACACTTTGAGTTCTTAGTGCTATCCTTTAGATTAACTAATACTCTAACACTTTTTATGGATTTAATGAACCAAGTATTCCAACCATACCTTGATAAGTTTGTTGTTATATTTATTAACAACATCTTGGTTTACTCCAAATCCTATAAGGAGCATAAACAGCACCTGGGATACACACTACAGACTCTAAAAAGCTACTAGTTGTATGCCAAGTTGGATAAATGTAACTTCTAGTTAAAATAAAGTTACTTTTTAAAGCATGTAGTATCTTCAAAAGACATTTCTATGGACCCTCAAAAGATGGAAGCAATTTTGAGATGGGACAAACCTACTACGGTAACTGAAATTCATAGTTTTCTCATATTGACAGGGTATTATAGAAGGTTTATTGAAGGGTTTTCAATTATAACAACTATTTGGAAGAATTTTAAAGTAGTACTTGGGTGATATTCTCTTTTTCCTTTTGGTTTTCCTTTTTCTCTCTCTCTGTTTTTTTTTTGTTTCGGTTGGTTCACTCTCTCTTTCTCTACTTTAAATTCTTGTTTTGTCACCTTACAATTATTCCTTTTTCACTCTTTAGCTTGGTAAAGGGAATATGCAAAGGATTTGAGTTTAAAATTAAAATAGGGAAGGGTTATTCTCTATGGTTCCTGCTAGTTTTATGAAAAAGAAAAATCTCTATCTTATTTTCTCACTGTTCTTAATTAGGACTAGGCTTTGTTTGGCTATTGTCCTATTAATTCCTAGTATTTCTTCCACTCTTTTTATATACTTTAATCCTCTATGTTGTAATTTTTCATTTCCACACTTTAATAGTTAGATTGACAACCTAATTTATTTACTCCTTCTAAACTTACTCTATAAATATTTATTTTTTTATGTAATTAATTTTAACTTGGGGTTTACATGTCTCAATATGGTCTTACTTATAAGGTAGCACATAACAGTTATTGATCTTTGATGTGGCTCAGGTGATCAATTCTTCTTCTTTTTCTTTTCTTTTTTTTCCTCTCTTATCTCCTCGAATTTCGCACAAGTTAGAACACTTCGCTTAATTCAGAATCGAGCATCATGAAAGGGAAGGAGAACTCAATCTTAGGCCTCTTTTTCACTATGTTTGAGAAAGAAAAAAGTGATTATCTTTAGTTAAAAAGAAAGAACGCTTAAAACTATACTTGTTTTTCTTAAGCGGTTCCAAAATACCTTGAAAGAATAAGTATTCCCTAAATTTCAAACTCCTATAGAAGCCTTATTCATTATTGATAGACTGCTCCTCCTTCAGCTTTGATCAAGTATTGGTTTTTTAAGGATAGAAAAGGTTTTGATTTTTTCTAATTTGCAATTATAGTCCCTTAAGTTTTAATCTTTTAGAAATGAAAAATCCAAATAAGTTTTTACAAAATCAAGTGCAACCCAATAACATGATTATTTTTTTTACTCTACAAGAAACTCACATCAAGCTAATTGGAACAAACCATTAACAAAAATCTTGAATGAAATCAATATATGATGATCAAACTGGAAAGAAAAAACTATATGGATGAAAAATAAAGGCATTATATGAATTTATTACAGATGAAGAGCTACAACAATTGAAATAATGAGTTGCCAAGCTCTTTTAGTGTTTTTTTTATATTCTTAATTCTTTAAAAAATCAATAAATTGGCTCACCTAATTTTATATGTTTTATGTGTTTTTTTTTAAGAAACAATCAAGTTCAAGAATTAAGAAAAAAAGCTTGAATATATGGAAAAATCACTTTACATGATTTTTTGTTAAATTTCTCACTTGATTATTTTGTCACACTAAATTAAACAAAAACTAAAGCATGTAAGGAAAATACTGAAAGGATGAATACTAAAAATACTATAGTATTTTTACTATTTATCCTTTCATAATTCATTATGGATCATAATATGACATTGATAGAACCAAAATATTGATATCTTCTCCCAAGTGCAGGAGTGCTAAAATATTAAATAACCTAGCAAGACCGGAGTCGAACCACAGGAAGGTTAATTGTATAAATTATAGATGACAATAATACAACAACAACAATAATAACAATAACAACAACAACAATAATAATAACAGTAGTAGTAGTAATAGCAGCAGCAGCAGTAATAATAATAAAAAAAAAGATGAAGAAGAAGATGAGAACTTTGAGATAAAATATTAATGTAAGGATTAAACAATGATAACAACAAATGTCAAGGTTAGAGGTTCCATTAATGGTATGTCAAACAAGTTTAGTATAAACTCTTATTATTCAATTGAAAACCACACATAAAGAAAGTTCCAATCAAATTATAAATTATTAACATGATTACATTAATGATCTTATTCGACTAATCCTAATACTTATAAATCTCGTCAGACATTCAAGATTATAACTTATGTTAACAATAAATCAAGTTCCTTTCATAGCTCAGGTATTGATTATACCATACAGTATGGACTATACAAGTGCCAAGTATTTATTATACCAAGTGTTATACAACATAAATTTAGATTAGTCATTTAACAGGCAAAGTATTAAAGAGTGAACAAGATAGCAAATACAAAACATGTTAATATCAAACATTAAAGTTCATATTAAGTTTATTATTTTTATTCTTATACCATTAGTGTAACATTTTCATATTGACATATTAAACTTAGCTAAATATAATGAAAAAAATAAATAAATAAACAAAATAAGAATATAAATAATACAAAAGTTAACTAAGTAAAGGAAAGGAAATGAAAGGCATAAACTTGATATTAATTAAAGCAAAACATAAGCAATACAAAAAATACAAAGAGAAAAAGCAAGAGCATGATCTTAATCTAGAAAACAAGATGCCTAAATGCATGGAAAATACCTCCTTTTATAAGCCAAAATTAGAAACTATTAATTTGATGACTAATTGATAAGTGGGTGACCAACTCTTAACTTGGTGACAATCCTTATCTTCTCTTGTTTTTTTATCCACATAAAGTAGACCTAAATCCAAGATCTACAACTCCAAATATGATCTAATTACCAAATAGTGTTCTAGTTTGAACTGCACCAGCATCTCTTTTCTAAGTTTGGCTATCTCTTTGTTATTTTAATTTCAGTTCTTAAACTCATCAATCAATCCTTTTATTTATATTATATGCTTGTATTTAAAATAAACATTTACTATAAATTAAAGGTTTCTTATATTATTAGATATGTTAGTATAAAATATATTTAGTTAAAGAGTTATTGATACTTTAAACGCAAAATAATGATACAAAACCTTGATAAAAATACATTTTTAAGTACTATGTATTTATTTCAAAAATTTTATTTTGGTCCTTAAACTTTTTTTTTCATCAATAGGCTTAAACCCAGATTTGAGCCCAATTGCATGTTTTTGTGGAAGGAATGATTGAATTAAACAAAAAAATGACTAAAGTGAAAAACACAAGTAACATAGATGGTAGCTTTAAAATTTGTTTGAAAAGTTCATTTTAACCCCCCTATCTTTTTTAGCAATTAGGAGACCAATCCCTATAATTTTTTAAAAATGAATTTAGGTATGAAACTTCATTTTTATTATTTTTTAGTTTTTTCGTAGTGAAGGAGAGAGAGAAGGTCGTCGAATTTCAGCTTTGAAAAACAACGATTTCAACCACTAAAACAATCAATTTTTATGTCAAATAATTTCACATGATAATAGGGGTCAAGACTAGGTGGTTTTTTCTTTGAAAATAACTAGAAAATCACATATGAGCTTAATAAGATTTTTTATTTTGATTTTATTACAAGTTTTAAAGCTTTTTTTGTGATTTTGATGTAAAAAAGGCTCTATAATGTTTTCAATATGTTTTGTATTAAAAAATAAGTTTAAAATAAGTGTTTAAATAAAAAAACCATGAAACATGTTTTTCTGGTCACAATAATAGTTGAATTATGAGAGTTTAAAATGATGAGTCATTTATTTTTCGGTAATTTTCATCCACCCTATTGAATTCAGAAAAAAAATAATAGTTCATGCATAGGTCTTTTATTAATAGGCTAGGTATTTGACTTGATTTACCAAGCCTAACAGCATCTGATCTCATTTTAAAAAAAATAATTAATATATTTATTATTTTTTAAAATATTATTTAATTTATATTTTAGTTAATATCTCTTTTTTGTGATTTGTTTTGATTTTGTTTTTATATTTTCTAAGTAGAGATTATTTTTTAATTATATTTGATGTGTTTAATTTTTTTAGGAGGTTAGTATGATTCATTTGTAATTTGTTTATATTTTATATAGATTAAATATTTATTTTTTATAATATTTTTAGTATGTGCAACCTTGCATATTATTTTTTTTTCTTTTATTTTATTCAATAAGTCATATGTGTGTGTTGATTTCTGTTATAAATTGATTTTAGTAAACAAATTCATTGAACACAATCAAGTAAATAACCCATGTTGCTATATTAAATATCTTGATTTATATTTATCTTTTAATTTTTTTAATTATATTTTATTTATCATTAATAACTTATTTTTCATTTACTTATATAATGGTTTGTAATTTATTTAAACTTTTTATGATATCTTGATTAAAAAAAAACACTTTGAAAATTCTTTATGTTTAGTTTTTTTTATCATGTATTAGTGCTTTCAATTTGATCTTTATTTTTATGATTTTTTATTTTTAATTTTACCTTTCAATCCAAGTTGATGGTGTATTCTTTTGTCATTTTGATTTTTTATTTTTTTTATTAATTCCTTTTGTGTATGTCTTTTTAAAAATAATTTTTAAATTGATTCTTTAATTAATACATCTTTTCTATTATCTTTTTGGGTTTTTTTAGCCTCTATAAAAAAATATTTTATATAGATTAAATAATTATTTTTTATGTTGTTTTTAATAAGTGCAGGGTATTTTTTTATTTTATTCAATAAATTATATATATATATATATCAATTTATATTACAAATTAATTTTAATAAATAAATTTATTAAACATAGTTAGGTAAATGATCTTTTTTTCATTCTAGATAAATTTGTTTTTCATGTTTTCAATATAATTAAAATAAAAACACATTATTAAATTTATCAAAACCATAACTTAAGTTATTAATATTTTAAAAAAAATATTAGCAATATTTTACTAAAACAATTATTAACAGGCATATCAATATATATTAAATTAGCTAGGTAGATTACCTGTTGGATTAAATGGATCCTCTTGACCGTGGATTGTGTATTAGGAAAGAGGTAATGTCCGTATGATGTGTTTAAATAAATTTAACCAAATATTTCAAAATATCAGATAAAATCTAATATGAGAGCATTTTTTTAATGCCATTACGCAAAGTGGGGAGCGGGACAAAAGCTCGTTACGCTCCATGATATTTAACATCGTCAACTTGCGCAATCATATCTGTTCTGCAGCCATGCATCTCAGTCAATCCTGTGAAAGATGAAAATAGGGCCGCCATTTATAGAAAAAAGAGAAAGTGGATGGCCCATTTTAAGGATTTTGACGCGTAAATAAACGGCGTTCCACTTGAGATTCAGCAGAATTTCGTGTTGCTGGTAATGATAGTTGGTATTTTTTACTCCCGTTAAAAATAACGCGGGTTGTTTTTTTTTGTTTTATTTTTATTTTATTTTTTATCTGTGCTAGGTTTAACTTTAAAAAAAATTATTTTTAAATTAAATAAAACTAATTGAATTTATTCTTTAATGTTTAATTTTTAAATATTTTTATTTTTAAATTAAATTAAATTGATTGAACTCATTTTTCAATGTTTAATCTTTTAAGTATTGGGTTTTTAAGTTGAACTCGGATAAAAATTTTAATAAGTTATAAATTTAAGAGTTTAACCTAAATTTATAAAATTTATACGAGTTTGCTAGATTTTTTTTTATTTTTTTACTTTCTTTATATAATTTATTTAAAAAAAATAACAAAGGCTGCTTGAGTGCTCTTTTTTTAATTTTTGTTAAATTTTCTTTTTAAAAACAATTAATTTTTTAATAAAATTTAACTTATTTGACATGTACTTTGAAGCAATATCTTAAGGAAATTTGTTTTTATAGTTATTTTTATGAGAAATTAGTATTTTTTATTTTTTTTACCTTTTTTATAGTTATTCTAATATTACATCTAGGTCATGGATTTATCATGTTTACCAATTTTGACTCAAATCTTGTTTTTTACTATTCTTTAATTTTTTTATCTCAAATTAATAATTAAAATCTTGTATTTAAAAAAAATTAATTTCTTAATTTTTTTGACAATAAAAAATAATAAACATGTGCGTAGCGCCAGACACTATATAGTCATTTCATAAATTAACAAAACCAAAACGTCAATACAAATAAAATAAAATGATATTATTTACCTAGATAGTTTTTGAGAAGGGTAGAATGAGATCCGACTCGGGACAAATAAAGTTGAATTATTATTTATTTTTATTATATTTATAATACAATAAAAAGATATTCAACTAGTACAGTAACATGATTAAAAGATTGATGTCTTCTCCTAAGTGTAGGAGTGTCGAAGTAATAAATAACTCGGTAAGATCGGGGTCGAACCATAGGGAGGTTAATTGTATAAATTATAAACAACAATAATAACAATAACAAAAATAATAACAATAACTACAATAATAATAATAATAATAATAAAGAAAGAGAAGAAGAAGATGATGAGAACTTGGAGATAAAATATTAATGTAAAGATTAAACAATGATTGTCGCACCCTCACGAGCGGAGCGCGGTGTCGCGGCGACCGTCGATTCATTTCAGGGTCTCTTAGTTTTATTTTTTGTGTAAAAGGGAGTTGCCCACCTTGTATTATGGTTACTAGGAAATCTAACTAGTTTTTAAAGATTCTAAGAAAAGGGACTGGTTACGTAAAGGGAAGGTGTTAGCACCCTTAGTACGCCCTACCTAAGGTAAGCTGCTTGGTGTTTGTCTTATAATTGCTATGGTGTTGGTGTTTTCTAATCCCATCAGTTTTTCTCGGTTCAATTGTAACTAAATTTCCTAAGAAAGAAATCCAAGGAGATTCAATGCGCTTTACAAACTCATTTTTCCCTAGATATTTCAAGAGTTTGCGACTCGTAAATTGCGAGAAAAAAAATAGAAATCTAGGGCGCTTTAAATGCCTATTTTTGCCTTAGTATTTTGTACTCTTACGGCTCGTAAACCGTGGAGAAAAAAAATTGAAATGTCCTCGATTATAATCAAGGCTTCTTTCAAGGATGTGTACAGATTTATTATTCCTAGAAAATTATTTTGGATATTTACCACTCCTGGTTTCTTTATCCAAATATTAACAATGAATAATAACAAATTATTCCCAATAATATTTTAGATATTCGTCATTTAAGGATTTCTTTATTCAAACATGAGCGGTAAATAATAAATGAATTCCCTCCAAAATAAGATTTTTTATATTTTTTGAAATATTGGTCAATACCCTTTGGAGTTTTACAAACATGTTGTAAAATCCAAAAATGCAAGAAAATATTTTTTGTATTTAAGAAAATCCATGCGAAAACACATTTTCAGAACTTCCAATATTTATATTTTTGTATATAAAAAATTTTAAAAAAATATTAGGGTATTGGCCGTATACAGCACACAAGAAAAATATATATATATATTTTTTTCAAAACATAAACATCATAGTTAATCACAATTAATTACCACAAACCGTGCGCATATATATATTCTTAAAATTCTGCAAAAATGAATAAAATATAACACAACAAAGATAGTCCCTAAAAAAAACTAATTTTTTTTTCAAATAAAATTTGGTTCATTTTTAAACAAAAAAAAATATTAACTCTGTCACTGTTTAAGGAATTATAATTCACTTGAACAGTTACACTAATGCTGTCTTTTAACAGCCTCCCTTTTAGAATCTACCCAAAACCTTACTGCAATTACAGAAGGTTTCCCAGCAAATTTCAATTTTCTTCCCAGGCCTAAACCTATCAAAGATAAACCCTCCTAGATTATGAAGCAGAGAAGGAAAACTTCTGAACTAAAGAGGGGTTGATGACAGCCCCTTCTCCCGATTCCTGGAAAACATTTAAACTAAAAAGGGGGTTAATAACAGACCCCCTCTCCCGGCTCCTTATGCAGTAGAAAAAAATGAAACAAAGAAACCGCAACTCTAACACAAAAAAAAAGAACATCTAAATTCACAGCCACAGGAAGAAACAGAAGCTGGCATTCATTGTATGGCAATAAAGGAAATAGAAAACGAAAGTGAAAAGCCAGAAGATAAAACAGTTTTTTTTTAAATATCAAAAACAAATACCTGCAGGTCTCGCTGAAATGGTTTACTGCACAAACGAAATAAAAACCAAGTGCACGTTGCTGTCAAGGTTTAGAGCAAAACCCCCTCTCTGTCTTGTCTTTTTTTTTTCTTTTCTCTTAAGGTGACACCTCTTTGTGTTTTTTTTTATTTTTCTGCTTTCTTTCTTTCGTTCTTTTCCACTCCCTTTGTTACTTTCGTTCCTCTCCCTTCTGTCCTCTCTTCTTTTTTCTATTCTTCTCCCTTTTCTTTTCTTTTTCTAGGTCATTAGAGGGGCTTATATATAGTCTAACCTATATCTATTTAGGAAGGATTCAATGCATTAATCCTAGGACGTAAATCCCTATTGATTTGCAGTAAAACAAATGCAAAAGGAAACTACAAATTCTGATTTTATGGTGGTGCTTTACATCTGATTTCTTTCCAGTTTTGGAGGATGGTGTGGTTCTTTTCAATTCAGTCCTGGGTCCATAAAAAAATCAGACGTGATGAGAAATGAAAATAGTAGAGAAAAAGGGAAAGAAATCAGATGGAGGGTGCAGCTACAAAGTCTTATTTTTCTTATTGGGTGTGGTAAAAATCCTTCCATTTATGATGATCCAGGCCCCCCTCAAGCTTTCCATATCCTTCTTCAATTAAAATCCTCATTTTAACACCTTTTGATTCAGTTCTGGGTCCATAAAAAAATCCTTCAAATCAGTCCCACAAACTTGGGTCAAAATCCTACTTGTGGCAGAATTCTCTATTTTCACGTCAGAGGTTTAAACATGCAGAGCTTGAGCTTCTGATATCGAAATTGAAAAATTCAAAAACCAAAATTCATCTATGTGTGTAGTATTAAAACTTTGATAGGGATTTAAGGCGAGATATAATTATTTTATAGGACAGAATCGAGTCGCGATCTCGTCGATCAAAAAGGGTCTCCTGATCTGATTCAAAAAAATTGACAAACGCCGAGCATCCCGATATGACTGGGAGTACCCTAAGAGTGAACCAGAAAAATCATGATGGTAATGGAATTTTTTTCGATGCAAAAATTGGGTTAGAATCCTGCTTACAGCATAATTCTCTATTTTCATGTCAGATATATAAACGTGCAGAGCTTGAGCTTCTGATATCGAAATCCATTGATTCGAAAGCCCAAATTCACCTATGCATTTAGGACTATGGCTTTCAAGAGGATTCAAGGCAAGATATAATTTTTTTACATGACAGAATCATGCCACAATCTGGTTGGTCAAAAAGGGCCTCCCGATCTAAATTCAAGAAACTGACAATGCCAAGCATCCTCGACTGAGAGCCTGCCATAAGAACAATGAGCCCTAGGACCCAATAAAGGTATAGTTCCATTCTTCAACATGTCATGAGTGATATAATATAATTGGGATGGTCAGATATTGCACGAACCCAAGTTAGAATCAGGGTTTAAGTTGGAACAAAAAAAATTACGGCAGCAGTAGAACTAGGTTTTCTAGTGCCACTTTCAAGGGATTCATTTCAACCTTACAGCCCATGTAAAAGAGGAATGAATTTAGCATTATAAAGAATCCTAATTAGCCTTAGAATGCTGACAATTTCGGTAGCAGCGGGGAAGGATAAAGAGAGCAGGAGATGGCTGAAACAGGGTTCGAAAAAAACATTTCTTTCTTCTTAGTTTTTTGTCAATTTCCCAGCAAACGTGAACTAAACTTCTGCCTTCAATTTAAAAGGGATATCTTTAGTAGCACGTATGGCTTAAAAATTGGTAACAACAGATGCCCCCTCTTTACGAAACTTGCGAAGCTAAAACTTGAGTAGCAAGTTTTGTAAAGATAAATTAATAAAAATATCAAAACTCGATGCCTTCTTAAATATGGTCTCATTATTAAGTGACCTACCCATTTATCTATTCAAAAGAATTTTAAAAGTGGTCTAAATGTCGGGTGACCTACCCGTTTAGAAAACTCCATGCTTTTCTGAAGATGGTCTCCTTTTTTCTAAAAAATAGTTTCAATATTAGGTTACCTACCCATTGTAAGATTCTTTAGAAAAACTCCACTCTCTTTTTTTCTAAAATATGGTCTCAATGTTGGGTGACTTGCCCATTGTAAAATTTTTAGAAAAACTCCATGCTCTTTCTAAAAAGTGGTCTCAATGTTGGGTGACCTGTGCATTGTTAGATTTTTTTAAAAAAAACTCCACACTTTTTGTTTCTAAAAAGTGGTCTCAATATCGAGTGACCTGCCTGTTTTAAGATTTTTTATAGAAAACTCCATGTATTTCTAAGGAATGGCCTTAATATCGGGTGACCTGCCCATCTTAAGATTCTTAGAAAACTCCACTCTTTTCTAAAGAACGGTCTTAATATTGGGTGACCTGCCCATCTTAAAATTTCTTAGAAAACTCCATGCTTTTCTAAGAAACCGTCTACATATTAGGTGACTGGCCTATCTTAAAATTCTTAGAAAACTCCACACTTTTCTAAGAAACGATTTCAATATCAGGTGACCGGTCCCTCTTCAATTTTTTTTTAGAAAACTCCACACTTTTTTAATAAATGGTCTTAATATTGGGTGACCTACCCATCTTAAAATTCTTAGAAAACTCCACGCTTTTCTAACAAATGGTCTCAATATCGGGTGACCGGCCCCTCTTAAAATTCTTAAAAAACTCCATGCTTTTCTAAGAAACGATGTCAATATCGGGTGACCAGCCCATCTTAAAATTCTTAGAAAACTCCATGCTTTTTTAAGAAATGGTCTCAATATCGGGTGACCTACCCATCTTAAGATATTTTTAGAAAACTCCATGCTTCTCTAAAAAATGGTCTCAATATTGTGTGACCTTCCTCGAGGAATTAAGCAGTGCTACTTCACAATTTCTATCATTTCCTGTAGTTCCGTTGACCTAAGATTTTGTACCTCAATAGTTCTTAAAAACTTGGAACCATTTTGTCTTTCGTCACACCTTTTCTTGCTAGGTTAGTGTTATGATAATATAGCATCCATGTTTTTTTTTATTATCTATTTTTGGAAACATAGGTCCCCTTTTCCATTGTAGACTTCTTCGAGTTCCTATTTCAGTTTGTTTGCCCGACCTATCCTCTTGAACTAGAATATGCTCCACGTGTTATATTTCCTATCCTTTTTATGCTTGGTGCAAAGATCTCTAGTTCCTTGTAGGGCCCTTTCTTGCTCCATTAAACATTGCTTTGTATTATACTTTTACCGATATTTTAATAGCCTTTTCTAGTTTTTGAAAATTATTTTTAGGAGGAAAACACAAAAAAATTCAGTTTTGTTCATGAAAACTAAAACTTTCAATGCAATCATCATATTTTATTTTAAGCAATGTTTTATGATGATACCTCTTTGGGCTTGAGTTCCCTATAAACCCCTATGTGCACTTTTTTGCCTCCAATGTGGTATGCAATACCTATCAGGTTTAAATTTGGTTTGTATCCCTTCATTTTAGGAATTGATAGAGTTATGCATAAAAACAGTTCTTTTAAGTAAAAGATTTTGATTGCTATGAGATCATGTGCTTTTGTGAAAGCTTAGTTCTTTATAGAGAGAATTCATGACCAAACTTTATTTTATTGATCAGGAAGTATATTATTTCTTATAGAGTTAGCATTCACAAGTTTAACTAGATCTCCTCCATCCATTCTAGATAACAATAAAGCTCTTCTCAAGAATGCTTTCTTTACCACGTAAGGGCCCTCATTATTTAGTGTCCATTTACTCTAATCTTCTTCTAGTAAAGGCTATATTCAGCATAAAATCTCCTTTGTGTAATCCTCGAGACCGGACCTTCTTGTCCTAGGATTTGGCCATCCATGATGATGATAAATTTCTGTTATCCTCTTTTTACTTATTAGATTCAATTATTCATATCTAACTTTTACTCACTCTACCTCTTTTAGCTCAGAGTCTATCAATACTCTTAATGAGAGGATTTCACTTTCTAAAGGTATCATTACCTCTATTCTATATACCAATGTATAAGAGGTAACTCTTATTGAGATTTAAATTGCAATGCGGTACACATAAAGGGCAAATGACAACATCTTATGCCAATCCTTGTAAGGGACTACCATCTTCTAAATAATCTTATTGACATTTTTATTAGCAGCTTCTACTGCATTATTCATCTTTGGCCTACATGGCGAGTAATTGGAAGAGTTGACTTTTCCATTAGCACAAAGTTCCATTATTATCTTGCTATTAAAGTTCATATGCATTATTAATTATAATCTTTTTTAATGGACCATATTCACATATCAAGTCTCTTTCCACTAATTTCTTCATCACTTTTTGCCTCTATGTCATCTAAACATCTCAACAAAGTTTCATCAGATGACATCTTATACAAAGTCTCCCTATCAAGATAAAAATCCATTGCCAACCTCCTTAAAGTCTTCTTATTGATTTTAGATGCCCCCATGGGATATGTCTAGTTTTAGATGAAATTCTTGATATCATAGTACCAAGGGTTTCCATCTATTTCTCTTTTAACTAAGCAATAATGAGTTAGGTTACTTCTAATATCAATATGTATCGTTTGTACCTTGTGTCTAAAATCCATTCTGGCTATGGAAGCTAAACGTGGCTAAAGCATCAACAAAAATGGTTTCCTTCCCTTCTTAAATGGGTTAACTCTATTTCCTCAAATTCTTCGGCTAATTTAGACAAGTATTCCTAGTTAGGCCTTAACTTCTCTTTCTTAGTTTGTCATTCTACTTCTACTTGGTAAATGATCAACATTGAGTCTCCATGCAGATTTGTTTTTTAATTTTTTAGCTCCAATGTAGCCTCTAAACCAAGAACGCAAGCTTTATACTCAGTTGTGTTGTTAGTGCAACCAAATTGCAACTTAACTAAAATCGAATATTGTTTTTATTTGGAGAGATTATCATGGCACCAAATCTGTTACCATATATGTTTACAGTATCATCAATATACATAGTCCACCAACCTAATTTCCTTTCCTTAATTGAAAGCATATCTTCATCTAGAAAGCTAAATTTTAATTACTCATAATCTTTCATGGCATTGTTGACCAGGTGATCAACAATAACACTTCCTTTTATAGCTTTCCTTGTCATATATTCTATATCTTACTCAACTATCAGCACTTACCATTTTGCAATTCAGCTTGATAAGGTTGGATTCAGTAAGTACTACTTAATTTTCTTGAAAGCTCTTTCACATTCTTATTCCAAATTCTGAGATTCTTCTTCCTTAACAAACAAAGATTAGGTCACAAGTCATGGTTAATTGGGATATAAACCAAGCAATATAATTCAACTTTCCCAAGAATTTTCTTACATCCTTCTCAGTCTTGAGTTGACAGATTGAATAGCCTTTACTTAACCAAGTTCCACTTCTATCCCTTTGTCACTTATCATAAATTCCAATAAATTCCCAGATTTCACCCTGAATGAACACGTTGCATTGTTAAGCCTTAACTTGTACTTTCTTGGTCTTTCAAACAATTCCTTCAATATTTGGATATGATTCCCTCCCTCTCTAGATTTAGTAATCATATCATCCATATATACTTAAATCTCTTCATGCATCATGTCGTGAAATAGAGTTAGTTGGCCCTTTGGTACGTGGCCCCAACATTCTTTAACCTAAATATCATAACTTTGTAGTAAAAGGTTCCCTATGGTGTTACAAAGGTTGTCTTCTCCTTATCCTCTTGTCATTTTTATCTGACTATAGCCTAAAAATCTATCCATAAAGGAATAATATATGGAGCTACGAGTTGTATTGTCAACTAAAATATCTATGTGTGGTAGACAAACTCTGATTTTATCTTTCTTTTTGGGTACTAACACTATGTTGGACACCCATTATGGATATTTGACTACTTTTAGAAAATTAGCATTCAAATGCTTTTTTAATTTCTACCTTTACTTTGATTAAGACATCCAAATTAATTCTTCTTAACTTTTGCTTAACCAATTTGTATCCTTCTACTAGTAATACCCTTTATACTACAATATTTGTATCTAAGCTAGACATATCCTCATAGGACTAAGCAAAAATATCTACATAATCTCGAAGTAACCAATTTTTCCTCTCTTTTTTTAAGGAGTGATTATTATCCCTATCTTTAATTTTTCTCTTATTTTTTCATTGCCCACATCTATGGTTTCAAGTTCCCCTTTAATGGTTTTCCAAGCTTGTTTATGTTGTCCTATTTTCTTCTTGTACTTTCTTTTCTATAACTACCATGTATTCTTTAAAGTTTGGTCATTCATTCTCAGTGTAAAGTTCAGGTGATCATTTTGGAAGATCCACTTTGAAAATGAAAAGTGATGTGTAAAAACATTAAGATGAACTTTTAAAAATGCATGATCTCATTAAAGGGAGAAAAATTGTCCAAAACATTTTCTCAAGCAAACCGATTAGGTGCGCAACATCATTCCTACTTCCTTCAAGCTCTTATTTGATACTAAGCTTTTAGGTATAACCTTCATTTTCAATCCTTTTTTTTAATCAAGTGTTGTGGATTCTAGAAGGAGGATTTAGGTTTCTAGGTCTACGAATGCATGCATAAATGCATAAGACAATGCATGATTATGAAAAGAATGCATTTGTATATTGGGTATGGATGCAGCCTTCTTGTGAATAAATAATAGCCACCCCCTTATAAATATAGGTTTTCTTGTCACATTGCTTTGCTAGGAGTACTGCCTTTCGAGTCATTTACTTGAATTATATTCGCTAAAAGACAAATTTTGCATAAGAAGATGGGTCAAAGTCTGCTTGATAAGTTTATTATATTTAGATATATAATATTTTAATCCCTTTCATCAACAAACTCTCTAGCCAAAGGTAAAAAGGCAAAGTCGCGGTTCTCAATCTTCCCTAGAAAAGCCTTGGTTTTAGCTAGGCTTCAGCAATAGCGAATGATGTCCTTTTTCACATTTCATGCATTGATTCTAATAATCTGAACAAGTGCAACAGCTTTATCCATTTACTTATCTATCTTATTCATCTTTTTTATGAGCAACATATTAGTTATGTTCAAAGCAGCATTGTTAGTGTCTATTTAATCCTTGTGTTTTTCCATTCCTACTAGCTTCTCGTCCAAATACTTTGCCTTTTTACTTTCCTTATCAAGTTTTATCCTTATAACTTTTATCTTATCCTTTATAACCGCTAACTTTGCTTCAACAACCTTAAAACCTTTCTTTTTACTTTGTTCTTTTGTAATCCCTATCAAACGGCTTTCTAACTCCATATATTTCTTATTCAAATCCTCATACTTCCTTATCCTATCCATCAATTCAAATTGAACTTGTGCAAACTTTTCTTGGTAATATTTTACGCTTTGTTTACAATCATTAAAGTCAATATCCATTGCTTTAAGTTCAGAGCAACTTTGCATCCAATCCAAACTTATCCTTTTTAACTCCTCATTTTCTTCACTAGTAATCTTCTCCTCACCCAGTTTTAGCTCAGGCTTTGTTATTCTTGCATCTCTAGATTGTATTTGCTCATGCATCATTTCTTCCAACATTGCATTGTCTTTTTTTTTGCTTTTTTCTCAACTCTATCAAGTTTTTCCACTTATCCTCTCAACTTCTCTTCATTATTTACCCTTTTTTCTTAATAGTATCTTCTACAGTTTTTGGAGAATTGACTCTTACACTAAGTCTCTCCATATTGCATATCCTTCACTTACACTTAGATCCTTTAAACCTTCTATCTCAACTAAACCAGATACCTCTAATCTTGTTTGATGATCTCTAAAACTTCTTGTGCAATAGGATCTTTGAACAAACCAAAACATTTAGCAATTCTCATAGTCCTTGGAACAAATTGCATGCCCCCAAGTTGCCTTAACACTAGGGCAGGAGCATAACTCACATAACTTGTAATTCCTACCGATGACATCCAAGGTCTTTGTTCATAACTCATTAGGACTTTCACTGTCATTACCTATAAAGCTCTCTACTTGAAATCACTATTAGGTAAACCTTCTAATTTGTCAACCCAACCTTGGTTGTCTAGATCTCCCTATTCTTGTTCTTTTATTAATTTTAAAGGTCTTTGGGTGAACCACCAAAAATTATTGAAGGCAAGTTTTTTGTTTCAATATGGTTAACCATTTAGATATATAACAACTACATGCAATATCTCATTGCTCCTTTTCCGGTCCACCTACAATGTTTAAGTGTTAAGATGGTTTCAACTAAAATAGCGAACACTGGATTGATTTGTGTATTCTCATAGTCTATATAAGTAGTAGCGGCCTCTAAACTCATCACACCCGTTTGACTTGGGAACAACACAAGGCCAAATATGCCCAAGGCAATCAATCTCGCTTTTTTCTAATCCTAAATTTTTTAGTTCAACTTCGAACATCCTCCATTTCAGACCAGTAGCATTCTTTTCAAAAAACTTTTCCAAGTTGGCAATTTTAAGTAGTTTTGATAGTTCAGGAATGATCTTATTAAATCTCAAAGGAAAATAAATCCTATACATATTGTTTAGAAACTCAGTCAATATCCCATATTCCTCCATAGTGGGACATATGTCTATACTTTCAAAAGAAAAACACTGGTAGTTTAGATCCCAAAAATGAACTAAAGTTTGCACAACTAGGCTTAATACTTTTACCCTTGCAATCTCCACTAAACGTCCGTATTTCCTAAAAAAATACATCCTTATCCATATTTTGAAAGTGATCGTTAACTTGTTCACCGCATTCATAATGCAATTTAGGTTCTTGATTGGTGACACAGCTTCTTAGCATCGCTTCTAAGACAGTCTCCTTCAGCCAATTGTGATAGTTCAGAATTTTTTCATATTCTATGATGAAAAATTTAGCACTGGTGGCTATTTCATTCACAAGTCCTGCAATTCAAGATGCCTTGGGGGTAGACTTGTTTTGATGCAAAAGATATTACGGAGCATACACCTTAAGGATAGGTTCTATTTCCTTTACGTGAGATATAAGGTAGGTTTACTACTTGGTCTCTAAAAAAAAGGTCTCCTGCTATCCCAGTGATCACCCTCGTAAAGGCAATATAGGGGTTCAGTAGATAGTGGGATGGCACGTATACCAATCACAATCAATCTAAACATTCAGCAAAGAGTTGGGGTTTACACAAACTTAAACCTTGACTCAAGTCATAAGTCACAATCAATCTATTTAACTTAAAGTTTATTGTATGTTCCCTAAAAAAATAATAATAATAAAGTGATCATGCATGACTATACCATGTATGACAGAATATGAAGATGCATACTAAAGCTTTTAAACAAAATATCATTCATAGTAAAAAAAACAACAACACATAGCATAATAATAAAAAAAACAAATATCAAGCTTAGTCCTAAAGGTCCCTGGTGGAGTCGCCATCCTGTCGCACCCTCGCGAGCGGAGCGCGGTGTCGCGGCGACCGTCGATTGATTTCAGGGTCTCTTAGTTTTATTTTTTGTGTAAAAGGGAGTCGCCACCTTGTATTATGGTTACTAGGAAACCTAACTAGTTTTTTAGATATTCTAAGAAAAGGGACTGGTTACGTAAAGGGAAGGTGTTAGCACCCTTAGTACGCCCTACCTAAGGTAAGTTGCTTGGTGTTTGTCTTATAATTGCTATGGTATTGGTATTTTCTAATCCCATCAGTTTTTCTCAGTTCAATTGTAACTAAATTTCTTAAGAAAGAAATCCAAGGAGATTCAATGTGCTTTACAAACTCATTTTTCCCTTGGTATTTCAAGAGTTTGCGACTCATAAATTACGAGGAAAAACAAAAAAAAATAGAAATCTAAGGCGCTTTAAATGCCTATTTTTTCCTTAGTATTCTGTACTCTTATGGCTCATAAACCGTGGAGAAAAAAATTGAAATGTCCTTGATTATAATCAAGGTTTCTTTCAAGGATGTGTACAAATTTGTTATTCCTAGAAAATTATTTTGGATATTTACCACTCCGGGTTTCTTTATCCAAATATTAACAATGAATAATAACAAATTATTTCCAATAATATTTTGGATATTCATCCTTTAAGGATTTCTTTATCCAAACATGAGCGGTAAATAATAGATGAATTCCCTCCAAAATAAGATTTTTTATATTTTTTTTGGAATATTGGCCAATACCCTTTGGAGTTTTACAAACATGTTGTAAAATCCAAAAATGCAAGAAAATATTTCTTGTATTTAAAAAAATCCATGCGAAAACACATTTTCAGAACTTCCAACATTTATATTTTTGTATATAAAAAATTCAAAAAACAAATTAGGGTAGTGGCCATATGGAGCACACAAGAAAATATATATATATATATATATTCTCAAAATTATGCAAAAATGAATAAAATATAACACAACAAAGATAGTCCCTAAAAAAAACTAATTTTTTCCTCAAATAAAATTTGGTTCATTTTTAAACCCAAAAAAAAAATATTAACTCTGTCACTGTTCAAGTGAATTATAATTCACTTGAACGGTTACACTAATGTTGTCTTTTAACAGCCCCCCTTTTAGAATCTACCCAAAACCTTACTGCAATTGCAGAAGGTTTCCCAGCAAATTTCAATTTCCTTCCCAGGCCTAAACCTATCAAAGATAAACCCTCCTAGATTATGAAGCAGAGAAGGAAAACTTCTAAACTAAAGAAGGGTTGATGATAGCCCCTTCTCCCGATTCCTGGAAAACATTTAAACTAAAAAGGGGGTTAATAACAGACCCCCTATCCTGGTTCCTTATGCAGTAGAAAAAAAATGAAACAAAGAAACGGCAACTCTAACACAAAAAAAAAGAACATCTAAATTCACAGCCACAAGAAGAAACAGAAGCTGGCATTCATTGTATGGCAATAAAGGAAATAGAAAACGAAAGTGAAAAGCCAGAAGATAAAACAGGTTTTTTTAAAATATCAAAAACAAATACCTGCAGGTCTCGCTGCAATGGTTTACTGCACAAACGAAATAAAAACCAAGTGCACGTTGCTGTCAAGGTTTAGAGCAAAACCCCCCTCTCTGTCTTGTCTTTTTTTTTTCTTTTCTCTTAAGGTGACACCTCTTTGTTTTTTTTTTATTTTTCTGCTTTCTTTCTTTCGTTCTTTTCTACTCCCTTTCTTGCTTTCATTCCTCTCCCTTCTGTCCTCTCTTCTTTTTTCTATTCTCCTCCCTTTTTTTTTTCTAGGTCATTAGAGGGGCTTATATATAGTCTAACCTATATCTATTTAGGAAGGATTCAATGCATTAATCCTAGGAATGTAAAAATCCTTCCATTTATGATGATCCAGCCCCCCCTCAAGCTTTCCATATCCTTCTTCAATTAAAATCCTCATTTTAACACTTTTTGATTCAGTCCTGGGTCCATAAAAAAATCCTTCGAATCAGTCCCGCAAACTTGGGTCAAAATCCTACTTGTGGCAGAATTCTCTATTTTCACGTCAGAGGTTTAAACATGCAGAGCTTGAGCTTCTGATATCAAAATTGAGAAATTCAAAAACCAAAATTCATCTATGCATGTAGGATTAAAACTTTGATAGGGATTTAAGGCGAGATATAATTATTTTATAGGACAGAATCGAGTCGCGATCTCGTCGATCAAAAAGGGTCTCCCGATCTGATTCAAAAAAATTGACAAATGCCGAGCATCCTGATATGACTGGGAGTACCCTAAGAGTGAACCAGAAAAATCATGATAGTTATGGAATTTTTTTCGATGCAAAAATTGGGTTAGAATCCTGCTTACAGCATAATTCTCTATTTTCACGTCAGATATTTAAACGTGCAGAGCTTGAGCTTCTGATATCGAAATCCATTAATTCGAAAGCCTAAATTCATCTATGCATTTAGGACTATGGTTTTCAAGAGGATTCAAGGCAAGATATAATTTTTTTACATGACGGAATCAGGCCACAATCTGGTTGGTCAAAAAGGGTCTCCCGATCTAAATTCAAGAAACTGACAATGTCAAGCATCCTCGACTGAGAGCCTGCCATAAGAACAATGAGCCCTAGGACCCAATAAAGGTATAGTTCCATTCTTCAACATGTCATGAGTGATAGAATATAATTGGGATGGTCAGATATTGCATGACCCAAGTCAGAATCAAGGTCTAAGTTGAAACAAAAAAAATTACAGTAGTAGTAGAACTAGGTTTTCTAGTGCCATTTTCAAGGGATTCATTTCAACCTTACAGCCCATGTAAAAGAGAAATGAATTTAGCATTATAAAGAATCCTAATTAGCCTAAGAATCCTGACAATTTCGGTAGTAATGAGGAAGGATAAAGAGAGCAGGAGATGGCTGAAACAGGGTTCAAAAAAAAACATTTCTTTCTTCTTAGTTTTTTGTCAATTTCCCAGCAAACGTGAACTAAACTTCTACCTTTGATTTAAAAGGGATATCTTCAGTAGCACGTTTGGCTTAAAAATGGGTAACAACAATGATAATAATAAATAATGTCAAAGTTAGAGGATCCACTAATGGTATGTCAAACAAGTATAGTATAAACTCTTATTATTCAATTGAAAACCACATACAAAGGAGGTTCCAATCAGATTATAGATTATTAACATGATTACATTAGTTATTCTATTCAATTAATACTAATACTTATAAATTTTGTCAAACATTCATGATTATAACTTATGTTAACAATAAATCAAGTTCCTTTCATAGCTCAGGTATCGGTTATACCATACAGTATGGACTATAAAAGTGTCAAGCATTTGTTGTACCACGTGTTATACAACATAAATCAAGATTAGTCATTTAACAAGCAAAGTATTAAAGAGTAAACAGGATAATAAATATAAAACATGTTCGTATCAAACATTAAAGTCCATATTAAGTTTATACTATACTTATTCTTACATCATTAGTGTAACTTTTTCACCTTGACATAATAAACTTAGTTAGACATAATGAAAGAAAGAAAAATAAATAAACAAAATAAAAACATAAATAAGATAAAAGTTAACTAAGTAAAGGAAAGGAAATGAAAGGCATAAACTTGATATTAATGAAAACAAAGCATAAACATTACAAAAAATACAAAGAGAGAAAGCAAGAGCATAAACTTGATATGGACACCAAGATGCTTAAATGCATAACAAATGCCTCCTTTTATAGGCCAAAATTAGAACTATTGATTTGATGACTAATTGATGAGTGGGTGACCAGCCCTTAACTTGGTGACAATCCTTATCTTCTTTTGTCTGTCCAAAACATCATTGATAACATCAAAATTAGAGCCACTTGAAAACATGAAAGTTGTAGAAAATTATCTCAATTTTCTTGTGTAAACAAATTCAGCTCATTTGAACTTCTATAACTCAAGATATGGGCTAAATACTGAACAGTACTCGGGCTGAAAGACAGATTCAGACTTCTTTGTTGTTGTTACAATTTGGACTTGAAAATGACTTTTTTAGATCTTGGGCTTCTATGAAAGTTGTAGGCCTATGTCTTACCTTTCCATTCATATAAAGTAGACCTAAATCTAAGATCTACAACTCTAGATATGATCCAATTACCGAATAGTGTTCCAGTTTGGATTGCACCAACATCTCTTTTCTAAGTTTGGTCATCTTTTTGTCCTTCCAATTTGAGTTCTTAAATTCATCAATCAATCCTTTCATTTATGTGATAGGTCTGCATTTAAAATGAATATTTACCATAAATTAAAGATATCTTATATTATTAGATATATTATTATAAAACATGTTTTAGTTAAAGAGTTATTGATACTTCAAGTGCAAAATAATGATATAAAACCTTGATAAAAATACACTTTTAGGTATCAATCATACAGCATGTGACAGAACACTTGTATAAAAACAAATTGAAATCAATTAGAGCATGCAACACAAAACTCATATAAAAACAAGTTGAAATCAAACAAATTGAAATCAACCAAACTCATAAATTAGGATTGAAAACTAAATTTAAAATATAATTATTAAGCTAATTACTCATTTTTCATTACTTATATTTGTAAATTAAGATTGCAAATTAAATTTAAAATATAATTACAATTTTATTTGTATTCATATTGATTAATACCTTGTTTGACCCTATGTTTCTAATTTATACTATTTTTAAAAAGCAAAATACCAAAAAAGTATTCCATGATGATTTTAAAGTCAAGTCTTTAAAGTTTGATAATGGTAACTAATTTCTATAAAAACATGTAAAATGTAAATTAGCTTCCACTACAAAAAGAATGAGAAGTTATGTCTTCTAAGATGAAAGACTAGCTAACTTCAATCATTCCATTTTATATATGATATTTAATTACATAGTTAATAATCTTAAATATTATAAGATTATTATAGGGGTCTTAATTAAATTATTTAGTTGTTTTATTTACTTAAAAAAACTATCTGATATTTTATCATTGTCTCTTTTAAATTATTTTCTTATGCTATTGTGTGTTTTCAAAGAAATAATTTATTTATTAACCAATTCAATTAATTTCTTAAAAAAAAATTAATTGGTTAAATTAAAAATATTTAATTTAAGTTGTATTTTTAACTATGATTTTAATTTTTCACTCAAAAAACAACAACATAATAATTTATTATCAAATAACTTAATATGTTTGATATCATAATATAACAATATAATAGAGGCTTAACAACATATATAATTTTTCTCATTACTTTATGTGTCATATTATTTTATTTTAAGCATAAAAAATATTATATTAGTATTAATTTGATGTGATATAATTAATTTTACATATTCAAAAACAACTCAAACAATCAGTTAAAATGTAGCTTGACTAAAAATAATTCAAGATAATATAATTTTTAAAATATCTAGGTGATAAAATATTAATTATATATATATATATATATATTAGAAAGAAAAATAAATTGAGTCAACCTGATCAATCCACAAAACTTACAATCCAAGTTATAATACCGTGATAGCATCATAAAAAAAATAAAAAATAAAATTTTAAATTTTAAATTAATTTAATGATGTTGAGAAAAAAATCAATTAAAAAAATATAAAATAAACAAAAAAAATCACCTAAATTAATCTATTAAATTTGAGTTATAAACTAAGATAATTTTATAAAAAAAATTATAAAAATATAATACCTATAAAAATTAATATTAAATAATAAAATACCAAGAATTTTTCCGGTGATTATTACACTAAAATATCAAGTGATTTTAGTATACGTTAATAAAATTAATAACAATGAGGTCCGAGATAAAAAGAATACTTTCATATCGAAATCTCCAAAGACATCTAATCCCCTACCCTATCCATCCGTACACCCCAAAACAACAAAACTTAAATTTTAACGGTCAAGAGGTCCATCCACTCACTCGTAGGGACCCACGTGGCTGCTGGACTAGACTGATTGTCGGTCAGCTTCTTGCTCTACCGACTTGCATCCTTCGAATCACTCTCCTGTGAATCCTTCGAATCGGTTTTACTCAACCAATTTGCTTGCCACCTAATAATACTGCTCGACTTTTAACAACTGAAGCCTTCTGTGATCTTTACGACACAATTTTAGCCTCTAGTATGGGACGTCAATAGAGAGGTCGATTTTTCTCAACTAATTATATATTAAAATATAATTTATATTTTTTAAGTAATTTTTTTTAAATTTAAAACTTATATAAATTTATATTATTTTTAATTAATTTTAAAATAGAATAAAATGATAAAATCAAAACTTGTAATTACTTAATCAACAAAATTATGATATCTTATTGCAAAATTATTTTATTTCAAAACTTAAACTAATCCTAAAAATAATTTATATTATTTTTTAACAAGATTAACATGCACTTAAGACAAGGATAACAATGTAAATTTATATGAATTGTGATATATATTTATTAAAGGGATATTTGAGAATGCAGTGGTGATTTTTAAAAAAAAATATTTTACTTAAAAATATATCAAAAATATTTTTTATTTTAAAAAAATTATTTTTTACAACAATCCAGAAATATATCAAAATAATTATAAGTAAAAACAAAATTTATTTTTTTAAAAAATTCCATTTCACCCACATTTTCAAATGGTCACTAAAAAAAAGCTTAAACAACTTAAGAAATGCACATTGAAAAAGCACTGATCACATGAAACGGGTACTGATTTTCTTTTTCGTTTTTTTTTAATGAAACTAAACACTAGTTTTCAACAACATTGAAATCTTTCATATTGTAATAGTTTCGGTTATTTGTTTCTATAAATAATTTTAGTAAAAGTAATGTTCTGAAAGATTATTAGACGTGTCCTAAGTGTGAGAAAGTCATGTTACAACATGAATTTATATGAGCATACAAAACACAAGAAATAAGATCTAAATTTTTAAAGTAATGCATATAATTAACATATATTCTAATCCTCATATTCTACAGGAATATATTCTAATTAACATATATTCTAATCCTCATTTTTCAAAATTAATTTATGTGATTACAGTGAATCAAAAAAAAATTACCTAAATTTTGAAGTACCAAATCCTAGGAATTAACTATAAATGTTTAGAAAATTGTTGGGTATTACTCATATGACTTATTTGTCATTTTCAAATTAAAAAGGGACAAATATGTTTTTTTTTTTCATTTTAATTGCACAATGAGATGACAAAAATACAATTGAAAGAAAAAATAAATAAATCTAGAGCTAGGGGGTATTTTTGTATCTTCATAATGTTTTTGGTTTTTCTAATGTTAATTAAGAGCAATCTGATAATTGATTAAATATAAAAAATAATGCATAATTAAAATATAAAGTAAAACAAATAAAAAAACCCTTAAAAAAAACCTTGGAGTTAAAAGGCTTTTAGGTCTTTTCAAAAATATTATTTTTTTAACTTATAAAGTTATCTTAGAGGTAATTTTATATTTGACTAAATAAAAAAAATAAAAAGATAGGTGCGTGGGAGATATTTATATACTTTGAGCGGTGTATGCAACACTACTCGGAATTCAAAAATACCCTTTTATCATGTCATTAAAAGTGTCACCATGTTATCTTTTCTTTAATGCAGTGTATGTCTCTAATAATAGTCTAGTTTGATGGGTTTTTCCTTTTTTTTCTCTCTTTCTTGTACCTTGATCTTGGTTTTTTTGTATAAATTTTATTTTTTTTAATTTTATTATTCAATCTCAAGCTATTAAATATTATATCTTTCAATTTAGTCTTTATTATCTTAATTTTTACTTTTTTTTCTTAGTTTTTTTGTAAAAAAATTTATTGTTTTTAATTTTTTCATTCAATTCAAACTGATGGTATTATGTTTTATAATGTGATATTTATTATTTTTATTTATAATTTATTTCTTGATCTTTTTTTATTTTTTTTCAATCCCACCATTTAGTCAAGATGTTGCTTTTATTTTTATATTAATCTTAATTTTCATTCTTTTGAATTTTTGGAGTCCTTTTACTAAATATTTTTTTTTAATTTTACCCTTCAATCAAATATCAATTTTTTAATTGTTATTTTTAAAATATTTTTATATAATTAAAATTATTTTTTTAATTTAATTATTTAATATTGATTGATTGAAAATAAGATTTTATAATTTTTTTAAATAGTATGCATAGGATCTAATGACTTTAGTCATGAATTTAAAAAATCCATATAATTTTTTAAAAGAGATTTATATTTTTTTTATTAGATTACTCTGATCTTATGATGTAGCACATTAATTTAGTAAGATAATCCAAGTTGACTGGACCTGATTAATATGAGTAGACATTTATTATGCTAATTTAAATTGACAATGACCAATTTTTTTATTCTGATTTTATTTTTATCTTTTTAATGAATTGTAAATCAAGATACATTATTTTTTAATTTTTTTTCTATTATCCTAATCATTTTTTCAATTTTTTTATCTATTTATCATCATTTTTAATCTAAATTAAATAAAATTAATTTATTCCACTCAAGCTAATGATTTAAATCACACATTTTTATTTTTTTTAAAGTATTTACAGCAACATAACATCATTTATAAATTATTTAGTACTGGAAATGCGAGTTTCATGTTTTCAACGTTTTTTTTAAATAATTCAAGAAATTCACAAAAAACAAAATCAAGTAAAACCATGCGGTAGGTTAGAGATTTTTTTATTTTTTTTGTGACCCTAACAAATATCATATACTTTGAAAACAAAGGATAAATTATAATATCTATTAGTTATTTAATTCGTATTTTTCAGCAAGTTAGATAAATTTTTCTACCTAACTCAAAAATAAATATAATGGTATTTCATGCATGTTTGTTTACATGAAAAAGCTCAATCATCAATTTAAAAATTTATATATACATTTAATTAAATAAATTAAAAATTATTTGTGAAACAAAAAAATATAGTAAGCCCAAATTCCTAACCAACCAAAGCTAAATAACAAAACTTATAAGCCGGGTCGTGAATTCAATCAGGTTCAATATTTTTTAATAGTTTTTTATTAAACTATATAAAAAAATAAATATTTGTAAAATTAAGAATAATAAAATATCAAAATATTTTGTTGGGATTGCAATAAACCTACAAATATCAAACCAAAACAAATTACATTGTCAAAATAAAATAAAAAAATATTAAACAACAAAATATAAAATATAAAATCAAGCAAGTAAAATCAATAAGATCCAATTATAAATGATTAAATTGAAAAAAAACAAAAAAAAACAATAAGCTTAGTTGTGTGAGCCTATGCTAACCTAGATGCCTGATTTTGATTATTGTTTTCTTTTTATGGGACAAACACCCTTATTTTTTAAAAGAAAAAAAATAAATAATGAGTTGTTTGCTTTGTCTAGTAACCTTTAATTGCTGAAAAGTTAAGTTTACATCATAATTAATTTCAAATATTTTTAATAAAATAAATCTAAACAATACTCTAAAAACATAAGTGAACTTATTTATCCTTTTAGTAAACCAAAAATAGTAAAAAAAAATCCTTTTTAACCTTTAATTGCTAAAAATAGTAAAATTTAAGATTAGATATATATTTTTTTGAGAAAATTTTAAGATAAATTCTTCTGATTTGTCAAAAGAGATACAAAGTTGAATTATTAGGACTGACAAAGAAGTTACAAAGTTGCTAAAATAATGATAGAAGAGTGATAGCTTTGGGTCGGTCATGTTATGAACATAAAAAAAATTGAACTTCACTTAATAAATTTTTTTTAGAGATCTGTATGTGATTTTGATCTTTAATTATTTTAAAAAAAGTAAGTTGAAATTCAAATTTTTTTATTTGGTTTAATTTTTTATTCTTAAATCATTATAAAATGTTATGGGATTGAAAATGAAACTATTAAGATTTCTACAATAGTTATTAAGTATTTATATAGAAAAATATATTGATGTTTGGATTTTAATGACTATTTGTTTTCTTGTTGCTTTTGTGTTTGAAGCTAACCACAGGAAACAAATATTTAGTGATGGCTAAAAACTTAATTCACGTGCATAGGTCTAATAATTTTTGTATTCAGTCACTGTAAACAATATAATGCTATTTTTAATTAAGAGAGCTCCACTGTACATTCAAAAGTAAATTCCAGAGACATGTATCATCGTTGAGACATGTATCATCGTTCACATGATATGCATGATTTCTGTTTGATCGAGTTCGGTCTAAAATTAAATGTATTAAATCAGATTTGATCAGAAATTTTTTTTTTATGTTTTATTGATAACATAATATTTTAATTATTTTATAACTTTAATTTGAAAAACAATTTTTTTAACTAAACACATTATATTATTTTTTTTCAACTTGAATTTCAACTATAATTTTACTAAATATATATAAATACTAAATCAATCTTAACTAAAAATATTTTTAATAAAATAATTTTTTTCAAACTATAACTATAAAAATTACCGAATAAACATGTATCTCAATTTTATTACAATAAATAATATATTATTCATTCAATTTTTTTTTAAAAAAAAAACTAAGGAGACAACTTGTCCCGAAAAAAGGCATAGGCCTGGCCTTTTAGGTCTAGGCACATCTAAACTTTATTTTATAGGCTAAGCAAGCTGGGCACCTACCGGGTTTGTATTTATTTTTTTTTTAAGAATGAAACTGTTTTTTAAATAAAACTATTAAAAAAATACAAAAAGAAATTTAATTACACCTTTTTTTTTTAATTAAGATTAGATATTTTGATGGTAATATTTTCAGATGTAATTATATTTTTTTTATAGAGTTATTTAAAATTTATTGAGTTAAATTGTTTTATTTTTTATTTAAAATTTGTTTTCCAAACAATGATAGAAAATATTTTTAAAAACAAATATATGAATAAAAAAATAAATTTTTAATTACACCGAATTTTTTTCTCTTTAATTAGAATTATGAAAATTTTGTATGAATATTTATTTTAATTACTTCTAAATTTTATCGAAAAAATCATGTTATTAATATAAAAAATAAATATTTTGTTAAAATAATATTTGAATAAAAAAAGATAATTTTAGTTAAGAAAATATATTTTTTAATCAAATTCAAATTGATTTGAAAAATTAAACTAAAGAGTTTAAAATTTTTATATTTATGCGCAAAAATTAAAAAATTATGAAAGACAAATGAAATCTACCTTAGCCAAATATGCATGAAAAGAAGAAGAAAGAGATAGGGGCGTGTTTGGATAGACAACAGTGTGTTCGCCCGTGCCCAGGTACGGTGAAAACGGAATTCGATGTTTTTATGATTTCCCCAAACAGAAACAATAACAGAGGAAAACTTTCTTCTTTTTCCTTTTATTTTTATTAACCAATCAACAGAACAAGAAGAACCATAAAACTGCCTGCCTCTCTCCCTCTCTCTGCAAAACAAAAACAAGGGGAAGTTTCTCTTTAAGGTAAATTTCGAAGCCCTAATTCATTTCCTTTTTCTGTTTTAATTAAATCTTTGCTTGATCGAAACTTCCTTCTCTTTGCTTCTTCATTTGTCATGTTCAATAACTGATGGAATTTGATTTTTTTTAAACTGTGTGCGTTTTGTCTGGAACCAAACGGAGAATTATGCTATTTTCTTGGTTTGAACGAGGGGATTGGTAATTATTGTGAAGCTTTTGGTTTCTTTTCATCACGAAGGCTCTGATTTTTTCTTGGTGTTGAGGCGAGTTCATATTTTGAGAATATGATTTAATTGAGAGTTCAATTTGAGGGAGTTTGAGTGAAATGGTTAATTGGATTGATGAGGTACACGAGTTCAATGTGAAGAAATACCGACAAGCAAAGTGAGACAGAAGCCATTCATTATTAGTTCTATATTACAGAGTTTTAATCCATTAGCTCTTTACATGGCGTGTAACCATGTCAGCAAGGTGGATGCAGCAGGGGTGGTGTTTTATGGTTTGCTTATAGTCTTTTAAGCTAATATGAAGGGAAATCGTGTAAATTAATGGTTAGACTTTAGTATCTGTTTAGATTGAAAAGCACCATTTTATGTTCCCAAGTTATTCACCATGAACATTTTGAGGACAGTGATTTGTCAGCTTCTCTCATCTGCATATCATCCAGTACTTTAATGGCTTGAGAAAATCTCTGATCAGCTACTTTCTCATCAGCATAATTTATGTATTATCTCAATATAAGCATGTGTTATTTGAGAATCCTGTTATACGATAGCATTAATTCTTCAATGTATGTATTGTTTATGCAAGTGAATGAATATTATGTGTGGTAATCTTCTTTTCATAATGTGAATGTGTGGAAAATATTTGGCAAAATTTCTCTGGCATGGTTTACTTTCTTTCATTCAATGGTTGAGTTAGAACTGCTTTCCTGCAATTTGAGCTCTGAATCTTCCCCTTTGGTTGGGAGAGAAGTACCAGTTGTGCTGAAGTTCCTGTGGTTTCCTATGCAATTAGTTCATTACTAAGCTTGAAGTAAGAACTTCAAAAAATGCTGGTTTAGCCACATTTTGCTCATGCAAATGAAAAGACAAAGCTACGATATAATTATTTTCAGTGGGGAGGATTGCTTTGATAATTATACTTGAATAGCTTAGTTAATAGCTATCGGACCTGCTATAGTGTGATCTTGTCTTGTATATTCAAATCACTGTTTTCTTAAGCAACAATAATTTTAAGGAAGAAACTCTCAAATATTTGTACTTATCTTGTTCTATCTTTTAATGCTTCATATCATCAATGCTGTATTGTTCATCCATCCAAGTTGCATGGTTGATTTGAAGTTGTCAATCACAAGCACGCACACACACACAATAGCTTTGCTAATAGCTATCAGACCTATTATAGTGTGATCTTGTCTTGTACATTCAAATCATTCTTTTCTTAAGCAACAATCACTTTAAGGAAGAAACTCTTAAATATTTGTCCTTATCTTTTTCTTTCTTACAATGCTTCATATCATCTACACTGTATTGTTCATCCAAGCTGTATTGTTGTTTTAAAGTTGTCAATCTCACACACAACAAAAATAAATAAATAAATAAATAAAATCTTTCAGCCCTAATTGACTAATTGGAATGTCTTATGCTCGACCAGCATCATAATGCTCTTGCATCCTCTTGACCTTGGATCTATTTTTGGGTGTTATCTGTGCTTCCAGATTTGAGCTTTGGGACCGTGGACATAACAGCCTCATGACTTCTTCCGTGCATGATCTTTCTGGTAATTTTTTCAAAACGTTTTTGAAGATTTGTTACCTTGGAGTCACTACTTAGCTATACAATGCTTTCTCTATAAATGGATCGAATGTAAAATTTATTCATGTTTCTATCATTTGCCAGTTTGGATATTTTGTATTATTATGTTTTGACCTTGAACATAGGTTATTAGGTTTCATGTTTCTTTTGTTTTGTTGAACTTGCCTCGACAATATTTTGCTCCAATGGGCAGAATCCTATTTGAGATTTCTGGTTGCATTGCTTGAATCCTCTTAATACTACTTAAATAATAGTAATAATAAAAGAGCAGGAATGATGATAAACATTCCCATATATCATGGGAATACTATCCATATCAGAGTTGGTGAGAAACCTACATTCCTGTATGGAGGGGATCTTGTAATTGTGAAAAAAAAAACATCTGAGATATTTGGTTACTCTTGGGTGTTGATCGGTAACAAGGAATTGAATGATGAGAATGAGAATGAAAGTTTTATTCATACTTTGCATATTCTTTGTTGAAAGGAATGAAGTGGGAATGATAATGAAAATTAAATATGGTTTCATTCCCTTGGAGAGAGGTGAGAATAAAAACAAGGAATGCGATTTTTTTTTTTTAAAGAATACTTGTTTTTTGTATTCAATGCATGTAATCTATTTCTATCACCATTATGAGAATAAAAACAAGGAATGAGATTTTTTTTTTTAAAGAATACTTGTTTTTTGTATTCAATGCATGTAATCTATTTCTATCACCATTAACACCTCCACCACTACCACCACTGCCACTTTTACCACTTTTGGTTATGTTCACAGTTTTTTAAATTACATTATTGTTGTTGTTGTTCCACCATAAACACCTCTTTTCTTCCACCGCCACCTCCCATGGTGGTGGCATTGATTTTTTTTTTTAATTTATTGTTGTTACTATACTATTGTAACTATCTCCACTTCTTCCTTCTCCTCCATCACCACCACCACCACATTTACTTCCATTATTTTTACTACAACCATTGTTGATGAAATATTTTTTAATCATTATCCCTTTCCATCTTACAAACCAGATATTAAAGCTTTCATTATGATATTATTGTTTTTACTATACTAATGTTACTATCACCACCACAATTACTTTTATTATTTTTACTACAACCACTGTTGATGAAATCAATTTTTTAATCATTACTTCTTTTCATCTTACAAACAAGATATTAAAACTTTCATTACGATTCCTTGTTACGATTTGAAATGCAATATTGAAATTTATTATGACTCCTTGCATTCTGATTCATCCATCCCAGTTCTAGACCTTTTATTCTTGGTAACCAAACAGCACCATGCTCTATGATTTCCTTGGGATTATTTGATAGGGTACATTAATTTTAGTTGTCATTCATATAGATGGCAAACTGAGTGTCTTTGCTTATAATGTTTGACTTGTATGATCAATTTTATAGCGCTTGCTCAAACTATGGCTCTTTTCTTATGTTAGCCATCCTTTTCCGAAGCTTGTTGTGGTTGAGCAATCATCTTTTATTTGAAAATTCCATGCTTTTGATGTTTAACTATGATAATAATATTATTTTCAAAAGCTGCTTTCCAGATAATAGTGAAGCTGGTGAGCAGCAAAAACACTCAGAACCCCAGGTACAGACTTCTTCTCCTGCAAATGCACTGGCACACCCTGGCATCTCACCTCCAAATTTTCAGTGTGCAACTCCACAGCTTGGAGCAGGACATGCTATGGTATTTTCTACAGAACAAAATATTGTTAATAACTGGTGTGTTTTTGTGAAGGGATATGTAATTTTACTAAGAGTGGCTTTTTGGTATATACCAAGAGTTTTTTTTGTTTCCTACTTTGGACAAGTTTTTGCCACTGCCTTTTCAATGTCTGCGTGCTTATAGCTATTTCTCTGTTATGGTATTTTTAGTTTACTTTTGAAAATGGTTTGACAGCTAGAATTTCTTTCAACATATGCCTCTATTTCTCTTTGAATTGAGATTTTTTCTGCTCTATCACTAAGATTTTTAGGCAACTTTATTCAGCATGGATTGATCATGATTTTTCACTGAAGGTAATCATGGCTGTGGAAGTTTGTTGAATTTCAGCTTCCTCCTTGTTTTACAGATAGAATGAATAGAATAACCTATTGAATGAAGCAGGTCATTTCTACTTTGTCTTGCATACCATTTTTAAGAACAGTTTTCATTTTCCATGCCATGGCTTTTGATCTTTCTTTAAACTCACATTGAAAAATAGAACTCTCCCACATCTGTGCTAAAAACTTGACCCAATACTTGTTTCCACCAAATAAGAACTGGGCGGTTTGACGTGCTAAATTTTATCTTTTATCATTTTTGTTCCTTTTGACTTGAAGGCACCGGCAGCTTACCCATACCCAGATCCTTATTATAGAAGCATCTTTGCTCCATATGATGCTCAGCCATATGGTCCACAGCCCTATGGTGCACAACCGATGGTAATTTTTTTTTTAATGCTGTATGCCAGGTTGTCTAGGAAACATGGCTGTTCTTGTGATTTTTTGATTTGAGACCGCATTTAGTTTAGGCCAAATTTTAAGAAACTTGACCTTCAGCAAATTTTTAAGTGTCTAAAAAATCCCAAATTTTTACCAACTATGAATCTACTTCATTGTGGCTGATCCATTGGCAAATTGTAATGTTTTGTTGATTTTGACCTTATTTAACCAACAATGCATGCTCTTTCTTCAATTTTCCAAGATCAACTTCATTCTCATTCCCATAAAAAAATCTGAGAGATATCAAAGATTGAAGCTTTTCATTTGGGTTTTCCAAGGATAGTTGCTGTAGTTTTTATTGGGTCAAGTTTTTGATTTTGGTCCTGTGGATTTTGTTGTTTGGGGTCTTGGGTTTGATGGGTCACTTTCTTTTCAGCCATTTTCAGCAGCGGCGAATGGGTTTGAGAAAAATTTGAAGTGGAGAAATGAGATTGAAGAGATGAACTTAGAGCCAAAGAAATGCAGGCAGACCCACCATGTGTTGTGGGCAATTATGGTTATAGGTGTTGGCGAGTGCAATGATGGTGAGTTTTGGGTAGAGAATTATTTTGGAGCTAATCTATAAAGAATGGATGAGAGATGGCCAATAGAGAGGGAAGAGAAACGAAAGGAGTTGGTTCAATTAGGGTTTGAATAGGGTAATTGGTGTTTTATGTGGAACCCTTTAATGGTCAAATGGTCAAAATCAAATGGATGGATGGGATGCATTGTAATGGAGTACTATTTCAGGGTTGAATATCTGGGGTTTTATGTTTATTGAGGTCTTTAAAGATTCACTGAAAGCGTCTTCTATGTCGTTTATCAGCAAACATTTTTTTTAAGTAACTCTTTAGCATGTATTTCGTTAAAGATTCATTTATGAGGAAACATTTTCTGTTTTTTATTTTTATTTTTTGGTGGCTACAAGTAACTCTTGAACATATTATCTGATCAGGTCCATCTTCAATTGATGGGAATTCAGCAAGCTGGAGTTCCTTTGCCATCTGATGCTGTTGAGGAACCTGTGTTTGTTAATGCAAAACAGTATCATGGTATCTTGAGACGACGGCAATCTCGTGCAAAAGCTGAATCAGAGAACAAAGCAATCAAGTCTCGGAAGGTACATTGTTGGTTGTCTGAAGCCAATCTCATTCTACTTGCATTTGATATTATGTTTTCTTCACCTAATATATTAGAATCTAAATAAAGAAGGCTTACATGAATCTCTTGCTGTTATTGTTTCACAAGCGCTCCTCCTATATATTTTTTCAGACATTTTACTTTAGGTCAAGCATGTCCAGGTCACTGGTATAATTTTCAAAGACTGTCTGGATTTAAGCTCAGAGTCATATGAAACTTGAAGAACCTAGGTTTTCTGATTTCATTGGAAATATTCTGGAGTATCTTGAATTCTCCGATGCCATATAAATGCCACTCTATGATTACTTGATTGGATGTCTTACAGCCATGTGGGTATACATGCTAAGTTTTAGGCTATTATCCTCTTTGTTTGCTACCATGTTACACCTGAGTCTTTGTTTCATGACAAGTCAAAAGTAATCTTGCAGCCATACTTGCATGAATCTCGACATCAGCATGCACTAAAAAGAGCTAGAGGATGTGGGGGTCGGTTTCTCAATTCCAAGAAAAAAGAGGATCAACAACAGAATGACATGGCCCCAGGTGACAAACCGCAATCTGATAACAATCTTAATGCCAATAAAAATGATATTGCTTCCTTGGATGACAAGTCTTGATACACTGGAAGCGATGGTGTTGCATGCGATTAGCTCAGAGAACTCTTGTTCGTAGAATGGGGATTCAGGGAACCCATAGCCCTATAGTGCCAGTATTTCTTTATTGCGGCTCTACCTACGAGTCATCAGTATGTATAGCCTTTTCCAGTAGTTGGTTTGTAGGATGTTGCAAAGATGAAGTAGACAGTGTAATTAAGAGGTGTTCATCATTATCTTTGCTCCAGTGGATTTTTTCCAGTTGCTGCGCTTTCTTCATGAGGAGAATGATGGTTAAGTTTGCTTGCTTTTATGAAGCGGTGAGGCTTAAGACTTCTCTGCACAAAATTGGAGTGATGTTAATTAGCTGGGTGGGTTATGTTTCATTAGCTTAGTGAAAATCTAGATTTGCTGTTTCTATGCACAATCAGAGTCCCTTCATTACTCGTTATTTTTCAACTTATCAAATAAGATGGATGGTTTGACAGATATTGGTGTGGATTATCTTCTTTCTTTTACTTTTCTGTGGTGAGAGGATGATGGTAGAAGTGCATGTTCTAACCAGGAAAGAATGGATTGAAGTAGGGGGTGTGGGGTGGGAGCGGCTCGAGCCTCTCTGCCTGGCGAGGATGAAAGCGATGCTGCGTTCATGCCTTGCACTATGCTTTCTGTAAACTTCAATTATCTTCTTTTCAGTATATCATGATCGAACTTGAGTCTAAAATTATGGGTGACTTGAGCTTTGATTGTCGAAAATTTGCAACCTTTTTGAGTGCGAACTCGATACTGAAAGTGTGCTGCGCTGAGTCTCGGTTTGTGTATGCTTCGATTAGTTTGCAAGGTGCAACGGAGTTTGTTTATCACAGCGCAGCAGTGAGGTGACTTGCTTGTGTGGACGATGTTTGTTATATTGGGCTTTTGTTTTTAAGTTTGAAAACAACTTTTAAAAATAGAAAATTAAGAAAGTATTCGAGAATGTAGTTTATTAAAACATTTTATTTTTAAATATTGCAATCCACGTGGATGTTAAAAATAATTTTATTTTAATATATTTTTAAATAAAAAGTATTTTAAATTATAATTATCATAGTTTTTAAAATTAGGTCTGGTTCAAAGTTTGGATTCTAAATTTTGATCAGGTCACTTAGTTGGCCGTGTTAAATTTTATTTTTGATGTTGTTTAAATAAAATATAAAAAAAATTAAGTAGTTTATAATCGGTTTTTGACCGGGTCATCTAAGATTTTTTTTTTTTTTTATCTAGTATGGTTTTAGCTTCGAATAGACCAGGTTTTAAATTCACCTACTAGGTTAGATGGTTTTAAAATTATAATAATAATTATTATAATTTTAAAAATAATTTAAGATGAATTTTACCGAGCTAAATAGCCTCCCTGGAGAAGCAATCTGACCAAAATCTCCAAAACCGGATTTTGTTTTCAAATAGCAAAGTCAGAAAAGAAATTTGCAAAGTTGCAGGATTGGGAAATGTTTGACAAAGAGTACATTTTTGGTGGTTTAGCTACTTTTAGGAGCACAATCTATTTTTAAAAATAGTAATTAACAGGTCTTTGAATTTTGTTTACTCATTCCTCAACGTTCAATGGACTGCACTGATGGACTCAGTACAACCCGTTAACTGGATTTTTTCAAGTGCTGTGTTGATCGGATCGGTAACCCTTTTCTTTTTCTGGTTAGGATATTAATTTTTATTTTATCACTTGCATTTAATCGTGGATGAGATGACTTTTTTCTAATCTGACAATATTTTTTATATGTTTTTTAACATAAAAAATCTTAATCATGAATAAAATTGTTTTATGTACCATGTACTTAAATAATAACTAAAAAAATTATAAAATTTATTTTTTAATTAATTAAACTTAACCAGTTAAATTTAAAATTTAGTTATAAATTTAAATGAATTAAATATTTTTTAATTTAAAATTAACATTTATAAAAGTAAGAACCAATCAAATGTCAAGATAATAAAATAAAAATATCTAATAAAAAATTATGTTATTTAATTAATAATAAATAAAATAAAATAAAATAAACAAAAATTAAGCAAGAGAAGAATTCTAATTTTGAGAAGTAATTTGATAAAAAAAACAGGCCTGGATACCTTAGCCTAGTTAGTCTAAAATGCTTGGGTCTCAAGAAAAATGCTCAAGCATGCCGGTCTAGTTGGCCCAGAGCACATGGATCTCAAGAAAAAGTTTTGGACATGGGTTCTTACGCAGTTCACAAGTCTGAGCTTTATTTTTTAAATTTTTTTTTAAGTGGTTGCATTTTCAAAGCAAAATAGCAAGTGATGTGTGGCTTACTCAATCCAAATTTCAGCAACCCTTATTTATTGGAAAATCAAGTTTTGATGATTTTGATAAAAAAAAACTTATTTTCAATAAAAAAACCATACACACTTTGTAAAACATGTTCATGACTCCAAATAACCCGAAAAAGTATATGATAATCCATAATTAACCAAAAATCAAAGTTATTTACAGGCTCAAATCTATCATATAAGACAAGTTATAGGGAAAAAAAAACACCTAAGATAAACTCTTCTCAATAAAAAAAAGCACATTAACATGAAAATTATCCTTTTTATGGTTTTAATTGGTGTAAACAATGGTTTTTTTAATTGTTGGAATCCGATCATATTCTTTCTCTCTCAAACTAGAGAAAAAAAAAAGAATAAAATGAAGTTTGAAACTAAAATTGACTATGATCTTACTTTTTGAAAATTAAAAGGACCATATAATTACAATTATGAAAGTTAGGGGATTAAAATGCATATTTCACATAAAACTTGTTAAAGTCATTTATTCTCCATGTTGTTTTCACTTGATCCCCTCTTTTTAAATCTCACTGTCCGTTGACAAGTCAACCCAAAATGGTCTCCAATTTAAAATTTAAAATTTAAGGGAGAAATTAAAAAATATATATACATTAAAAAAAGTCATCGTGAAAATCCACAGTGAATCAACTGTGAGAGAGGCTAGATTGCGCGGGGAATAGTAATATCCCCCCTAGTTTGAGTTTTTACCTGTACTAGCTTGGAACCAAGCAAAAACATGATTATGGTCAAAATGGCTCGTTGGTGTGTCCAATCCATTCTTTGCATGAATCAGACGATCCCTTCCCCCCTGTCAGCAGGAAGGAAGGAAGCATGCGGGTCCAAAACTATCAAAAGAAGTTTGAATTCTGCTAAGATTCGAGTTCATTGCTCAGCTAATACTTGTTCCAACATGTTCCATCCATTCGACATTTCCGGTCAACAATTATACATTTTAAGAATCTTTACGGAAAACCAAACCCTCTTCTCTCCCCTCCAAATAAAAATAATAAAAAAAATATTTGTATAAATCAGATAAATAATATGATAAAAAAAATTTCAATCTTTGCCTTGCTTTGTATTCATAAATTAATCCCTAAAATATTGTAGCACACATTACATTGTTTATGTGATATAAATAAATATATTTATAAATTTTCATGAACTATAAATATTCATGAAATTTTTTCCCGTGAATTATGAATAATTCATTAACTATAAATATTAATTATAATTTAATAAACATTCATGAATCACGTGTAATTAATGTTTTGGTTCTCGAGTCCTATAAAAAATAAGTGCCTTAAAAAGTGAAATTGAATTAAAAAAAATTTTGAGTTGTTTTCCTCCCACTATAGTTGATTTTTATTAATCTTGTTTTTCTATTTATTTTTTCAACTTTATAGCTTAGGTTTAATTTTTATCCAGAGATATTAAATATAATTTCTTTGAGTTTATTTAATCTTATTTTGAAGTGCTTCAGTAGAGAATTGTTAGAATTTTAGATGGTTTATTAAAGTTAATCTTTTTGTGCTAACATAAAAGTAATAAAACTTCAAGGATAAGATATTAATTATTTACAACAATAAAAATTTCCGAATAAATATATCTTAAAAACTTCAACAAGTAAATGCTTTAAATTTAAGTATAAAACTTTATACTTGTTTAATATGCATATTAAAATTAGAATTGTATTTTAACTTTTTATACAAGGTACAAAAGTTTATACACACACATATAAAGCATTATTAAGCTTGCTAACCATTGTATGATTGCAAGTTCACTATGTTTTTATTATTTTTTTAATCATAAACTAAATAAATAGGCCAACTTGTTTAATCATCTAATCATTTTGTGTTTTCTTGGACAACAAAAATTAGTCAAGACTTAAGTTCATATGAGTAGTTAAAAATCATTAATGCATTCTTAATTTTCAAACATAAAAACAACACGTTTTAACCCTTTAAATTGAATTGAATTCAATTTTAAAGATTTTAATAAAGTTTTATATTTAGAACTATTTTGAGCGTCAAGAATTGAAATTAAATCTCTAAAAATAATTCAAGAGTAAATCACATATCAACTCCTCTAATTTTCTATACTAAAAAGAAAAAATTAATGTTTAAACTATCTTCTCTAAAATACCCACCTTTTTTTAGAAACATTTGAATGAATAAGATGAAGATGATGAGGGTATTATTAAGAAAAAAATGAATTAAATTTTATCTTTTTTCAAACTTGTGAATTGAATTGATGTATCGATTGAATCCAATATATTTATCAATTAAATTCAAATTGAACCCTATAATTAAATTTAATTATAATAGAGAATTTGTTCTAAACAGATAAAATAAATTATCTCATTTTCCAACATAGTCTTTTAATAACTCTAAACTCTCTAAACTAAATAGGCTATAAAAGCCAAAATTAATATGCTTTAAAATGTAAAAAAAGAAAAAGAAATATTGAGATTGAGATTTTTATTTATCTTAATATTTTTATTTTTTTTATTGAAAAAATTTTTTACATAATTGTTTTAACATAAGTCATCTAAAAATGCCACATGTCAAAAACTAATCATTATTTACTAAATATTTAACTCTATACTTAAAAACACATAAAAATATTATAGAGTATAAAATTTGATAATTGATCTTGAGTTTAAAAAACTTAAACTAGAGTTTTATTTTATATCTTTTATTTTAATTTATTTGTTTTGTATTTATTGAATGTGAAATATGTTCATTAACACTTCTTTTAACATACATCTTATTTTTTGAGATATGCCATCTGGCTTGAGCTCAAGGCTTCTTGTTAAGTGATTGATAATAGTTTGTTTTTAATATTTTATAATTTTGAATTTATTTAATTTGAGATGTGTTTGCTAACACTTTTTCTAATTTATATTTTTTTAGAATAGTCAAATGGCTCAAGCTTTAAGAACATTAAAGCCACTAATCTAAAATTCGATTAGCTGAGTTTGAATTCCATTTAAAAAACTTAAATTTTATGATGGGTAGCTCATTTTTAATCTTCTATATTTATTTAATATAGGATATATTCACTAACACTGGAACACATAAAAATTAAAAATAATTATACATGGATATAAGGTATCAAATCAATAGAGTACAAAGAAAAATTTGAGCTTAACTCTTTAAGTTTTGATATACTTAAGTTTGGCTTAGGATTATATCTCATTGGAAGACTTGTTGAAGTTGCTTAATAATTTTATTATAAGGTTCACTTTCACTTAATTTGTAATATTATATAATAATTAGAATATGTTAGGTTAAATATAACAAAATATGAAAAAAAACACTAAATATAAAACCTCTTTATTTCACATCATGATAAGTTTGTTGATATATGTATTTCAAATAAAGAATATTAAATGACTAACAAATCTAATAATCTAATAAAGAAATCATTTAAAATTTTATTTTATTTAGCTAGAATTACTTTCCCTCCCCAATATTCTCTAATTTTATAAAAAAGCGCATTTGCATCTGCATTGTTCTTGGAAAGGTTATTAAAGAACTTCTCTTGAGTTTTCACTAAATCATGTTTTTGAGATTTAGCACTTGAATCTTGTTTCTGGGTCTTACCTTGGAGAAAATTCTTCAAATTATCTACCAATTTGTTGGCTTTATCATTTTCTTTTGTCTTAGTATCGGAAAAGTTGTCACTTTTACCTTTGAATTAGTTTTTTTTTAATTTTATCAATTTAATATTAAAATGATTTGAAACTGAATTTAAATATTTCTTTGATTTTTTTATTGAATTATTCTAGTTTCATGATATAAATTACAATTTTGACAAGTTAACTTGAGTTTACTTAGGATATGTGAACTTGTTTATAATGGAGCATTTTGAGTTTTTTTTGTTCTAAAACACTAGTTTTTTGTTGAGAAAGAAGACATAACCTAGATTTAAAAAATTATAATTTGAAATCTAACTTTTCTAAAATGAAAGAGTTTTAAATATATATTAATGTTTATGAGAATTTTATACTACCAATATTTTCTTCACTTTCAAACATATGCGTAATATTATTTTCATTTTAACATTATTCAAGGGTAATGACTTTTTTATTGGATATGTTCTACTTTTAACCGTTCTTGTTCATTAAATCCAAGATACTAAGTGTAAAGTAGTGGTTAATATTTTTTTTTTCTATATGAGATAATTGTTGATTATCATATTTTCCATACTCTAATAATTAATTAAATTCATTAGTTTGAAAGGAACAATATTTAGAAGAGTTTATTCTTTTTAATGTACTAGTTTGATGTTAAGTGTAATAATCTATTTTGACATTTTTTCTCAACATAAGACAATTAAAAAAAGAAGAAGCAAAATGACAAGCAAGTAAAGAAAAATGAACCTAGATAAATAACAAGAATCTTGGTTCTTCTCCAAAATAATTGTAAGATAAAATATAGAAAGATGAGAAAATAAAAATAAAAAAAGGAACTTGGGATAAAATGATAAGCAAAGAGTGAGTTATAAATAAAAAGGAGATATAAAAAAAGAAAAGAAAAGAAATTTGGAATATGCTATTAGTTTTCATATGTGTACATGTTCATTGCATGATTGAGTTTTTTGTCTATTTATGTGTGATGTTTATTGATTGTAGAATTGACTAAGTATGATATAATCTTTAAATGGTTTATGACCACAAGAAGTTGAAACTTTGATGATTTTTAGAAAAAAATATTAATAATTTTTTTTTATCTAAAAATCAATTTATGGATGATATAATCTTTAAAAAGATTCTATTTGTAGGAATTTGAAACTTTATGGTTTTTAAAAAATATAAAGTTTTGTTTTATCTTAAAGAATTGATGTAAGAATGGTAAAATTCTTAAAAGGGTTTTAAGATTTACTAAAGAATATGCCAAAATAGTGCTAAAAAAAAGGGAATTAGTTTGTATGATAAATTAACTATTTTATGTACATTGCATCATTTTTTAATGGATAAAAATTCTAACCATGTCTCCTCAAAATGTACATGTTAATGAGTTAATTTTTAATTTGTTGTCATATTTTTTAATGAAGAGAAGTTTTAAACTAATTTATGGACAATATATTAAATCATTTTTTACTTTTTTGGATAAATGAAATTTTTTGGATTTTACTCCTAAAATGGATGTATTAATATATTTAATAATTTATCATATGATAAACATTTATATTCAATATGAAAACAAGGAAGGTAAAGAGAATAAGGATATCATATATTGATAAAAAATTATTCGAACTTTAAATCTTTAAATGACCCATCCCCTAAACTCGGGTTACGATAAAAACAAACAAAATCTCACTTTAAGGAAAAGTTGAGATAACATATCCTAGTACAAAGAAAAGTAATTTTATTTAAAATTCAAGACATCAAACTAGTTTTTAATCTCTTTTATAACATCAAAACATTCAACAGCTCTTGCCACTCATCACAAAAGGCTATTCCATATCCAATCAATTATTTTTATTTATTTTAATGTTTATATTTATACAAGTTATTTTTTGGTTTTAGGGAGAGGAACACATATACTTATATTCTAAAAGCTTACTTTTCCTCGAGAGCATAAATCAACTAACCAGGTAATGAGGGATGAAAAAAAAAATCTTAGATCATGAAAAAGCACTCATATGAAATCAACTCCTTAAGATGTAAAATAGATCGATTAACTAACTTGTTTAAACCAACTCTACAATCCTATATAAAACTTATAATTTTTATAGTATAATTTACTACGAGAATGCCTTCTTTTAGTTCTTCATAAATTGAGATCAATTTAAAAGTACCTTATTTTTTTATTCAAAACATATTCATTTGTCAGAAAGAAACTTCTAACTTCTATCAAATTAGCCATGTTGGACTAATCATTATTGTTAAAAAGGAATGTTTAGCAACCTTAAAGTCACTTTAGACATTCCAAACGTAAGCTACTTCTCTTGTTGATAAGATGATTGACAAAACTAAAGCTAATTGATATCATTCAATTGAAGAGCGATTATAAATAATTTAGAAGAAAAAATTATATAGTTCTTTTAAGGCTAGTAAGATGTGTATGGTTCCCAATGTTGTTATTCTTAAAGGCATCAATATATTCTAATTCAATAAGTTTATTGGATCTTAATGTTTTAAAACTCATCTAAGGCTTTACACTTCCAAAATGGTCAAGGTAGTTCGGATAAAAAGTTATTGATGCATTACTTTCGTAAAAGCTTGGATGGATATGCTCTTAGTTAATGCACGAGTCTTGATAGAACTTTTTACACTTGATATCATGGTAAACCCATAAAAATAAAAGCTTGCTCTTATGTTTTGAAAATGGAGTAAAAATAAAAAAAGAAGTCATCATATGGTATTATGGTAACTAAAAACCTTAACTATTTTTCAAAGACTCGTTGTGAGGAATTAGTTATGCTAAAAAGAAAATACCATTATTCTAAAACGTATGTAAGTGTTGAATTACTTAAATATGGAGGAAAATATACTAAGTATTTCTTAAATCTAAATTACCTAAATAAGAAGGTAACGATATGGAGACAATTGAAAAATATAACAAATGTTGAAAAAGGTAATATAAAGTAAAAATAAAGAATTACCTTAATTCTTATAGAAATGGCATGGTTATATGTTTTACATTGCATGTAAATGTATAAAATGTCATAACAAACCTCACCACTAGTGTAAGTGAAAAGGAAAAGGAGATGTTTATGATCCAAAACGAAAAGTGTAGCAACAACTATGAAGCAAAAACCTCATGTGTTAAGAATGTCACTCCTAACTTCAACAACTTTTGGTTAACTGGAGCAGCTTCTAAAAGTTAATTTTAAACCTTAATATATTGATTTATCTATTTTGAATTTGTAATGTGTTATTAATTTTTATGTGTGTATGTGTTCATTAATTATTGCTGAATTTATGTTATAATGTTATTATTATATATGTTTTCAATTTATTAGTATGTGATGTTTGTTGATCAAATAATTATTATATATGTTTTCAATTTATTAGTATGTGATGTTTGTTGATCAAATAATTGACTTGAGGATGATATAATCCCTAAAACACTTTTGTCTATGTGAGCTTTTCTTGTTTGTTTTGTTTGTTTTTTTTATATCAAAGAATCAACCCGTAAATGGTATAATCCTTAAAAGATTTTTATTCATGAGAAGTTGAAACTTTAATGGTTTCTATAAGATATAAATAAAAAGTTTTGTTCTTCTTATAGAAGAGTTAACTTGTGGATATAAATTATAAAAGGGTTATACTCAGGAGAAGTTGAAACTTTGTGGTTTTTAAGAAATAAAATTCTTAAGAGGATTTTGTCCTCATAAAATTAAGGTACACTATTTTTGTTTTTAAAACATATAAACACTTTCTTGGAAATATTACTTGGTCATTTTTTTTATATAAATTTATGTTTTTATTCTTGAGAAGTTGAAACATTAGTGGTTTTTATAAAATATAAATAAATTTTTTTATTCTTCTTATGGAAGAGTTGCTTATGGATATAAATTATAAAAAGGTTATGTTTATGGGAAGTTGAATTTAATTTGTGATTTAAAAAAAAAATATTTTTTTATCAAAGAATTAACCTAATGACGGTAAAATTCTTAAGAGGATTTTATTCTTACAAAGTTGAAGGTACACTATTTTTGTTTTAAAAAAATATGAACACTTTCTTGAAAATATTACTTGGTTATTTTATATATATATATGTTTAAGTCTTGTAATATGTTCAATCCTACCATTATGAGTAGACCTAGACTTGGTTAGGTTAATGTGACCCCACCAAAACTTATAGAGTATGAGTGATGATTTTTTAGTTTGTTTTGGATATAATGAAGAAGAACAAGTTTAAAACTTAACTTATTATTTATTATTCTATCGCAGTTCAATGTTTATGTTTTAAAAATGAAAATTGAGTCTTGTTATCAGGCAAATGTCCTAAATTACTATCTTAGAATTAATATTAGTTTAAAAAATTTAGAGTACCTTCATCACTACAAATAAATTAGAATGCAGTTTATTTTAAATAGATAAGATATATAGAGTGATAATTATCTTTTTTATTATATAATCAATCTCTTATTTTTAATTTTTTAAAAATAATTAAAATTTATAGTTATTATAAAGTTTAATGGTGATTTCTATTTTTTATTTTTCCACTTAATTTACCAAGATGTTACCCGTAACATTAAGTAGTGGTGGAACTAGACCCGGTGAGGAAATGTTTTTTCACCTCGTTCCTTTAATTAACAATTTATATTTTTAGCCCTGAAAAGAAAAAAAAATTTTTTTGCCTCCTTTTAATTTTTCTCAAATTTTTGGCCCCCAAACCAAAATTCCTAGCTCTGCATCATTTAAAATCACACGATAAAAAGATTCAATTTCCATTAACATATAATTTAATTAAAGTATAACAATCATGACAGTTGAAAAGAAAAAAATGACACAGCAATTTTAAAGAGCCCGAATTTAATGAATATGGCCATTGTTGTTTGCTCTAGTTCCGTTAATTTGACAAGTAATTCATAAGTACGAAGCATGATCTAGGAAAGACTTTGTCCACTTAAATAGTTGATTAATTAGCAATGGTCTTATTGTAAGGTAACAAGATGAAGACCATGTGCAAAATATGTTGCATGTTAATTATGTTCACCTATAAAAGTAGTGGTTAAGTCCCATAAAAGTTCTAACTCTCGCGCTAATCCAGCCCTAATGATGTATTAATTAGATCGTCATAAGCTTTTGGCCAAATGTTTAGCACTAAAAGCCAGCAGGTTCCAATGGTACCTTAATTAATTATAATATTCATAAATATCGGCATACGCTATAGATTTTTTTTTTTTTTGCATCGGTGAGGCATGCGAAATTTGAGATGAAGTCAATAAAGCGGGTTTAATGTTTTTTTTTTTTTTAATTTAAAAAAAAAAAGCGGGTTTAATTTTACTTACAGATAGTATCAATGGTATCACTATTACCTTCATGATATCTGTCTCATGATATCTGTCACTTGTCAAGACTGATGTGGAAATCGAATCTCGAAATTCAACGTATCACTGTTACCTTCTCTTGTTTTACATTATCTGATCCTTAAATTTTCCACCACTGAATTATTTCGATTTTCTGCCACCAAGTTCTCCCAACACAATGCTCAATGTATTTGTCTCTCTTAGGGCCTTGCGTGACCCTTTTCACCTCATCTGGAGATGGGCTAGAGCAGGAGAGCCTTGTTTCCTGGGAGCTTCTGCGAGCTTGCCTTTGTTCACATTCGTATAGCCAATGCATGGCCACATATATAAAAAATAAATCCCAACAAAACACAAGACACATATATTCCTGCCAACAGAGACAGGGATGTGCATGCATGCCCAGTATAGGTAAGGTGCCTTGTTTTTTTATTTTCCATAAAAAAATGTAATTTGGTATACATTAACAAACGACACCCAATACGCATAGGCCCACTGCAACGCTATCTGGTCCTTAAAAAAAAAAAAAAAAAACAAGAATATACAACCGATGCATGCTCAAGAATCTCGATCAGTCAACAGAAAAAACCCTAGCTTTTTCGCTCCCTTTTCTCTCTAACAAAAGCCTTCACCTAACAAATCTCCCTACTGCTGGTTGAATATCATCCAGGGCAACCGCGTCTTTTATTTTTCTTTTCTGTCTCCACCCCCTTTATTCTTCTTTTTGTTTGTTTTCTTTTCTTTTGATGAATATCCAATTTATGGATTACATATTTTGTATGTTTATTTGATAAATCTAGCTAGATTAGTGTCTAGATTTATATTGTTTTCGATTTTCTCAAACAGTTAGATTCAATTTTCATTTCTGTCATCTTTTATAAAACGAAAATATTAATGTATTTGTAACTTTATTTATATTGATAAAACACTATTTTCTATTCTAAAAGCAATCTTGTTCGCGCGTGCATGAGTCCTCCACAGCAGCTAGACTATCTCGTCCGCATCACTTCCCATTCCATATCACAATGCGCAAACCTATAATATATCACATCTATTGTTGTTTTGTTCCCACCTTATGACCGCCTTTTCTTTCCTCCGGTGGCTAAGCTTTAATTTATATTATCTCTAAATCACGTGAAAGATAAAATACTGCATTATTCTCTTTTCTTTTCTATAAACATAAAATATAGTCATTTGCAATGAAAAGTTGAATGTTGCATGAGAATAAAATGTCTATAAATGCTACCCCTATTGGTATGGGAAATGTGATATGAAAAGAAAGAAAACCCAACGAGAAGTAACGCCAAAAATGTTGATTATAAGCACAAGAATATAGGTCTTTCTCTATTCATTCACAGGGAAATTATATTCCTTAATTTGGTGTAAGAAAAAAAATCGAAATCGAGTCTTCTTCAGTAAGTTGTCCTTTCATTCTTGGCTAAACAAGCAAACCTAACCATGATATCATGATGTCTAACCTTATATAACTTAAATTAAGGAATCGAAGTAGTTAAAGGAGGAAGAAAAACCACTCAAGGGTACACAATACCTTTTTAACAAACATAAAGATGCTTCTATTATCTCCATATAGTGACATGAGAAAAGGAGAAATATCAATGCATGGTGATGTTGCTATTATGTCTAGAGATGATTAATGCCATTAAAGCTAACCCTTAACTGTTCACTCTCACTTATCCTAATGAAGCCCTTTTCCTTTCCTTTCCAAAGGTCTTGACAAATAAAATTCATACTATACTTTAATACCACTCCTAATCATGGCATGTATTATATATTCTGCTATAATTTGTTGCAAAGGTATCAAGATTTTCCCTCACATGAGCAGCGTATCAAGCGGGGATTCTTGCGCTCTATCCATGTCTACCTTTATACCTCTTATCATGCATGGACCCCCGACATCACCTCAAACTAGCGAGAGACAGAGAGAGGTGTAAAATGGAAGCAAAGCAAAGGAAAACAAATCTAGAGTGAGAAAGGTGGTGGGGCCAAATCTTGTGGAGGCTAAGCACTCTTTTGGTGCATGAAAAAGTATGGGGCCGGCTCTCTTCCACCCAGTAGCAATTGGGTCCCTCATACGGGGCTGGATGGAGACTACCACCTTTGTAAATTTTGCAAAATCACGCAATGTGACATGGGAAACATGCCTCAGTGGACATGCCCCATTGGTGGGGTTTTACTGTCCCAAAACCCTAATTTTGTATGACCTTTTCTTCCAAAAGGAGAGATAAAAGTGAAAAATAAAACGAGAAACAAAGAGCCCCATTATCATACAGATAGCCAGGGAGACAGGAAGACACCAAGTGAGTCTGTGTAGCCATTGACTCTTTCCTCGAGAGCCCCCCATCATAAGCCATTAATTATACATGTATAGTGTGTGTGAGTGTGTGTGTACTGAGAGAGAGAGAGGGGGGGGGGGAGAACGATGATGGTGAGAAAAGTAATTGACTTTTAGATTTAAAAGGTTGACATTTTCCAAAAAGTGTTTTGTATCTTTGTAAAGCATCCAACGCTTAAAAAACTGTTTCAAAGTTGGCTCTCTCTCCCTATCTTTTTCTCTCCCTCGATCTCTTGGATTCTTGTAAGTGAAGGGAGAGAGCTACGTGGGAAACACTCTCAGATTGTCACCAAAAGAGATGGGTGGTTGTTGCTGGTCGACTTTAACCTGCACAAAAGTGAGTTTTTGGGTTTAAACCCTACGTTTATTAATTAGGTTCGAAATTGTGTTAACCTAGCTGATTTGGGGGGTTTATGTTCTACGGTAACGAGAATTATTTGTGCTTCAGCCATTAACATCAAACATCGATGACCTTAGCTCACATGTAACCTGGCACTAAGAGGACAAAAGGCATCAAACATGCACAAAGTTGAGTTCATGATAACCCTGCACATGATATTTATCCAAAAGCATCGATCTAGAGATTGCTTGAAAATTTTAACTTTGACCACCTAGCCATACATATGCTACTAGAAAGGGATATATGTGGATGAGCTATCAATATTGGCCATTATTCTTGCTTCTAACTGTAAACATGAAGCTAGCTAGCTGGACAGGCAGAACTGCACTAACTTGCTGCTCTCTTTTGCTTGCCTATTTCTTGAATTTTAATCAGTGGTTCTCATTGGCACGAGCTTCTTTAAATTTATCTCTACCAAATGTAGGTGCTTCTTGGTATCATTGCTAAAATCAATGAATAAACTCATCAACCACTCTTTTCCAAAGGAATATATATATATATATATATGAGTTTTTTCTGGAAAGAAATCCTTTTGTTTTTCTCTTCAATTGAGAACGAGAAATTTAAATTATTACTTTATGAGTCCATGGCTAGGATGAGACAAACTGAAATCTTACTTATTAAAAAATTATAATTATTGAATAACGATAAAAATACTATAATACTTACAAGCAGTTATTAATTAACAAATAGTATAATGGTTACATATACATATTAATTATCGTGCCTGGTTGCATTTATCATGTTCAATTTTTTTCGAATCAAAGTGTCCGTTATCTCCGACGCTAGGTTGCTTTTCTATATTTTCTCTATATTATTTATATAAATATTATTATAAAAAAAATTATAACCTTTATATCAAATGTATTCTAAAAACAACTACCAAAAATTTGATAAATATAAACAAAAATACCAACAAAATGTTTCTTTCAAGATTGCTGTAAATTTTATTGATAAAAATTTTCATCGCTATATTCATTGTTATACACTAAGAAAATTGCAGTGAAAAAAAAATAAAAAAATAAAAAAAATATGAGAAGATGTAACTTTTACATATGACTTTACTAACATAATTAATTCGATAGTAAAGTTTATTCGTAAATATACTAACGGTAATAATTCTTCTGTATATACCCATGGAATTATGGATGAAAAGACAATAAGATTCAAAAAAACAAATCTTACAATGATGTGATATTTTTTATCGATAAAATAACTAATGGAATGCTTGATGAAGTAATTTTATCGGTGAATCCATTGGTAATATTTTATTTATAACCTAACGATCAACATTCCTCTCCTTATCCTTCATTTCTATTCTTTTTAATGTATTTTTTCTGCAACAAACAACCACCTTCTCTCACTCTCAACACAATTCAATCTTCAATAATAAATTTGGCTACCAGAAAACTTGATTTGTCAGTATCGGTGTTTTAATTCAAATTTTATTGAGGATTCTCTACCTTAAGTAAGAAATTCTCTTCTTCTTTTTATTTGAACATAATTTTTAAAATTTATTTTTTTATATATTTTTATAGTGTACGTATTTTGTTTCGGTGTTTACTTGTTTTATAGTTTTTTCTCGTATAATTTTATTGTATCAATTTATAATTTGCACATGTTATGGTTTGTTCTAGATTTTCTAAAATTATATTTGTTTATAAATTAATAAAACTTATGTTGAATTTTTTACTTTGGTGTTTTATGATGAAATAAATAATGGCTTCTTTCATGAGTTTATTTTTATATTTTTATCAATTTTATTGTTGAGCTGTAATTTTTAATAAATATATAGAAATATGAATTTTTATAGATATATAATTAATAATAAATTAAGAGAACTATTAAAACAGATTAAATAAGATTGGGCTAAACCATATTTTTTCAAATTTATTTAGTTAATGTAGTTAATTAATATATGTTATCATTATTATTTAAATATGTTTAATATAAGTAATGAATAATTATTCATGGATGTATCAAGATTCATTCTAGAGGTTGTGAAGGATGGACTATTATAATAGAGTTTAAGGTTTTATTAATTATGCATTATCCAATCCAATAAATGTTAGTAGAGGCGATATTATTGATCCATGCACAAGGTGTAAGAATAAAAAATTTATCGATCTAACTGTTGTAATAATGCATCTTCTACAAAAATAGTTTATGAAGAAATTTATGTTGATATGCATATAGAGAATTATATGTTCCTCACAATACCATGATAGAGAGGATTGTTGGATCAACTTCTAGTGCCAACAACATGCATGGAGTTATAGATGATAATAATAATTCTTATTAGAATATGGTTATAGATATGATAAGAATGAATCAGCGTCATGTCAATCAATATCCAATCATAGATGAAAAACCTAATGCAGTTATGATAGAATTATCGAATGGACGAGAAACATTTTATCTTAAAGGAACAGGCTGAATGAAAACTTTATGTTGCTAAGCTCATGATAAAATCTCTTGGTCTAGGATACTAGAAAATTAACATATGTCTAAAATTTTGCATGTTGTACTATCTTGAAAATATAGATTTAAGCAAGTTTAGAACATGTAGACATTCTTGTTATAAACCAAGAACTGATAGGCAAATAACTCTTATAAAAAAACTTAAGATACTTCCCAATCATACATAAACTATAGAGATTATTCATGTCACTAAAAACTAGTGAGCATATAACATAACACCAATCACATGATGTAGTTGATAAAGTGATGTTGAAACTTGGAAACACTTTAACACTATGCATCTTTAATTTTCAATGAAATCAATGGATGTGCATCTTGAGTTATATAAAGATGAACTCAATTCATTCGAGTTATTTGTTGTTCCTTATTCTTGCTAGTTGGTGATACTCAAGTTTATAACTTGCCACTAAAGATATGTACAAAGCTGGAGTTCATGTTCTTATCTACTGTGATCATGCCTAATCATAATAGTCTCGATTAGAATATAGATGTTTGTTTTTAACATTGATTAATGAGTTCAAGTAGTTGTGGTCATTTAAGGCTTTGACTTATGATGTATCGAGAAAATAAAATTTTCTGATGAAGGCATTTTTGATGTTGACTATCAATAATTTTCCTATGATTTCTAATTAGAGCACGCATGGAAAACTAGTATATCCATATTGTATGAAAAATAACCAGGCATTCACATTAATAAACAATGTTAAAACATTTTTTTTAATGATTAATCATTTATTTATAGATATATGCTCCAGTAAGTCGCATACACAACACATGAAGAGGCTTTAAATGAATATTATCTAGACAATATATAAACTTGAGATGATATTTCCTTTATTATTTTTCTACTTAATGGAGCATCTACTCATATATTTACCATTTGAGGTAAAAGTTGAAGTCCTAGTCCAATATAGATGGATGTATCCATTTAAAAGTTAGAGATTACATTATTAAAAACTTTTTTTTGTTTTTCTTTGTATAATTCAAAACATTTATTTATTTACATGTGGGTCTTTTTTAATCTTAAGAGAAAAGTAAACTAAAAAGGCGTATGTTAAGGTTTTGATATGCAAGGCCTATATGATTAAAGAGATCTCAACATATATCTCATATTATTTTGAGTCTTAATTAAGAATAAAAATCAACCGTATTTTAAGGCATTAAGTGAAAACTTATCAATATTCTCTCATCTTAGATGACCCATACTAATATCTGAAATAGAATTCAGACTAACAAATAATAATGTGTTATTTAACTATAATGAACTAAGACTTTTTATTCAATAAGTATATTACTTAACATGTTATTATTTTCAAACAAATTATCTTTTATAATATCATAAATTAATATATTGTTGAATTTCTTATAAGTAACATCGTCAATATTTACTGTTTCAAAACTCATAACTAATTGAATCCTAAATTTCTTGATTATAAGATAAATAATTTTTCATGTAGTTCAGAACACATGCAAGTACTTTTTAATTTTTCTTATCTCTTGGGATATTTAATTTCATTATATATTTCTTGTTAAATGTTCATGATTGTACTTTATGTACTAGGTTTATAAATTGAAAAGAAATGCTAGTGTTATTTTGTCTTTACTAAGTCTGAGTCCTGAAGTATAGGTGAAGTGCTATAAAGAGTATTTTATTAATGTGTATGCGTTTCATATTGAAGAATATGAGCATAGTAGAAAGATATATAATAATGAAGGTTGAGTTAAGGGATCAACTTCTAATGAGTTTGAAATTAACTATTCTAGGAAGTTAGAAGATGTAATTGAATTGTAATATCATAGTGAACAAAATATAGTTTTTTTATTTAAATGTTATTGGTATGATACTACTGATAGAGGAATCATAGTAGATTCCCATCATGATTTGGTCAAAATTAATTTAAAAGCTAGATTTCATAATGTCAATGATGTCTTTGTTTTTACCAAGCAATGCCAACAAATTTATTACACATACACTCCTTTCTTTATAAATGATTATTCAAGATACGATTGGTTATTCATAGTGAAAACCAAACTTAAAGGTCATGTCAAGGTTATTTAAGATAGGAACAATGAACAAACTATAGGAGATGATGTCTTTTAACTTGATGAATTAATTGATCCATATCGAGTTGCTCCGTTTAATGACTTAAAAGAAAATTTAAATTTTTGCATCACTGATAATGTTTTTATTAATGTTGACACTAATGAATTAAATGATGATTTGAGCTCCAATAGACATATGTGAGTAGATAAAGATGATGATGCAACGAAATCAACATAGAAGATTATGATGGAGATGAGGAGAAAACAATTAATGAAAAAGAAGAAAATTCTAATTAATTTGCATAACATGAGTTTGTAATGCCATAAACTATAATATAATATTTATAAACAAAATTTACTTCATTGTAATGACAATGATGTTAATATATCATTAAATGATAAGAAAATATTTATTTTATTATTGTGATATGAAATGATGTTATTATATTATACATGCATTTGTGAAGTTAAGTATTTGTAGGATCTATAAAAAAGAAATACGTATATAATCTAACATTAAACATTGTTTTATATTAATGGAAATACTGATGGAACATATTCGTTGATGTATTTTAATGGTGATAAGAGCTGTTTTCCTTTTTCTTAGCATTGTTTATGGTGTTATTAATTACACACAAATAAACTGATAGAATGTTTCAATCGGTATATTCTAGAGACGATAAGAACTTTTTAAGGTGTTGTTCACTTTTTAAGGTAGTGATAATTTTATTTTATTTTACTAATGGAATCACTAACTGTTTACTTTTTTACTAACAGAATCATCAGAGTAAAAAGCTATCAATAATATTTGGAGGGGTTGAATTTTTTTAAAAAAAGTCCTATCAACTTGTTTTTTCAAAAAATTGTTATCTAACATATATTTTTTTTAGTCGTTCATATCATGTCGACAGTGTTTATTTTAGACCATACAAGGTTTTCTTCAACCTGTATATATGATTAAAAAATAAATGATTACTAAAACCTTTAGGTTATTTTACATAAATATTTTTCTGTAGAATTCTATTTAGAAATATATTCCTCACATCCATTTGATATAACTTGAAATTTAAGTGATAAGTAATTACAATTAGTATGCGAACATATTCCAAATGAGTTAGTTGTGTAAACATTTCATCAAAGTCAATTCCTTCAACTTGAATGTATCTTTGTGTCATTAGTCTTGCTTTGTTTTTGATAATTATTCTATGCTCGTCTAATTTGTTCTTAAAGAACCATTTGGTTCCAATTATATTGTGACTATTAGAACGTGGAACCAGTTCTCAAATATCATTTTTTTATGAACTGATTTAGATCCTTATATATGACATTGATCTAGCTTTCATCTTATAGGGCATCTTTAATTTTTTTTTTTAAGGTTCAATCTATGATAAATAACATATATATAAGACTTGAATAATAACTACTTTTTCTTTACCATGATCACTGTAAATTTTAGAGATGTAAAATTTCTTTTCTACTTATATTCTTTTGAATAATTTCGTTGCAAGATCAAAGATTTAAAAAAAAAATTATTAATAAAACAACCTAATTATATCTTGACTGTTTGCAAAATTAGTAAGCCATATGTTCCTTCCTTTTCGAGATCTTTAACAAGTCTTTAAAGTCGATATATAACCAATGTGTTGATGTTAAAGATCAATATCATCTGGTGTTATCTTATGGCAACTTTATAACAATTGTCAAAGATTCTAGTACCTTTCATGATCCATTTGTCAGAATGATTGTAGATATTACATTTATCTATAGAAAACTGCATACTATAATTTTTAAGGTTCAATCTGTGATAAATAACATATATATAAGACTTGAATAATAACTACTTTTTCTTTACCATGATCACTGTAAATTTTAGAGATGTAAAATTTCTTTTCTACTTATATTCTTTTGAATAATTTCGTTGCAAGATCAAAGATTTTAAAAAAAATTTATTAATAAAACAACCTAATTATATCTTGACTGTTTGCAAAATTAGTAAGCCATATGTTCCTTCCTTTTCGAGATCTTTAACAAGTCTTTAAAGTCGATATATAACCAATATGTTGATGTTAAAGATCAATATCATCTGGTGTTATCTTATGGCAACTTTATAACAATTGTCAAAGATTCTAGTACCTTTCATGATCCATTTGTCAGAATGATTGTAGATATTACATTTATCTATAGAAAACTGCATACTATAATTTTCATCACAAAATTGATTTATGCTTAGTAAATTAGCGATATGATCATTTATAAATAAAATAGTATGAAAAGTAGGTAAACTAGAAATATCAATACTTCTTTTACCTTCTATAGTAGCTGTGCTTTCAACTCCAAAACGCATTGATCCTCCATTCAAATTTTTTAAACTAATATTTATCTCCTTGTATATGTCTAGAATAATTACTATTTAAGAACCATGAACTATTATTGTTTTAGTACTATATGTGCTTTTTGACATTTTTTTAATTATCTACTTATTTTTCATTTTTGTTTTATTAGAATTTTCATACTCCCGAGATTTTTTATAACATGCTAACTTACCAAATTTCCTTTCTATAATACATAATTAATTTAAAAGATAAAAAAACCCTCTGGGGTAGCCAAACCTAGGATAGATAACTTTCACTAGTTTAAAAGATTACAAGAGGAGTATTTTTTACTACAAATCATTTGTATTTATACTACCTTATAAAGATAAGTACTATATTTTATTTTTTACCATAACAACTTATTAAAACACCTGACAATCTTTAAATTGTTTTTATCTAACTAGAATATCTAGTTGTTAGCAGTTAACATAGGAACTCTTCTTAGCAAATAATTTTCTTTAATAATATTCTTCACACTTCACTTATATGTCAAGGGTATATGTTGTGAAACTTTATTTAACTTATTAGCTAGTTGGATACTTTTGGTTCGCTACTAGTTTTGTTGTATAAAATACTTATGATTGTCCTCCCTTATATATACATTCATGTGATAAGAATAAAAACCTTTGATAAACATTATTTTGAAGTCTTTTACTCTGTTATGTTTTTAATAAACTACTAATGTGTTTCATAAAAACACTTCTCTAATATTTATCTTTTTTTGATAAAGCTTATATGTATTTTCTATATAATCTATCCAAACAAACTAGGTAATTACATAAACAATCATGTTATATCCTATAAGATAAACTTGACTAATTCTTTATATAATCTGTATAAACTAACAATTTAAACAAATTCATTTTCATCAACACAAATAATCCTTCATTAATGAAACTTAATCATTTCAACATTTACAAATATGTTCAGGCCTGGTATTACAACCTAGAGTCTAGTTTAATTTTGGCTTTCAATAATCTTTATATAAAGTCATTCACTTGATTTAACAAGAACATTCTAGCAAAAAAAAAAAAACCTTTACTAAGCTCTTTTTTGTTATACAATGAAAGGATGAGAGCACAATGATATATTTAAAGAGGTTTAATTAAAAAATAATTCATATAAAAAACCTTATTAAATGAAACATAATAAAAGCCCTCATATATGAAGGACATAATCTGATATTTATATAGGTAACTTTATGCCCACCTTACCATATTCTATTATAGTAAAGTAAGTTGTGAAAAACTATATTTATGTAAAAAATATGAATGTAGCGAGATAAAGTCACTGTTACTTTTAGAAATAGAAACATAATGAGGGATTTCAAAGAAAAATCATTCTGCTATCAACACCTCAAGAATAAAGAAATATTTTATAGTATTTATTCATAACCACTTTACTCTTCTAAGGTTCTACATTACATTTTTTAACACCATCAAGACTAAAGTGTTCATTACAATTAGAGGGAAGAAATTCATGTAATATCACCCTTGTATATAAAGTGATGATAATATATAAAACCTTAAGAAGTACTATTTATTCCATCAGGACAATGGAAATGTTACATATGATTATTTTACTTTAAAAAATATAATAAAAAGTTTAATTTTCAAGGACTATCTTAAATAATTTCTTAGAAAAGAGAAACTACTTGAACAGAATAAAAGACAACCAATGCCTTTTTATAACCTTAATTAGAAGTCAATATAATTCTTGGTAGCATTATAGTAGAAAGGGATTTAAACAAAAATATAAAGGCATACAAGAAGTCAGAGCTTAGTACCTCTCACATTTCATATTCTTAGCATGAACCCATTTATTTTATATTTAAAGATAAGAAAGGATTATCATTTCTATATGAGATATCTTGATGATCACCACAATTGTTTCTAATCATAAAGTATATAAGGTTTTAGTAGATTATAAAAGTATAGTAAATATCATTAAAAAAAATAATGGAATAGATGGGCATTAATCCTTTTATATTAGTAATATAAAGACTCTTTAATCAGCAAAGGGTAAGGAATGCCATCTAAAGGCATTTTAGACCTAATCACTATTAAAAATCATCTAAGATATTGTACTATAAATACTTTTTATCCAATATTAAAGGGTAACAAACATTCATCATGATTAGACATGATCTTGTATATAACATTATTATCGATTGACCTTTTTTTCATAAGCTTAAATCTACCATTAAACTCTATACTTAAATTTAAGATTTTTTATGGAATAAGGAAAACTAATCCATTATTAAAAAAGTAAAAGGATCATGCTTATATAAAAAAAACAACTTTTTTTAAAAAAGCGCTACAAAGTGTAGATTAAGCCTATAAAGAACTTGGAAAAATATCTTTATAAGTCAAATAACAAGTTAGTCACATAATAAAGTTAGCTTTAAACTTGAAGTAAGAGTAATTCTTGGCTAAGCTTCTTAAGATCCAAAATAACAATTTTATTTTTGAGCTCTTATATATGCCTAATATAAGTCTAAAAGAAGTATTTTATAAATTGAATGTTGATTCGACCCTCCACCAATAAGATAAAAGTAAAACAAAATTAAAAGAGAAAAATAAAAAACTATAGCTAAAATAATGGATAAATTATTGAAAGAAGGGTCATCAATAAAGTACAATACCCTAAGAGGGTAGCTAATTTTATCATATAAAAAAAAACAAATGAGAAAATAGTAGATATATATATATATATATATTTTATTGGTCTTTATAAATCCTTTCTTAAGGACAACTTTCTTTTTTATAAAATTATCCGGTCATTAGACTTTATAACAAGATATGTTTTTTTAAACTCACTAAACATGAAATTAATCTATAATTAAATCTCCATGCATCTTAATGATGAAGAGAAGACATTCTTCATCATTAATCAATCGACCTATTATTATAAAGTAATGTCTTTTGGATGAAAGAACATAAAGGTTATCTACTAAAAAAATAATCAATAAACTTTTTTTAAAATTAATTAGGGAAAAACGTACAAGTTTATATAAATGATATATTAGTAAAAAATAAGATATTTATAAGCATATTGAAGACTTTTAAATGGTCTTCTATGTTTTTCACTAATACAAAATAAAACTCAACTTTGTAAAGTATTTTTTATCATAAAAAAGAAGAGCTCGTTATGATTAAGTATCTAGAAATAACTCTCTTCTATCTTGTTGCTAAAAAAATAAAAAAGATCTTGATTGTAAATATTTTCCAGCAACAAAACAACAAAGTTGATCTCTCATGGAAAATAGGTGGTGTATATCAAAGAAATATAACAACAATTACTTTCTCTCACTTTGATAATAAAAAATACACCTAGCTTACGCATTGGAAGGTACCATTAGCATGTAAGTACTTAGCTTTGTAAGATTGTGCAGACTGAACAAGTGCAGCCCTCTTCTTAGGTATCAACAATCCTCGTAGGACCCAAAATCATCTCACTAAGTTCACACCTTATCAAAGCCGACTTTCTTAGGCCCATTCCCAAAGAAGTTAGGGATAAAGGGTTAGCTAATGGACCTATTCCCCTCCATCCAAGAGCTGGAGAGTCCAAATCTTGAAGCTTAAGTAGTGAACCTGGGTAAAAAAACCCAGCCAGCTTGCAAGCCTATAATTCTAAAGTCCAGCTCCATGGTCCCCCCCCCCCCCCNGGTCCCCCCCCCCCCTCTCTCTTCAAGCCTCCATCCACGCAGTTTTGTCATCCATCCGTATTCCATGCCATCATCATGAAACACATACATGCATGGATAGAGATGTACACAGAAATCCATACACGCATGCATCATAATCCATGAAATGCACTGCTGCTGAGGGAAGCAGCCAGCTAACAGCCTGCACGGTATTGAGTATGGAGTTGTGGTCGGTAACTCCTTTTTTTTTTTTTTTTAAATGCCATGGTTTAGCTTCAAAGGGAGAAGAGAAAACCAATGGAAAAATAGCCTAAGCCCATTTTACTTTTAGAAATAGAAATAAAAAAGAAAAAACGACCTCTGCAGACAGTATGTGTGTGTCAGATAAAAGATATCACGCCCTCCCCTAATCCGATCTGCCTGCCTCTCATTTATTCTCTACCACCTACATTTTCCTTCCTTTTCCTTGCTAACTTAAACTAAACTATAATATAATATACTATGATAGTACTCCGTATCCGTAGGGTAGTAGTAGTGTAATCAGTAATATATCCTGCTTGTCCTGCCACTGTCTCTTTTACCTTTTGCCTGTTTCTTGTGTTTGTCTATCTATGTGCTTTCTCCATCATATAAACGCACAGAATTTTACTCTCCCCAATTCAATTCAGTCCCAAGCACTTCCCTTTCTGTGGGTTTTCTTGTTTTGATTTTTGTTTATTATTAAGGGCAAGAACCAGAGTACAGGATCTCGAGATTGGCGTCCAAGTTAAAAGACCACAGCAGCACCCGTCCCACCCCCTTCTATTGAGTGAAACAACAACTACTACTGCTTGCCTCTACTATGGTTTCTTGAGTGAGAAAGAGGGACATACCGCGACTTATGAGTGAGAAATCAAACAGAACACCCACGATACTTTCTTGAGTATCTGATGAAGGTGAGAGGAGGCTCTCTTGGAGGAGAGAGCCTGCCTGTGGAAACCAACACTAGCACTACTACTGCCACTCCCATCACTAGCATAGAAGAAGATACTCGAGAACCAAAACAAAAGACTCCTTTTTTCATCTAAGAAAGAAGCATATCCCATCAACTTACTGTGCTAATCTTGAAACCTCAAAAAACACAATCTGGGTCATCTTTGAACTTTTGGTTAGGCACTTGAAAACAGTATCTGGGTGGTCTTTGTTGTTTTCTTTTAGTTTTAGTTCTATCGTTAGGTGATTTCATTGCTTTACATGGCGCTTTCTATGCACAGTAAGGACAAGCAGATGGATTCAAGTAAGTATGTGAGGTATACACCTGAACAAGTTGAGGCTTTGGAGAGGGTGTATACAGAATGTCCGAAGCCTAGTTCCTTGAGAAGACAACAACTCATTAGAGAGTGTCCTATTCTCTGCAACATTGAGCCTAAACAGATCAAAGTCTGGTTTCAAAATCGCAGGTACATTAATAAATTACGAAACAAAGCTACGTAACCTAAAATCAGAGTCTAAATGTTTGTTTGGATCAAATGGAGATCTGTGGTCTGTTTCGTTTGGATCAAAATTGAGTGTGCATTTTTTTCTGCTGTTTTTTTATTTACTTTCATGTTACTGTGTGTTCTGTGTTTTAGATTTTAGTCACAAAATGATGAATGGGATATTGGTTTCGTACTCCTTTTCTTGGCTTTTTAAATTGGATATTTTTTGTTTTGTTCGATTTTTGTTTACTAGTCATCTAAGATTGTCTTTTGTGGTGAAATTTAATGGTGGTTTCCATGGATTTTTAGGAGAGAATTGGAAGGGGAAATGGGTTTTTGATTCAATTGCTCTTGGTTTCGTGTGCTAGCTTTCCGTTCATTGTTTAAAAATAACTAAGATGGTTGTGGGGGCGTTTTCTAGAAACTGTGGGCTTGGTTTGGATTTGTTCTTCCCTTGTCTTCTAACCTTTGAAGCAGGAGAGTAAGGTCTTGAGAAGACAAGATCAGTTTTTCTTCTTCTTTGGTTGAGCATAATTGTTGGTTTATATATCTTCTTTTTATCTGTTTGGAGTGATCAAGTTTTAAAGGTCATGCCTTTCTTCTAAATTGATTACAAATTGTTACTTTTGTTTGTTTTTCCTTTTTGGTTAATAGCTTCTTATTTTTTATCTTGGCTTTCGAGGAGATTCATCATGATTACAAGTAACATTCCTTGAGTAATGTAGCTGTTATTTGTTTATTGATCCATCTTTGGAAAGTTTTTTCATGTTTGCTCTGCGTAATTTCAATATCCTTCAAATTGAATGGATTGTCAGCTATTTACCAGGCTTTCAATGTGGCTTTCAAATTGAATGGATGATGATTACATACAAACAAATATGTTTTGGGCTGCATCTTTTGTTTCTTCTCTGGGTTTTCATTGCACTTTATCGTTTGTCTCCTTTTTTCTGTTTCCTTTTCCTTGGAGAGATTAAGAATCAGATATTTGATTAAAGAGGAGCAATTTTTTCCTTTTTTTTTCTTCCTCTGTGGAATAGTGGTTAAGATATCTTTTTTTCAGCTGCATAATAAGCCAGGGGGTTTGGCTTAAAAACAAGGGACAATGGGACAAACTTGAAGTCTGTTCTAGTTTTGCTATTATGCAAGTAAAATATGTGTTTTAAAGCAGCAGCTTCGTGATGAAGATATAGTGTCCTTTTTCTAGGATTGTCATGACAATGTAATCGTGAAAGCTCAGGGACTTTCTGAAGATTATTATTTTGAAAAGCTTGGATGCTCGCTTTTGTGTTTTGAATGTTTGACATGAAGTTTGAAAACTTGGCCTTATAAACCATCCTCTACCTGTTCTATTTTGGCATGACCATTATTTTGAGATTGGTCTCATTTTTGTTATGTTAATGTGTTTGTGGAATGGATTTTTTCTTCAAGTTTCCGCATTCTTTTGGTGACCCCTTTGAAGAAGTTTGCTGTGTAAGTTAATGTTTTGGGTTTTTCATTGTTCTATGTTGTAGATGTCGTGAAAAACAGAGAAAGGAAGCTTCTCGTCTCCAGACAGTGAATAGAAAGCTGACTGCCATGAACAAGCTGTTAATGGAAGAGAATGACCGTTTGCAGAAGCAAGTCTCCCATTTGGTTTATGAAAATGGATACATGCGCCAACAAATTCAGACCGTAAGATACTCTGCAATTTTTCTGTTAGTTCTTTACTTCAGGACTCAGGTCTTGTAGGTTTACATTGGTAAATCTCTCTTCCTTGGGAAATCTCCATGTCACTGTGTCTTAAATCTTATTTTATTCATCATCAAATCACTGATATCTCTCTAACTTGATGATAGTTTTCTTCCAATACGTGCTTCATAATTTAATCAAACATTTGAAACTGTTAATAGTGGCAATTAAGTTGTCTACTTTAGTAGTTTTCTTCTTTTCATTGATCACGGGTTAGGTTTTGTCCATTTTGTATGTATTCACTGGCATTGCTTTTGTGAAAAAATGTGATTTTTCTCCATGTGCATGCTCAATAAGCCTTTATTTTGGTGGATTCTACACAGGCTTCAGCAACGACCACAGACAATAGCTGTGAGTCTGTGGTCATGAGCGGTCAGCACCAACAACAGCAAAACCCAACACCTCAGCAACCCCAAAGGGATGCTAACAACCCGGCTGGGTAAGTAATTACATTTGCTTTGAATCAATGTCATCTAGAGAAGCTGTGTATCTCACAGGCTTAACCGTGCTTTGAACTTTTACTTTTGTTAGTCTTCTCACAATAGCTGAGGAGACCCTGGCAGAGTTCCTTTCCAAAGCTACTGGAACTGCTGTCGACTGGGTCCAGATGATTGGGATGAAGGTAACGCCCATTGAAATTTTTGTTTTTCTTATGTTCTGTGTGCTATTGTTTGTCTTCTTTACTTGTTCTGTGGTAAAATCTGACTTCCTATGACAATGTAGCCTGGTCCAGATTCTATTGGAATCGTTGCTGTTTCCCGCAACTGCAGTGGGGTAGCAGCGCGAGCCTGTGGCCTTGTGAGCCTGGAGCCCATTAAGGTGCATATCTATCTAAACAGTTTAAATTATTCAGGTTTGTTATGTCCTTTCTCATTTATGGCGTGTGATGAATTTGTGTCTGTTCAGGTTGCTGAAATCCTCAAAGATCGTCCATCTTGGTTTCGTGACTGCCGATGCCTTGACATAATGAGTGTGATTCCTACAGGAAGTGGAGGGACAATTGAGCTAATATACATGCAGGTTTGTACATTATGAAATATACATTTTTCTGGCTGGCCTTTGAAATAACTGTTTTTGCTATGTTGCTGTATTAATCTATTTATTATTTTCATCAGACTTATGCACCAACAACACTGGCCGCAGCACGTGACTTTTGGACACTAAGATACACTACAACCTTGGAAGATGGGAGTCTTGTGGTGAGTCATTAGTGTTTTTCTTTCTCTTTATTTCCTCTCATAATAAAAGGTGTCTGCATTCACTTGTCTCAAAATTTTGTGCAGATTTGTGAGAGGTCATTGACTTCTTCTACTGGTGGCCCAACAGGACCTCCTCCTTCAAGCTTTGTAAGAGCTGATATGCTTCCTAGTGGCTATCTAATTCGACCATGTGAGGGTGGTGGCTCCATCATTCACATTGTTGATCATGTTGATTTGGATGTAAGAATAAGATCTAATTCAACTATTCAAGTTTTCCCCTAATTGATGTTTGATTTAATGACTTTATGCATCAATTAAAATCTGTTATCTTAGGTCTGGAGTGTTCCTGAAGTTCTGAGGCCACTTTATGAGTCATCCAAAATTCTTGCTCAGAAAATGACCATGGCGGTAATAACATCATCGTGTCCATGATCTTTTTTCTGTTTCAATCAAAATATGTTTCATGATTGTTTTGTAATTTGATTGTCCAGGCCTTGCGGTACATAAGACAAATTGCACAAGAGACCAGTGGGGAAATTCAGTATGGAGGCGGTCGTCAGCCTGCTGTTTTAAGGACATTTAGTCAGAGGCTCTGCAGGTAATGATATCCGAGTGTAACATTTGATTACTGGGGAAACACTAATCTGGAATTTCCAACCATCTAAATCAGAGAATGATCCCACTAAGTCAGCAGATTTAAGCCAAGGATTAAAATTTCTGTCATAGCTGATGGTTGGCTTGGTCTAGATTTGTTTAGAGCATAAGAACCTGCAATAATTTGCAATCTTTGTGCTTGCATGAGTGTTGCTACTTAACTTGTTTGGGTTTCAGGGGTTTCAATGATGCTGTAAATGGATTCACAGATAGCGGGTGGTCACTCCTGGATGGTGATGGTGGGGATGATGTGACCATTGTCATAAATTCATCGCCAACTAAATTTCTAGGATCTCAATACAATGCATCTATGTCACCTACATTTGGAGGAGTCCTGTGTGCGAAGGCATCGATGTTGCTGCAGGTAATCTCTACTCATAATTCTGGGGTGTTTTTGTTTCTGATCTGTGCCAATACTGTACGAGAAACTCTACTGCCCCTTGCACTTATCTTTTTTGCTGATCAATAATGAAATGTCACTTGTTACCTTACTGTAATAATAATAACTATGCACTTCTTTGTAGAATGTTCCTCCTGCATTGCTTGTTCGCTTTCTGAGAGAACATCGTTCAGAGTGGGCTGACTATGGGGTTGATGCGTACTCTGCTGCATGTCTTAAAGCAAGTCCTTATGCAGTTCCATGTGCAAGACCTGGTGGCTTCCCTAGTAGCCAGGTGATTTTACCTCTTGCACATACCGTAGAGCATGAGGAGGTAAGCATTTTGAGTGTATATACTTCTTTAGTTTCTCTATTGGAATGTCTTGATATTTGATGTACCATGTGATAATTTTGCATTTCCTTCACTGGTAGTTCTTGGAGGTAGTTCGGCTGGAGGGCCATGCATTCTCCCCAGAAGATGTAGCCCTGGCACAGGATATGTACTTGTTGCAGGTTGGTTTACCTGTTGTTTTTCAGTGGAAACTGAAACTGAGTTTTTTATTTTATATTTTTACTGGGACTGGTTCTCTTGAATAATGGATAACATTGTTAAAATCTTACTTGGCAGTTATGCAGCGGAGTTGATGAAAATGCTCTTGGTGCTTGTGCTCAGCTCATCTTTGCTCCTATTGATGAATCCTTTGCTGATGATGCACCATTGTTGCCATCTGGATTTCGTGTCATACCATTAGATCCTAAAACAGTTGGGTGACCTCTACCTTTTAACTACCATAATCATGCCTCTCTAACACTTCTGCACCATTTCTCTTATTTGTTTTGGCTTTCTTGTATCTCAGGATGCACCTGCTGCTACTCGAACTTTAGATTTAGCCTCTACACTCGAAGTAGGACCTGGTGGTGCGCGTCCAGCTAGTGAAGCTGACACCAACAGTTACAATCTTAGGTCAGTACTGACAATTGCTTTCCAATTTACGTTTGAGAACCACTTCCGAGACAATGTGGCTGCTATGGCTCGCCAATATGTGCGTGGTGTTGTGGCGTCTGTTCAGAGGGTTGCAATGGCGATTTCGCCTTCCCGGCTCTGCTCTAATATGGGCCCGAAGTCCCTTCCTGTCTCTCCTGAGGCTTTAACTTTAGCACGATGGATATGCCGAAGCTACAGGTATCCTATCGTTATTCATTTAAACAGTCATTTTCTTCAGGTTGAAAATAGCAAAATTGAAAATCAAGAACTAAATTTGCTCAGTTTTTGTTCATCCTTTTCATCAAATGTACGGTAGAAGAGAATAACTTTTAGCCACTGGAATTTTCAAATTGCTTCTAAGTTGATTTGTCCTTCAATGGATGATTGAGTTGCAGAAAACAAAATAATTTAACCAAGTGTTTTAATTAAAAAGGGTTAAAGCAACTAGTGCCTGGAATGTGGTAGAACTCTGTGCAAGATAGCACAGGGTGGTTGTAGCTGATGCATAGTCTGAAGTTAGTTTCTATTTGTTTCTTCCATCTGTTTTCCCTGAATATCCTGGTTCTTGTTACTCCTTTGTTTTTGCTCTTTCAAAATATGCCGCTAGTTGTATATTTGTTGTGATCCTGTTACAATATTGAAGGATTCATACTGGAGGAGAACTGTTTCGGGTTGACTCCCAAGCTGGGGATGCTTTGCTGAAGCGACTGTGGCACCATTCAGATGCAATTATGTGCTGCTCCTTGAAAACAAACGTAACCACTCTTATTCTTAGTCCATTGTTCAACTAGAGGGAGCTCTTTAGGTTTTGGCAAAGGAAAATTACTTTGATTGGATAAAAAATAATTGCAGGCTTCTCCAGTTTTCACTTTTGCAAACCAGGCTGGACTTGATATGCTTGAAACTACTCTTGTGGCCCTTCAAGATATCATGCTTGACAAGATTCTTGATGAAGCAGGTCGGAAGATTCTCTGCTCTGAGTTCTCTAAAATAATGCAACAGGTGAAATTTCTCTATTCCTGGAAACTATGATAAATTTCTTGTTCCATCTCTACCTATTGCACTGGCATCTCTTAAAGCATATTAGCCCTTAAGGGATGCGTTGAGGTATCACCTGGAGACTGTTCTAAAGTGTCCTATGTGCTATTATAAATTTCAGGGATATGCTTATCTGCCGGCTGGAATATGTGTATCCAGCATGGGGAGGCCGGTCTCCTACGAGCAGGCCATTGCATGGAAAGTTCTTAATGATGATAATTCCAACCACTGTCTGGCTTTCATGTTCATTAACTGGTCCTTTGTGTAGTGGCTGGGAAAGATTTTTAGAGAGAGCTTCGCTATCTATTGATTAGTTACTATCTAAGTTTGTAATTTTCTTCTTGCTAGTACCCGTATGACTGATGTATGGATGCAAGTCATGGCAGAATATCATCAATACTTTTGTCCAAAGTGTATGCTGACATGTTTTATGGATGTTCATGTTTCTGCTGTTTATCCAAGTCTATATATGAAGTTGTCTTTGTAAATCTGGTGAAATTTCAACACGGAGGGATGATATGGTGGGGTGTTAGGGTGGCAGTAAAGGGACCTCCTGCTGGTAGGGTTGTTGGCTTGGTTTTGTTCGAAGACCTTTGACTAATTCGTTGTTGGTAGTTTATTGAATTTCCTTGGGTCGATCCATGCAAGAAATAATGATGGTAATATTCTAAGGAGGGCTTGACACTGTTTTTGTTTCTTTGTAAATGAGCTGTTTGGTCAACTTTTTGAAGCACGACATGTTTGATCAGGAGTAGAAATGTTGCTGGTCGTATTCCTTTTCTCTGCGTTGTGCAAATACTAGGGTGGAAAATCTTGGAATCCTGTGGCTAATGTTGATTTTCCATCACACAGTACAAGGTTGACAAATTGATTTTTTTTTATCACTGTACATGGTTGACAAATACATACAGGGCAAAAAAAGATTCGAAGATAAAGTAATAATAAGCTAAGAAGATTATGTTAAAAAAAGAAAGAAGCAAGAAAATGAAAAATGATCCCCAACTAAAATAAATAATTATTATTAAAATGAAAAATGATCCCCAACTAAAATAAATAATTATTATTTAATTTATCAGTAGTATAAATACTATAACTTTAATTAAAAAAAGTAATTAGATTTATAGTCAATTAAATAAAATACTTAACAATAATTAAATTAAAATCAACAAATAAGATCTAATTAATAAATTTCAACTAAAAATTCGAGTAAATTAAACTCAATCTCTTAATGGTTTTGCTTACCTTTCATTGTTGATGATTATACAAGTGCATGATCAACCCTTCAGGTCCAATGTCTTCAGAGATTAGAAAAACTTGATCATGTCAAGTGTAGTTTAAGGCGACTGTAATAATTTTTTTAAAAATCATTAAATTGTGATGTCTCTATATTAATCCAAGTATAATCTAGATCTAATTGTTTAGCTTATATATTGAGATTCATTAAAGTTCACCATTCTTTATAAAAACAATTTGTACATTCAAAATAGCAACAATATGTTTTTTTGTGTGTGTTAAAGATAAGGGTAATGGGATAAAGGTTTTGAAAAAGTCATCATGGATATATTATTATATTTTATTATAACGAGGTACTTCATGTCAAAAGTAAAGCTAATTTTAAAGTTTAGTGGCAGTTTAATAATATAGTTATTTGATTTAATAATTTGTAATATTTTGAAAGGTCTAACACTTCTCACTTACAATTTATGACTGGCTTTCCAAGGATATTATTTAGGTCTAATTTGTATTATGAAATAATTTTCAACATTAAGTGCATCATGATATTTATATTAATCAACTCAAAATTTGTATTGTTCATTACTTGTTTAAATACGTTTTATGATCTTAATATGCAAATTATGAACTCTACATGCAAAAAACTCAATTGAATTAGATATTTTAAAATAAAGAGAAATAAAAAGAAGATTTACAGGCTTTTTAGGTTAGTGACTATGAAAATTATTTGATTGAAAATGTGGAGTGGAACAAATACTATTTTAAACCTTAATAGGTATTGTTTGGACATAACCTAGTAAATTTAAATTATCTTCATCTTTTTCATCACATGTTAGGGGTAAAAAATCAAAGAACTCACATGTTGCTATAAATCTATGATGTATTGGATGTCAAGCATGAGGTGGTTAAGAGCATGTTGCTCTAAACCTTTGACATGTCAAACGTCAAGCATAGTGGGTATGAAATCACGTAGTTTAAGACGAATAATATTATGAAACTCTTCTAAGACTATATTTATCTCTTCGAGAAATTCCACCGAAGATTTTATTAAAACTTCTTCCCTTACCAATAAAATAGACTTATTATATTCTTTATTAATCACATTTTTAGACTCATTTACACTTATAGTATTAAGTCCCTTTTCTTGCACTTCTCCTTCATCTAGTTCATTAAAATCCTTAGGATTGGGTTTATACACTTGAATATAAAGTCTTCCTTCTGATTTATATTTTTATGTTCTTCGATGACTAAGGGCTTGGAAGTACATATAACACAGATACGACTAAAACCTTGATATTAGTATACTGAACCTTTGAACTCATCTTAAACATTTTATTAATAACTCATTTCCTCTTGTCTTTATAAATTTGGGCACTATTAGGATTAAACCTTTGAGGTAGAGCACTTAATAAAGAATTATTATTCGTAAATTGAGACCTAAAAGGAATCCTAAAAGGGTCTTAGTGATTTGTCCATCGAGTTTTTATAAGCAACTTATAATCTTGTATTATAGTATAAGCTTCGTCAAGAAAAAAAAAAAGCACCTATAAATCTGACCTCTTTTCTAAAATTATCATTTAAATCTTTATAAAGTCTATACAAAATTATGACTTTATTTTCACTTATAACATATTTCATCATGTAATTATTAAATTGTATTATATATTTATTAAGTAACTTGTTCTCTTGCCTTAGATTGTTTTATTGATTTGATAGTTTATTCCTAAAAGACTAGGGTAGGTAAGTATACTGTAATTTTTTGTTTCATTTTGGTATAATTAATTATGAGAGATTTATTTTTTATCTCTAAACAATTCTCAACATCACTCTAATAAAGTTTAGCTTTATCAATACATGTTATTTTAGCAAATCTAACTCTTCTATTATCAGACAAGTTGTGTTATTCAAAAAACTGATCCATATCATGAATTCATGTACTAAGGATTCAAGGGTTATGATGATCATCAAAAGGGGGAGCTTATATTTTATTAGGGCTCATAACTTGCTCATCAAGATCATCATGTTTATAATAACCTAAATGATAATCATATTGGTGGCTCTCATAGTGAACTTGCCTACAATAGTTATTCCTGTTTGGTCTTTGGGTGTCTTATTTGAAAATTTTAATTATTTTAAAATGTTGGTCATCTAGGTTTGCAATTCTCTTTAAATGACTTTAAGAGTATCACATTAACTTGAAAATAGAATTGAGATCACTTATGATTCTTACAAGTAAAATCACAATATAAAATAAAGCTAATTTTTTTTAAGATGGAGATTAATCAAGAACGAAAAAACTCCTAGAAAATTATAATTATGCAATGCTAAACCTTCTAATTGTAAACAATTAATCAAATAATAATCATAATTTTTCATTATTTTCAACAAGCTTTGCAATTACAAAGATGATTAGATGCTCAATACAAACAAAGAAAGAGATTGATAAGCAAAAAATAACATATATGAATGCAAAATAGGATTTTTTTTTAGGCACAAAAGAATACTATTAATAATAGGTTATATAGCAAGTGTAATATCAAAATAGTAAAATCCAACGTATCAAAAGATAAAGTGATTCACTAACTGGATTGTTTAGTGATAAGATGCTAAAAGTTGATGTTGCTGGTATGGAAAAGACTAGATAAAGTGGTTTTGGCATGTTATTGTTATTGACCTATCATTGCTATAGAAATATGTTTTGATGTGTTGCTGACATAACAGGATATGATGAAGTGTAGTTGACATGTCGTTGCTGATTGATGTGCTGTTGGTGTGTCATTGTTGGCTGGTGTGTGCAATGATGTGGTAGTATGTGATGGTGCGTCATCAAGCAGGTGGTTTTTTTCTTCTTAGATTTAGGGTACAAACAAAGATTAAAGAATGTTTTTTCAAGTTTAGATCAATGGTTGATTATGATTCAACATAAGTCCTAATAAATCGATTAATTGTAAGAACAATTAAAAATCTAGGCTCTAATACCAAAGTTGATGCAGGACAAAAAAAAATTTAAAGATGAAGTATTAAACTAAGAAGAAAAGGCCAAAGAAAGAAGAAAAAAGAAAGACGAAGCCAAATAAAAAGAAAAAAGAGTCGAAGAAGAGGAAAAAAAGGGTTGGAAAATTTTGCAACTTTGTAATTTTTATTCAATTCATTAACAACTATTTGATATTTAGAAAAGTATGATATAAATATTAAAACTCTAACTAGAAGAAGCAATTGTGCTTATATTCCACCAAATAAAAATACCCAAGAATAATTACATCAAGCCCAACAAATAAAATCTAATTAACAAAACTCAACTAAAAATTCAAATAAATTAAACCAAAAGATAAGCTAAAACTCAATCTCTAAACTGTTTTAGTTACCCTCCATGCATTGTCTATAAATATACAAGTACGTAAACAATTCTTTAGGTTTGGTGTCCTGCCATAAATATCACGTAAACTAAGATTGATATGGTTTTTTCTTTGGTTTGGTAAAAGCTTTTGTAGAAAAATTTATAAGATAACATTGAACATTTATTGATTTGTTTGTTGGCAATTACAACATATATACTCGTGAACAACATGCATATTCGTGATAATGAGCTATAACTCAACCTCGTGGAATTAGTTTTTGCCAAGTTTAGACTTTTTATTTGTAACTATTGGGTTCTTAAATATCATATACATAGTCGAAAAATAAAATAAAATAATTTAGAAGTATCCAAGATCCTGTTAGACAGATCTAGAATTATTTAGAGATTTATTATATGAAGATTTGATCTTTTTTGTCTTTGAATAATTTTTTAAAGATTGGGTTGTTGTAAACCACATACCACAAACCATTCAATTATCCTGCCTCTAATGATAATCCATACAAACAACCAATAAAAAATCTCTTAAATTCCAATTTAGAAAAGTAAAATTGCTATGCTTAGAGTATTGACCCTCTATTATATGACTTATATTATTTTTTTGTGCAACAAACAATAAAAAAAGAAGGTATAACTTACTATTTACAAGGAAATATGAAAAACTCTATAGATTAATAAAATATCAATTTACTCCCTAAATATTATTTATATATTAATTCAAGATAATTTTAGAAATTAACTTAATTAAACTATTTTTTAATTTTTTTAAGTTTAAAAATATAATTTTTGTATTGATTATATTCTAATCTTTCAATGAAAACACAATCTTGAAATAATGATATTGTTAAACTGAAATGGTACGTGTGTGTGTGATTTGACTGATCTCTCAGCAAAAATAGTAAATGAATATACTGTGGTAATGCACTCTCCCAGGTTTAGTATTGGTTTGTCCTTTTACATAATTTACCTGTTCCGATCTCTTCATTTCACTGTAAACTCTAACAGGAGAAAGTGTCGTTGGAATACAAACTCACGTAGAAATTGCTAGAGGCTACTGGCTACTGGCTACTGGCTAGCGTTGGAGCATACGCTGTTCGCAATTGTGTCAGCAAAATTGCGGCTGTGTATGTTACAGAACTGATCAACATAAACAAAACGGGTTGGGGATGAAAGATCTAATCAAGATGAGAGATCAAATCAAGATCCCACATGTCCATCGATAGACAGAGAGAGAGAGAGAGAGAGAGAGCACAAAATATCGGTGATCATCATTCAAGAATCCAAAAGGAGCTAGCTAGGGTTACTTTCGTGGGGGCTAAGAAGGTGGCCTCTTATTCCTTATGCATAGACTGTGAGGTTAGCTAGCCAAATCTGTCAGGAGACAAAACTCGTTATTAAGAAGAGCATCTACGAAGGAACTTATGACAAACAGCTGGGTAGCTAGCCAGCCATCTCCCATCAGCTATCAGCAAATGGCGAATCAAAATCAGCTTCTAGCTAGCTAGAATTCCCTGCAATTTATTTCCAACTATCTTCCTTATTAAATGATGATATCTTGGAGCAAATCTATATTCTCTCAGAGGATCACACTCATGTAAAGTTATTACGTAACATGTCTAAGATCATTCATGTTGAACGTGGTCAACCAGGAAAAATAAAATTTAATATTCTACATAGAAGAAACAATTCATAAGCAATCGAAGTAGACTAAAAAAGAAAAGAAAAGTGCAGTATAAGTATACTATCTCACATAAATTTTTTAAAAAACAAATGTAAGATATATATATATATATATATATATATAATTCATGTGTAAGCACAATTATAAAAAAATATAGTACAATTATTTCACGTCAAAAAATTAAAAAATAATTCATGTATATAAAATATATATAATTATCTCAATGCATGTTATAAAAAAAATATAAAATATAATGCAATTATAAAAGGTTATGAAATAATTCATGCGGATATAAGTTGTATATAATTATTTTTTATTAAAAATAAAAAAATGATTGATATAAATGTAAATTATATAAAAAATATCTGAGATTAAGTATTTATAAATTAATTTTTAAATTTATTAAAAACATTAAAAAAATTAGATATCACTTAAATTTGACTAAATCAATTAAGATTCAAGATCTTTAGAGACCCGGGTCAACCCATTGGGGTGGGAAAAATAAGGGTTCCTGAGAAAAGATTACTCCTTGCCTCCGCCTGGAATAGCGTAATTTAAAACATGACACGTCACCTGATCGTTTCTTTCTTTCATGGCTGTAAATGGCAGGAACTAGTGGGGCCATCCTTGTTACATTAATCTAACAGTAGCAGACTGTACCACGTGTCACAGTAGACAGGGAGCAGAGCACGGGTAACGCCCCTTTCAGGTAATCCATAGTGGCAGCTATTATCCAGGGCATTGCCTTATCTTTGGATCGTGAATTATATTATATTTAAAAAAATGATTAATTATTTGATGATAAAATGTAATTTAGTACATCATTATATAGGTGACCGATCTAATTTCATCTATTGTAATTTTTTTAAGGTGATGTAAACATTCTTAAGAAATTTTAAAAAAATGAGATTATTCAATATGTTTTAATAAATTCAACTACTTTAATAATATAATTAAAAAAAAGATAAACACTTGTTAGTATTCTAAAATTATATCTTTACAATTCTTAAAAGATCTCATTATCCTATTTGTTAACAAAGCATAACTTAAATGTGAACAAGAGAATCACATAAAAAAATGAAAAAACAATTAAAAATTAAGATAACTCTATGAAAAATAAATTGACTAAAATTTTAAAGCTCAATTTTAAACTAACCTAATATTCAAAAAATAAAATTTAAATTGTTTTTAAGAAAAGCAATAAAAAAAATTCAAGTCAACCTTGATAAACCTATTGAATTTATTACCTGAGATATGAGATCAGGATAACTCAATAGAAAAAAAATTAAAAAAAATAATAAATATCAATCTTCAACCAACTTAATATTAAGGAATAAAATTAAAAAAAATATTTTAAAAAAATTGAAGCCAACCCGGTCTAGTCTTTCAAGCCACGACATTGGTCATGACTAAATTATATCATAAAAGACAAACTCGAAAAAATAGCATTGTTAAATTCCTAACCAACCAAAATAATTAGGATAAAATTGAAGAAAAAAATTCAACTAAAATAGGATAAGGAAAAAAATAGAACTAAAGAAAATGAGGACCAAATATGACATAAAAAGAAAATAAAATCAAATTGTGAGAGATTAGAATGAAAAATAATTTTAATTAAGAAAATAATAAAAAAAAGACCAACCTGAATATAAAAATTAAATATCAATGGATATTGACCTCACATAAGAATTAAAAAAAGAAGAAGAATGAAATGAAATGAAAAATTCCCTACTAGTTAAGCCAAAAAAGTTCAATATTAGAGACATTTAAATAATTTTATAGGGTAAAAACATTAAAAAGTGGAAAAATTCACTTAATCCAAGTTAGATATATATATATATATTTTGTTTTGCTTTCAAGGTTTGTTTAGTAATTCTACCATGTAATCAAACCTTGAAAAAACTAAACTAACCCCATTCAATTCAATAATGACTAATGTTTTCTATAGAAAAGATCAAATTGTTCCCTAGGTCTAGTTAATTGTTTTTTCTTGGTAATGCCAATATATAATTGTAATGTGTAAATCCACAATAAAATAGGGGTATATGCACAATAAAAAATAAATAAAAACAGAGAATAAGAGAAAATGTAATCTGTCTATGTTTTTTTAATGATTGAATAATAGTACAACACAAACTCTCATACACACACACACACACCTCCTAAACTAATTAGTTATGAAATATTATTGCAAATATAATTTCAATTTCAATTTTGAGATCATGATTATTACAAGTTCATCAATGCAGCAGAATATCTATCATAATCTTTGTAACTGCAACTCTCTTTTTGATCTTCAATATCAGTTAACTAGTTGGAGATGTAACAGTTATAAAATTTGAATCTTTGTAACTATAACTCTCTTTTTAATCTTCAATGTATATCAGTTATAAAGTTTGAATCTTTGTAACTGTAACTCTCTTATTGGTCTTCAATGTCTGTTATCTTTTTATGTTTAACATTCCCCTGCAAACTAATGGGGATATGAATCACCATCAATTTGGATCGTAAAAACATAAACCTTGCTATAGTATGACCTTTGGTGAAGACACCTGCAATCTGGTCATGTGTTGAAATATGTCATACCAAGATATCCTTATTAAGAACTTTTTCAAGGATGAAGTGATAATCGACTTCTATATGCTTCGTTCTAGCATGAAAAACGAGATTAGAGGTAAAAAAAAATATTACACCTATATTATCACACCATAGTGTAGGAGGTGATGACAATGAAATGCTAAGATCTCATAATAGCATTCAAAGTTAATATAGTTCAGTAATGACAAGAGCCTTGGATCGATATTCAACCTCAATATTGGATTTAGACACAACACTTTATTTTTTTAGCCTAGAAACACAACATAACCATTTATAGATTTTCTATCATCAAGATTCCCAACCTAATATGCATCACACAAAGCATCTAATATTGTTGTCAATTGACTGTAGTGAATACCATAATTAATTATTCCCTTCAAGTAACAAAGAATTCCTTTTGTAGCAATCCAGTGTGGTTCTCGTGGAGCATGCATGAATTGGTATAATTGGTTCACTGCATAGCTGATATCAAGTCTTGTTAAAGTGCAATATTGAAGGGCACCAATAACTTAACAATATTCAGTTAGATCATTCAATAATTCTCCTTTATAAGTTGAGAGTTTGGGTTTTGATACTGTTGGTGTAGATAAAGGTCTAGCTCCAATCATTTGTGTCTTATTAAGTAGGTCAGAGATGTACTTTGATTGTTTGAGATGAAGTCCCTTTGTATTATAAGAAGTTTGAATGCCAAGAAAATAAAAAAGAGTTCCAAAATGTCTGATTTGAAAGGTACGTTGTAGTTGTTTGATGAAGTGTTTAATTTTTGAATTATTAGTTCCTGTGACAATAATATCATTCACATACACTAGGACAAATAATTTAGATTTTGCTTGTTGTAGTGTAAATAAACCATGATCAACAAAAAATTCTTGAAATTCAATGTCAATGAGATGAGTTAAAAATCTTTGAGACTAGGCCTATTGAACTTATTTGAGGCTATAGAGTGATTTGTGCAATCTATAGATCTACTCTAGTCTTGATTCATCAATAAATCCTTGTGGCTGCTTTATATAGACTTTTTCATCCAGAAAACCACATAAGAATACATTGGAAACATCTAGCTATTTGATAGGCCAATTAAATGTCACTACAAGTGACAATACCACTTTGATGGTGGAAGGTTTGATTACTAAAGAAAATATCTCAAAGTAATCTATCCTATATTTTGTTGATTGAAACCTTTTGTTATTAGTTGTGCTTTATACCTGTTAATCCGTCCATCAAGAGTTCTTTTAATTTTACACATCCATTTATTTCTTACCGTATGAAACTTGTTTGGTCTAAGGCATAGAGACCAAATCCCATTAGCTATTAATGAATCAAACTCTCTTCCTATAACTATATGTCAATGTTTATTTGTTATTGCTTTGTTATAAGAAGATGGTTTCTGTTCATCAAAAACATTGGAAATAGCTTTTAAAAGGTGGCGAGTTGAGTATAAAATATTATAGTCAAAGAATTGTTTTGGTTTTAAGTGGCTAGTTTTTGACCAAGTGATAATATAGGATAAAGCCTGCAAATAAAAGTTTTCACTTTGTGTTGTAGGTTGTTCCTAATAGATAAAAATTATGCTGCTGGTATGTTTTCATGAAGCGAATGAGATTCTATAAGGAGTTGATCATATAAAGTCTTAATAGGAAGAGGTAACTAACCTATATCAGTCTTTGCTATAGAGGAGTTTATAAGAGTTTCTATGATAAGAGCATTAGTGAATAAAATTGAAGGAATAATTATGTCAGTGAAGGAGTGGGAATTACTAGTTTGAATAAAGTTGAAGCAAGTTGAGGTCTGGTTTTTATCCTTTACTGGAAATGTTTCTTCATCAAACACCACATGTCTAGAGATATAAACCTTGTTACTTTCTAGGCCTAGACATCAATATCCTTTTTTAATGTGTGAGTATCCTAGAAAAACACATTGTTTACTTCTATATGATAGCTTATGGGGTTGATATGATCTTAAGAGAGGATAATATGAACAAACAAACACTTGTAGTTCATAGTAATTCGGGGTATGACCATGCAAAACTTCATATGAGCTATGATTTTGTAACACTTTGGTAGGTAATCTATTAATCAAATAAATTGCTTTTGGAAAAGCATCTACCTAGTAGGTTGACTTTAAAGATGATTATGCTAAGAGAATTAATCTCTGTTCTTGAACATATTTATGTTTCCTTTCAGATATTTCATTTTGCTGAGAGGTATATGAACAAGTTAACCTGTGATATATTTTATTTTTACTGAGGAAGTCTCTAAATTGATGATATAAATATTCCTCCCATTATCACTCTGAAACTATTTAATAGAACATAAGAATAAGTTTTCAACATGAACTTTAAACTTAAAAAAAGTAGTAAAGACCTCAAACTTATTATGCAAGGGATAAATCCAAGAGTATCCTGAAAGATCATAAAAAAACAAAGCATAATAATAAAAACCACTTATAGAAGAAATATAGGATGTCTAAACATCAGAATATACCAAGGATAATAGATTGTTTGACTAATGAGTAGAGTTTAAAAATGATAATTTTTTACTTTTACCAAGAGGACATGTAGAATAAAAGCTAGTGTTATTGGTTGTTTTATTATCTTTTGATAACAAACTAATGTAATTTGACCTTGTAAGAGATTGTAGGACAACTTGTAAAGGATAACTAAGTTTGTAATGCTATTGTTCAGTTGTAGTTTTTTCTTCAATTTTGGCTACTAATCCTTGAATTCTATGAGGAAGACTAAAACCACTAGTAATTGGATAAAGGCCATTGTCAACTTATTAATGGAATAATGTTTGATCTATTCGGTTCTCCTTCACAGTAAAATCATAGCTAATGAGTATAAAATAACAATTGTTATTAAGACATAATTTATTTATGGATAAAAGATTAAAAGATGCATGAGGACAATGTAAGATGTTTGACATATAAAAATTGGTTTTATTTATTTATAGGGAAGTAAAACCAATGTTTTTAATTACTAAACCTGCACCATTCCCTACTATCATAGTTTCTTCTTGATGGCAGGGAAGTTTTTGAGTGAGATGCTGATCATTTGAGGTAATATAAATATTAGTCCCATTATCTACATGCCATTCTTGGTGGTCATACTATGTATTGGATTCAGTCACCATTGATGCAAATTCAATTCGAGGATGGCATTCCTGATATGTACAGTTAAACCTATGATAGCAATCAATTGCAATACGTCCTATGTGATCACAAATTTGACATATTAGACGTGTGGTAGTTTGGTTTAAATTATGTTTTGCCATAGTAGGTTGTCCTAACAAAGCTTTAGGATAGGAGTTTGGTTCTTGTGAACCATTTGATTGATGAGAAGGAATATAAGGTTTCTTCGTAGCTGTGAATGAACACTTCTTATTGGCAATAAATGCAAAAGTAGTGTTAGATACCATTATTGATTGTTGAGTCTCTAATAAAGATTCATGATTTAATAATTCAGCACTAAAATCTTCAAAGGAAAATTCATTGTTTCTAGAGATAAAATTGAAGGAAGTAATGGATGAATTATATTCCTGATTAAGTCTTTTAAGTATGAAGAAAATCAAATTATGATCATCAATTATTTTTCCTACGACTACTAATTTATCTGCAATGGATTTGGCATCCTTCAAGTATGTAGAACAGTTTTTGGATCTTTATATGATAGTTTACAACTGTTTTCATATATATGCAATACGAGTTCTAGATTGATTGAAGAATTTCTTCTTGAGTGCATTCCAAACTTGTTTGGATGTATTCTAGCCATAAAATAAGGCAACAAGATTTGGACTCATTAAAGATAGAATAACTTGAATAATTCCTTTCTTATACCAGACAATATATGCATCATTGGTAGTACCATTAACAATTATCTTCTCAGGGACAGGTTTAGATCCTTCCATAAACCCTAGAAGATCATTGCTCTTAAGGAAGGGTTGAAACTGAGATTGTCATCCTAAATAATTTATTCCATCGAGCTTAAAAGAAGTAGAAGTTATTGTTGAATTAAAATGTAAAAGGTTATTAGTATTATTAGAAAAACATATCTTTATGGAAGTTTAGATTAAATAAGCATGAGCTAAAGAGCTCTAATACCAAGAAAGAATGAAAAACAGAGAATAAGAAAAAAAGTAATATGTATATGTTTTCTTAATGATTGAATAATAGTATAACAGAAACTCACATATATGTACATCCTAAACTAATTAGTTACAAAATATTATTACAAATATAATTAACTTTAATTTTAAAATCATGATTAGTGCAGGTTCATCAATGTAGCAGAATATCCATCATAATCTTTATAACTTTAACTCTCTTTTAAAACTCTCTTCTTGATCTTTAATATCCGTTAGCTAGCCGGAGATGTAATAATTACAAAGTTTGAATCTTTGTAATTATAACTCTCTTCTTGGTCTTTAGTATATGTTATCTTCTTATGCATAACACAATACAACAATGATCTCTTTTAGTTTTTTGTTTTAATATATAGAGCTTACTTATCTTGATTAATATTGAGTATTTCCCTATCAAGACATTAATTAATTTCATAAATTATTTTAATTTAATTTTTAATTATAAAAGGAATGATAAATCCCATCTTTTATCCCTCTTTTAAAATGATATATTTATCATATCATAAATTTTAATTTAATATTTAGTAGGGCTGTCCATGGATATAGTATGTAAGATTAGGTTTTAGCTCACAATTATATCCATTTAACTTTTGACATTTTATAAATTATAAACCCGATCCATTCGAACCTTTTTTTTTAGAATCGAGTGGTTGGATATTTTGATTGGGCTAAATTTATTTGTGGATTATATATATATATTCAATGGTAAGACTTATATTTTTAATTTTTATGGGTCTACATTTAAAGATAGACGTACAACATAAATAATGGGTGTCATGGCACTCTAATATTAGGTTTAATTTTCATATCTAACACTATAATTAAATTATAGTTATCTCACTCCTTTCTAGAGAATTTTTCCAACAATGAGACAATTTTTCAAATAAAAATAAGATAAATGTTTAATTTATAAACAATCAAATATAAAAAAATATAAAGCATATATGTTAAATTGAGTTGATCGGATTTTTTTTTTTTAATTTATTACTTGATTCATTATATTTATTTCATAGATTGTTTTAACACACTATTATCTATAATAGCCATATTACAGTATTTTGATAAGTTAAATAGAAACAAATAATACAAATATTACATATAAAAGTGTTTTTAACACCCCACATATCCATTACAAGCTGATAACGATGGAGAGATTTTGATGCGAGTGGGTGCCTTAATTACAATTTAATCATAAACATCGATCCTTGCAGAAGAAGCAGAACAGATCTGATTGATTATTGTCTTCTGTATTGTCATGCATGCAGGCCAACTTAAGTGCAAGTAGCAAGTAGCCCTAGCAAGTCAACATTATTTTTGCTGATCATTATCGCCTCACTTTCAACCAGAGTTGTTTTCATGGAAGAGAAGAAGGCAAGGCAAGCAGAACCAAGCAGAAAATTAATTAGCCCTCCATTAATGAGAGCCACAATTGCAAAAGGACCACAACATCGTCATTTTTCTCTTGTTGTGACAGAGATCAGTGCTGTGCGTTCTTGCGTGTTTCATGGCGCAGAACAATATTGTTTGTCTGAAATAAATTTGAAAAAAAATAAAAAATATTATTTTAATATATTTTAGAAAAAAAAAACATTAATCACGTTACCAATATTCAGAAAGAATCGTGCCAGCCCACAGCCTGCCAATGACAACTGATTAATTGTATGTACGTACCAAGGCAATATATGCAATGTTAGTCTAGGGAAGGAAACGAGGGTGGTGCCGACGCCATCACAATTCAGAAGTATGTATCACCATGATTCATCCTCCCCTCGTTCAATATTGAAGGCATGACGTCCAAACTACAAATGCCTAACCTCTTTCCTTTTACTTCTTCATGTCATTTGCTCCAACACGTAATGAATCGTGATTCTTTACTTTATTTTCTCGTGATTTTTCAAAATTTAATGTTCTAATAAATTAGATTTCTTTTTAGAATTTAATCACATGTTAATGCTACTGTTGTTTTTTCTTGAAGTTTAGAAAATTAATGATAGGTGATAAAAGGGTTAATATTTGCAACACAATCTTTTTTAATGAGATTTAATGATCCATAAAATTAGTAATTTTTTTTAAAAAAATTAAAGAATAAACTTTTAATTCTAAAAATAAAAATATTTGTTATTGTTTGTATGTAATAAATGTTCTGAAAATAAGTGTGAATAATTAAAGAATATAAAAATATGAATATTTTATCTAAGTTGTTTAAATGATGTGTATAGCTTCTAAACTTTATCATATTTCTTAAATAGAGGGGTTAGATTGCTATTTTTTTTTATAATATTAATAAAAGATAAATATTCCGTACACAACAATGTTGGTGAAAATATTGTAGAACTTTAGAAGATTTTTATTATACTTAACTTTTAATATTTTATGTTAAGAACTATCAAAATAAACAAATAAAAATTTATTACCCAACATAAAACCTCATGACTTTACAGAGACTTATAATGACTTTCAAATTCATATATATTTGGATCTGAAATGATTTAAAATTTAAAAATAATGAGCTTGGTAGTTCATCACACTTTTATATATATATATATATATATATATATATATATATATATATTTAAATTCAGCAAGGCAAAAAGGTTGGAAGCAAACCAAATTCATATTATTCAAGATTTAATACTTCAATAAACTTATGCATAATATGTTATTACTCTACTTTTAATCCCTTTGAATATAAGCTTAATAAAAAATAACATATAAAAAATACACTTAATCCATTATTTTTCATTTCAAATAAAAGAAATAAGTTTTTCTAAAGATGTTGAATATCATTCACATTTTTTATAAAATAAAAATAAAAATAAAATTATTATTTGTTTTTTTTTTCCAAACTCAATAAATTTTAAAGCCAAAACAAAGGGGTACTCAAAGTGACCGTAGTTTTTGTTTTCAACAAGTGAGAAAACATAAAGATTGTACACGATTCATGTCAAAATCAGCCCCTTGATCAGCTCCTTGTACGTAATTCCTTGCCTCTCATTTTTTTTCTTCTCTCTCAAGATTAATGATGAATTCCAGCTATCTGAATTAGATTTTTTATATAAATCTTGACTTTAAACCCAACTAATTAACGAGCTCAATTATTTTTTTCCCTCAATTATTAATCACATGGGATTACTTTGTCAAACATCCGTGAATTCAACGCTCACGTAATTTTGTGACATCAAACGTTTTCTTCTTGGCTACATGATATCACAGTGTAAATCAACTGAAAGGGTTCTGGATGGGTCTGATCCGACTCCATAATAAGCACATAGGGCATCACCGGAATCTAAATTCACCCCAAAAGCCCCAGCACTTTCTAACCAACCAGACGACGGTACACTCTTTTTCTCGGCACCTGTTCCATCTCAAACCAAGAAATCTGGATTCATTTCGTGTACAAAGGGTCCACCAGCTTAGCTTGCACGCTTTATAACACCCACGTACACAGTACACATATGTAAACATGTATGTATGTGTGTGGAGGCCATCCTATTCATGCATGCACGCATGCATACTGCGGATGATATTGATGAGATGATGTATATGTATTCTTTCATGAACATTGGTATAAATGATATGGTAGAGCCCGAGACAAGCCCTATCAGGGATCTAGGTAGAGTGAGGCTAAAATACATAGGGGCAGGACAGGATTTTTCTTCCTTTCATGCGTTTGAAATTGGAGGTGAGAGCGAAAGGCACTGTATTTTCGAGGCTCGTGCTTTCTTGGCCTCTCCGGATCTCTTCGTTGTTAACTTTTCATTTCTTTTTAGCCAGAAGGGGAAGATATTTAATTTTGGCATATTATAAATTAAGTACTGTTACTGTTCCCGCGTGGAGGAGAGGCCATGTCTCTTTTAGGCTTCCTTTCCACTTTTGTCCATTGTAGTATCATTTCATGCCTTCACTTTACTCTGTCTGTTGTCTTTTTTCCTTCCTCCCTTGCCCCAGATTCAGATAAGCGTGCCCTTAATAAATCCTTTTCAGGGCACTGTGTCACTGTTCCTAATTACATCACCGTATCCAAGAAAAAACCAATAAATAAAAAGGCCCCCATTGAAGTACAAACATATATAGGTATCTGATACCTTTTCTATGACCAATAAAAAGCATATAATATACTTAATTTAACAAAGAATAAGAAGCTAGAAGTTAGGCTCTAGATAGTTTACGTTCTAGTACTGGATTTTAGACTTGAGTTAGGTTTTGTTTTGTGTGTAGCAAGAAGTTATAGTAAGAGAAAGAGATCTTTTAGGTTTCAGACGCAGGCTGTTGAGATTTAGTTGAGGAACAGATAGACTATCATGGCCTGTGTAACACTGAGAACAGACTAAAATCATAGCTTTAGGATTTCGGGTTTGAATCTGAGGGTACTTGGAGTTTTCTCATTTAGTGCATGGATAAGAGAGGAGTTAGGGTCTTAGGAGGCTTCCATTTTGGTGGAAGTTTTGTAGAGGGAAATGATGGTGGTGGTGGATTTTTGTGTTTGAACCTTGAATTTCTGCATTCCTTTTGTTGTTGCTTTGTTTGATGAGGAAGAAGTGAAGGTGGCATGGGAGTCTGGGGTTTTTGCAGGGTGGGTATTAAGGTAAATCTGAGTTTGGTGTGGAGACGTAGAGTTCATGATTGATGCCTTTGTTTTTAGGGTTTTGCGTTAGACTTTGAATTTTTGGGATTAAGAACTCAGAACTTGTTCCCAATGGCAATGTGCATTTCCAATGGTTTTCTTCTTGGACTCGTCTTTCCCATTTACAGAGTTCCATCATGATCTCTTCTTACAATGAATAATAAATAAGAAAGAGAGAGAGAGAGAAAAACCTGCATCCAAAATCAATAAGAGTGGTGACGTTTTAGCTGCAAAAGCTAGGGCAACCTTGTTGGTAGTATTATTTAAAGCAAATCAGTTTGTCTTCGTTACAAAATGCAACAGATGGATCAGATATTGTTGCATTTCGCTGTCCAGTACTTCTGTGAAATCCTAGTTGGCAATTTGCTAGGGCATAGAATAATTAGATGTGTAGAAATTAGCGAGGTATTTGGGTTAGGGTTCTACCTTTTTATATAATGTAACTCGTATATGTAGAGCTTTTGTCGTAGATTAGCACATCACAGGACACAGGGAAAGAAAGCAAGAAGCAAAGACAAATAATTATCAGAGAAATGTGATATTGTTCAATAAAATATGTTCTCTGGATGTTATACTATAATAGAAAATAACTGGCAGTTTGAAGTTTTTTAAGATTAGAAAAAAGGAATTATATATGAGTTTATTACAGTTATAATTCTTCTATCTCATGAAACTTAGAATCATTTTCTTCGATAAACTTTTAAGGAAAGTAAAAGAAATAGTCATTTATTTGCAACCATCATGCTCTGACGACCCCTTTCCATTTAGCAATTAATGACCAGTTCTTTTAGGTGAAGTTCAGCTTTTCAAAATAAAAATGAAAATGAAAATGAAAGGCAGAGCAAGAGAACGGTTGAAAAAATTGCTCGCAACAAAGATAATAACATAACAAAATATCGCTTACAGCAAATGGTTAAGATATGCAGCAAACATATCAATAACAAAAGCCGTTTGGATTCGCAATTCCAAACACTGATATTCAACAGTTTGTAGAGCCTAGATTAGAAACATCATGTCAAACTTGATTATAGAAAGTCTTAAAACAAAGAATGATACAGGGTGATTAGATGATTACTAAAAGTTCTCTTTAGTGAAATATGATCAATGGATAGTTCCCAGAAATTACTTTGAATGAAATAGGATGGGTGGATAGTTATGATACTTTTCTATTTAAAGAAGAATGCAAGACAAATCATACACAACAATAACAACAGCTCAACAAAAATCAACAATAATAATTGTTTTGTAATTATACTCAGTTTTCAAGATCTTCAAAACTTGTTTATTAGTGGGCTTATAATTTTCTAGGTGAAAATCAATAGGCATATAACTTGCATGCAAACATCATATAGGATGATAATTTATATTCAACTTGTAATAGTAGACTTGTAGTTTTCATTGTATTAGTAGGCTTGCAATTTCCATTACCAACAAACCCATAAAACACCAAGAAAATATATTAGTTCATGTTTTTCTATCAAGAAATTCTAATGCACATTTGCAATCAATTGAAGAATCATCCAATTAATATAAGTTCTTTGATCCTGAGTTGTTAAGTTATACTTTGCATTTAAAACATTCATGTTATTTGATTACCTCACAAGTTTTTAATTTTCTTTTTGAATATAGAAAGATCATTAAATTTTAAATTTACATTTAAGAGATATCATTACAAGTTTGGAACTATAAGTATGGAACTGTAGGAATAATGTTTGGAGTTTATAGGCTTATAACATTAAGTAAGAAAATTACAATATGAAATCCTATAAAGAAATGATTAAAGTAATAAAAAATCTCAATTCAAAATTAGATGCCTAAATAAAAAAATGAAATGATGAAGTAAAATGAAATGATGAAGTAATTTTTTACTTTAATTATTTAATGATGTAAACAATAAATAAGATTTCTAAACAATGATAGTTGATATTTAAAATCATTTAAATGAACTAATCTTTAAAGAAGTTGATCATAAACAAAATGGAAAATAGTCAGGTTGGCCAAAATTATATAATATAAAGAACAACCCTCCACTTAAACTTATAATGAACCAATAAAGGTCATTAGTAATAGAAAAAAAATTAGAAATAGTTCAAAAACTAAGTTTATTAATTATAAGAATTCACCATTAAGGGATTTAAGTGAAATATGAATCCCAAACAACTTAGAAATAAATGTATTTCAAAGTAAAGTTTATCAACAAACCAATAGTTCAAAAAATTCATAAGTCAATATATAGAAGATTACCATATCACATTGATAGAATACATCATTGTCCTAGCAACTTCAAGTTTCGAGACTTCATATTGTCTAATGGCTAAAGAATAATATTTTTCATAAAACATATAATAAGATTTATTTTCTAATATTAGGAAGCAACAAATTTTTGCTTCTTGAAACTTTGATTATGGATTTTTTTAATTGGTATATAGTTTTTTCACCAAATGCAGTTTAAAGTTTGAATAAAATTCAAACTATATTTCATCATTTTCTTAGGACAAAACTAGAGTTTGTTTTGGTTGATTTAGCAAAACTAAAATAGTACCCTGGAGAACTATAAAACAATACCTAGATAGATTTATGAAAGCTAGGAAAAAATGTTGAGTTGGATACAAGAAAAGAAATTTGTAATGATTGCTTAATAAGGCTAGAGTTATAAATAAGAAAAAAAGTTTAAAAATATATAAAAATTAAAAGCATGAGCTACAAGGTATATGAGAATTTATTAAAAGAAAACAAGGAAAAGAAATCCTAATTTATATGATTTATTGTTAGGAAATAGTGCCAATGTAATAGATTTTATGTTAGGAGAACTTGTAGTTTATAAATTATTGATTAAAAAGAGTGTCGAAGACTTAAAATATTTAAAATCAAATAAGAAAAGACATTGCTCATTTGATAAAAAATAAATTAATTCTATTATTGACTGGTTATTGGATAATAAAAATTCAAGTTAAAAGAAAAACATAAGCTAATGATTAATAAAAAGTTGAGAGATAAAACTTGTTAAAATAGCTTAGAATAATTGGCCATTAACGATGTGATCTTTAGAAATGTGACTTGAGATTTGATAGAATCAAAACATATTAAATTTCATGAAACAATAAGAGTTGATAAAGACCATTTTCCATTAGTAAATATATTATCTATAAATATGATGACTTTGATTCCTGAACAATTTATAGTTTATAATTAAAAATTTATTAAATGAAAGGTGATATGATTGATAATCACCTTATGAGGTAATTATTAAATAAGAATAAGAAATGGACTTTGAAGCTTATAATCAAAATATGGTTAAAGGTTTGAAAAGAGGTTTAAACTATAAAGTAAAGATTGAAATACTGAATTCTAGAAAAGAAGATGAAGTGATTGTAAGGAAGCTCTCAGATTTTATGAGAAGCTAAATGTCATTATATCTTTATATAAAAGTTTAAGAAGTAAATGTTTAAAGAGTTTTAATTGATAATGGAGCTGTTGTTAATATTGTACCCTTATCTATGTTAGATGTAATTGGAAAATCAATGGATAATTTTATTTAAATCAAAGTTATATTAAGTGGATTTATTTGAGAGATCTTGCATGAAAAAATAATGGTTATTGAACGTTTAAAAGTTGGTTCATTGATCATAAATACAATTTTTGTTGTTGTTGTTAATACAATTCCAAGTTATAATGTTATATTAGAAAGAGATTGAATCTATACAATTGACTACATACTATCAACTCTATATTAGATACTACTACTCTAGAATTGATACATGTTTCAAATTATGCATGCAAATAACAAACCATTTACTACTTGTGCAAATTATTTAGAAGCACAACTTGTACTGGTAAATAAAGCACAATTATAGTTTAAATTAATATGATTTAATATGAATTTTCTACTGAGATTAAAGAAATTAAGGATGATATTTGTGATATCCTAACAAGGCTTTTGTTAACCAAAAAGCATGGAAGGAAAAGGAAAATCTCTCCGAACAAGTAAACAAATAAAAAATAAAACTTTAAAGAGATAATAGTCTAGACTATTATTCAAAGGTTAACATTTTACCATATATAAGATAAATATCAAGGAATTACAAAATAATAATAGAATAGAGAATTGAAAGTAAGTTATATTAGTAAATCAGAAAATAAAAGCATGAAAGCATTGTTGAAAAAATCACTCACAATAAAGGAAATAAACAACAAAACATCTTTTACACTCAAATGGTTAAAACATGTAACAAATATATGAATAAAAAAAGTCTTTTAGATCTATAATTTAAATTATTAAAATTCAATATTTTGTTTTATTTATGTTATACACTAAAATTGACAAAAACGTAATGAAGTCTAAACTAGAAAGAGCATGCTGAACTTGATTGTAAAACATATTTGATAAAGTCTAGACTTGAACATAGATAATGAAAAAAAAGATATAAACAGTTTTTATGATGCAAGATCTTTAAAACAAAAAATGAAATAGGATGACTAGATAGTTACCAGAAATTATCTTAATGTAATAGGGTAAAGGTAACTAGTTAGTTACTAAATGTTATCTTAAATAGAATAGATAAGTAGGCAATTACATTAATTAATTTGAATGGAATATAATGAGTGAGTAGTTACTAGAAATTGCCTTAAACTTCTTTATCTAAAAAAGGATGTAAAGCATGTCATAAACAACAACTTAACAAAAATCAATAACAATAATTGTTCTACAACTGAATTAAGTTTTCAAAATTTTCAAAACCTACTTATCATTAGCCTTATGATCTCATAAGTGATAATCAACAAGTTTGTAATAATAGGCTTGCTGTTTTATTTGTAATTCAATAGGCTTGAAATTTCATTATCAAAAAACCTAAAAAATACAAAAAAAATATCAATTTATGTTTTTTTTTGTTATGGAATTCTTGTATATATTTATAATCAATTGAAGAATCATTTAATGAATATAAATTCTTTGATCATTAGTTATCTTTTACATTCAAAGCATGTAGGTTATTTAGTTACTTCGCAAGTTTTTAATTTGTTTCTGCATATAAAAAAATTACTAAATTTTAAATTCATATTTGAGAGATATCATTACAAGTTTGGAATTGAAGGAATAGTTTCTAGAGTTCATATTATTAACATCAAATTTATCATTTACCTTTTAAATTCAAAACCCATATAGTTGAGGCAAATATATATAAAAAAACCAAAACAACTTAAAATCCAATCACAAATTGAAATCAAGGAAATGAGATTTGCCTTAATAGATTGGTTACCTCTTTAACCGCTTCAACAAAATACCTATATTAAATCATTAACTATAATATGGTTTATAAAAATGATAAAAAAAAATTAAGAATTCTAAATGAATAAGGTTAACTTATAAAATTCGGCCTACATGAATGATTTAATAGACTAACTATTTGAATTGTGCTTCACTGCTAATTGGATAATTGTTTTTTTAGCAAAAAAAATAATTATATAGATTTTCTCAATTCATTGCATGACAAAAAAAATTCTTAATCATATATTGAGAAGCTTATGTATATATTTAATTAAATAAATTGAGAACCATCCATGATAATAAATACAAAAATAATGAATGTGTTTATTTGACTCGCTTCACCATGAACTAGATAAAAAAGATTTCTAACACAAAATAATGAATGTGTATATGTTTTCAAAGTGTTTTTTGATATCAAGAAAAAATATAAATGTGAATTGAAAAGCCAATAATTACATATAATAAAATTAAATGAGAATCATATGTGTTAATACATATAAAAAAAATGTTAATGCAACACCACATGGAGAATCTCAAGTTAATTTTTAATGTGGTTCAAAAATGAAACAATGTTGTGAGTTGTTTAATTGTATCATAATTCTCCTATTTAAAAAATGCAAAGACTATTTGACACTAAACAAAATAAATCTTAAAATGAATGAAGTGATAAAATGAGAAAGAGTTGCTCATGCCAATCAAATTGTAAAACAAATAGATAATTCTATATATAGGTATGATATATAACCTTAACTTTTACTTTAATATATATATTTTTTATGAGAAAGAGTTGCTCATGCCAATCAAACTATAAAATAAATAAATAATTATTTATATAAGTATGATATATAACCTTAACTTTTACTTTATTGCACATATTTTTTATTTATCTTAAAGGTCACTTTTTCTTGTCGAGAACAAATAATTTGTATTTTTTTTAATCTTAAACGCAACTTGAAACAAAGGTCTTATATATATATATATTAGAATAATCTCTTCAAAACATTAAAAACCATATAAAGTAATAAAATAACAGGTATCAATTAAAAAAATTAAAAATCATTATTGAGCCTAGTAAGTTAGGTTTGAGCTTTTGACTTATTTAAAAGGATCTATATATACGGGCCCTTATTTTTCATTTAGAAATGAGCTACGTCATCCACCTCATCTTGGAAAAAAGCCAAGCAACATATTGTGTGCTTCTTTCTAGATTTTGACCATGGTGGTGGCTAGAAAAATCAAGGTTTTTTTTTTTTCACTTAGAGATCCATTTTCGTTCTATTTGTTTTTTAACCCAAAACACTAATGAAACACCTTATACATTTTAATAAACTTGTATGTGACCTTTAATAACCCCAAAACTAGTTCATAAATCCAAAACCAACCTAAAATAAGAAAAATATTATAAGCTTAGATTTACCATTATAGGCAATGGTAAGGTCAAATGACATCTAGATTAAACTTAACTAATCAAATATAATTTATTGACATTAAAATCAATCTTTTTATAGTATACATCATTGCTAATCAAGATTTTCTCTCTCTACCACTAGACTTTAGCGACTCCCTCTCGTCTCTCAAACCAAAAAAGAAAAAGAAAAAGAAAAAGAAAAATGAAGTTCTAGATGAAAATTAAAATTTTAAAAACTAAACGGATAAAAAAAAATTAGAAAGTATAATGACCAATCTAAATTTTTTTTGAAAACTTTGATGTTGTCACTTATTTTCCCCATTCTTTTCACTTGGGTTCCTTGTGTTTTAATTTTGTCTTTTCTTAACAATTTAACTTAAGTTAGCTTTCAATTAGGTCTTAAAATGACAATGTTGATAAAAAAGGATAGGGATGAAAAAAAAAAACACTCAATGCATAATAAGTCCACTGTGTGTGTCCCGTGTGCAACATAGTATTGATGGAATATGTGATACATAATAAGTTTAGAGTTTTGTTAATTTCCAAATGGTTTAATAAATATTAATTCTAAAATTATATTGACTAATTTAAGAAGTAGTTTTCTATTTAATAATTGCACACTTAATTAGTGTGTTATATAAATGAAGTTTATTCAAAAAATGATCCTCTCTCTAACAAAGTGTACCTTTTATTCTGTCAAAAACATATGTAAAGAATTGAAGGTAGGTTGGAAGAGAAACACATTTTTCTTTATCAATTTGATTTCATGATTTCAATCTTTTAAAGGGTTTGGTATGTATCAATATACATGTAAAATCCATGATGTTCTAGGGTTATAGATAGTATATTTTATATTTGATTATCAATTTGAGAATTGCTAACATGTGCTATTAGAACCTTAGGTTTAGGAATTCATGGTTTTTCATTTAAAAATTATTTTTTGTTTCAATATTTTATGAACTTTAGATTTTAATTGGGAAACTTTTATTTTATTCTTCTTCTGCTGCTTATTACAATAAAAATTAAAAAAAAGAAAAAGAAAAAGAGGAGAGGATTTTTAAGTAAAACAACCCGTCACATATTGTTTATTATGAATGCTAGAACAAACGTACCATATATATTGTTAATTTTGAAAGCAAAAAACAAGATTTTAATTCTTAACGACATTAGATCAAGATTTTGGACAAGTTTTATGATTTCAATAGTTCTCGTACATACTCAAAAACATCATTCTTTGTCTGATTTTATATTTATGTTACAATACTTTTAATTTAAAATTTATATTATAAATGGTATGTTAATAATTAAAACAAATTAATGAATCTTGAATAGTATAATATTTCTCTTTTCAATTATCATAAACTTTGATGCTAATAAATATCATGATGATTATTTGTTTTTTAATAAATTGAAGTTTATTGTCATAAAATATATTACTAAGAATGAATCAATTAATAATATTCACAAGAATGATGTTATGATAATTGAAAAACATGTAATATCTTGATATGGTTAAAGCCAAATTATTGGTTTTTTTTGTTGTTTCCTCATATTGAAAAAGTTTAGATAACCTTTTTCTAAAAATTATTTTTTTCTCTTAATGAAAAAACACAAATAAGATAAAAAAAACATTTAATAATGTTTTTAGTCATTAAACGGTAGAAGTTTAGGGTATGATGTTCGCATTTATATACCCTTATCCTAAAATTTGTAAAACAATATTGCTAAAATTTGTAAATAAATATTAAATAGGGTTATCCCTAATTAAAAAAAATGATAAATTAATAGGCGAACCCCTAGTAAATTAACTTAGATCCTGCATGAATTAAAATAATAAATCAGTATGTAAAATGGTAACCTAATAATAAATTTGATAAACTTTCTTATTGGGTAGAATAGTTATTTTAAAGGATGATTTTTGTAAAATAAGGGGAGAATAGTTAAAAACAATAGAATGAAACTCTAAATAAATTAATGTATAATTTTATGCATGAATAACATTGACTGTCAATTTAAGCTCTACATGTAATCAAATAACTTTTAATTGAAAATTATGAGAATTTTGAGGAGATTTATTATGATTAGGTGTGGAAGCGGTCTCATAGATTAACTTAAAATATAGACAAAATAAGTAATAATACATTATGTGATACATACTAAGTCATTAATATAAAGGATGGTGAGAATCAACAAGCATTACCACACGATCCTTTAGAGATACCAATTGAGCCAATTACAAGGTCAAGGACAAAGAAGATTAAAGAGATATTGATTAGGTCGCTTAAAATATATTTAGACCAAGACAAGCATTCAAACTTCAATAAAGAATAAACATACTATAATTAATTTGATCAAATAAAAAGATGGTAATGAAACTTAAATAAAATTTATAATAAAAAAGAGGGAGGCAACAAATACTAGATTTTCTTGAGCTATACAGTCTTTGTAGGGCTAACCACAAAGCTGACAACCTCTTTTTTTCATGAACACTTTTGACTATATACTTGCATTGAGCTTTAGACTTTGTTATTTTAATTGTTATAAAACTTAATTTATTGTATTTGTGTTCTTATATTCAGACCATTAAGTTTTAGTTCTTGGACATAATAAATATCTTTTTTTAAAGGGAGTGTAAGGATTCTAGCCTTTGATAAATGAAATATATGCGTGTTTGAGAATATCATCCTATACTTCTCTTTTATGAATTGTTATTTATTGGGTTGAGGTTTCAGACTCTGATAATGCCAGCATACCTAGGTTCAAAGTAATCTTTATATCACACTTTCAAAGCTAATTTTTGGCTTTACAGGAGTTAAATCGTTTAAATATGGGTTATGTGGCGGTATGATTATGGAGTTCGTATTATGTGATATCATAGTTTGATTATACTAATTAGGTTATATTGTTTTGTTAATTTTGATTTTTTTTATTTTATGTCAGATTACTTATTCTAATCTTCTTCTTTTTAATTTAGTAGCGATATTTTAATAGTACAAAAAAAATATTCTTTTATTTTTTCACTGTATCTCAACATATCAATAGCACAAAAATTAAATTTAAAAAAAAAGTTGTTCAAAAGATTAGTTTTAGATTTTTCCACAAAAAACTAAATAAGGGGAAATTGGATTAAATTAACTTGGAATTATCTCAATTAATAAGAATTACAAGTTAAATAATAATAAAAATTAATTGTTTTAATCATGTCATTAGTTATATGACAATTTATATATAAGCACAACTTCTTCTAATACTATAATTTACACACATATGTAAATTAAATTACTCTATAATCTTTTTATCTCCAGTCATTAATTTTTTAATGCCAATAATTACCCCACCAGGAGTCTAGTCAAGTTCAATTCCTGGTCATCGAGAAATTGGACGCCATTAATTCCATTCTTTAGATCAGTTAGACTTATATCCTGGTTATTGGTAAAATCAATGCCACTAATTCTAGGGTTTGAATTAATCATAACAATGTTCTGATCATTGACATATCAACGCCACTAATTTTAGCTTCTGAATTTGTAGATAATTGGACACCACTAATTTATTTTCAATATTAGTCAAAGAAAACACCCTGCCATTAATTGAAATAACACCACTAAATCCATTTCTCAAAATTTAGTCTATTTTATGTCCCAAGTCGTCAAACGAATCAACGCCACTAATTTCTATTATTTTTTAAATTAGTCAACTCAGCTTTTGCATTATTATCCTCTAATTTATTTATAATTCTTAATAACTCGAAGATTGATTACCATTTAAATGAAAAAAATGAAATTACTTATAATTGGAGGGTTAGTTGACCTATATGTTGTCTATTGATGAGCATTTGCACCTGTTAGAATATCTTGGCACCTCTTCTTGAACCAATTAAGATTCAATCCCACAATCAATATTTGAGTTCATGTTAAAATTTCATTCTAGAAAATTCATTCAACTTAATTTTAATGTTTAGTGAATACAATAAATATTTAAAGTTCCACATACACTCAAACCTTTATATAATCTCTAATTATTAAGAAGAAACTAATTCAAAATAAATTATTAGTATACCTAAAATACTCATTTTATACATAGATACAATTTGCCTATAAATTTGCAGCATGACTAGTTTGAGGTTTCTAGTTCCCGACTGAGGTTTTAAAGTACCAAGTCAGGTGTAGTTAGTTTCTAATGAAATTTAACATTTTCAAGCACAACTTTTATCAAAATTGTTGTTTAAAATTTTGTCATTCACTAATCCTAAACTTTGTTATAAGTTAGATAATGAAATTTATCTCGTTACAAATAGCTTAACTTCTCAACAGTATTTCACTCATATTTGCACTCATATTTGGAGTTCTATGACTCCAATTGAGACAAAACCAATTCCAATTGTTAATTAACTTATTTTTCTACATCTATTATAAAGAAAGGTGCAACAATTTCTATCATTTTTCATGTTTAATATTTGTTGGGTTTCTAATTATTAAAACTATCTAGACCTGAACTTATAGACTTAACAATTAATCCAACATCTCTCGTGCATTTTTGTTTTCAATATCTTAAGTCTCAATTACATACAAAGTTTAAGATAGACTAACTGTTAAAGTTCATTTTTCATCAAAACAACAAATCCCCCTTTTGATTCTTTATTAGTTATTGTTGAATGATCAATAATCAAAATTATATATCCCATTCCACCTTTTCTTTTTTTAATCATGAACCACAAATTCTAATCTTTCTACAATATATTCTATCTATATTAGGCTAACATTTTAGCGTATTATTTTCCCCTCTTCTTTCTCTCCTTGGTTGAAACCTATAGTGATAGGAAGGAGCAAGTTTTCTTTTCATTTTTTAACTTAAATCCATAACCCATCATCGTATCTATACTATAGATATATTCTTGTCATTGATTTTTATAAGTAAACACATAATTAAATATTTATATAATTTAGGGTTCTTCATGTGCCTCATAAAAATTAGTTCACAATAGACATAAATCACTTAAAAAAACTAGATTATTACCACTAGTATGCAAGAATTTAAAGGTAGAAAGGCAATGAATTAAGTTTTTTCTTTTACTCTTTTTCGCCCCTCCAACTCATCACTTACACAAGGAAAAACACTTGAGATTGTTCAACTCCTTCTTTAAAATCTATTATTAGTTTATTAAAGTTTTGATTTTTTCAACTTTTTAGAATGTGATTAAACAAGGTTTTCTCACCATTTTTCAGTTCTCTTCTCTCCCTTTTTATACATGTAATCAGTCACTGAAGAAGAAAAGATGAGAGATTATTATTATTATTATTATTATTATTATTATTATTCCCTCTTATCATACAATGCTCTCTTAAGTTTCATGCATTTATAAATTGACCCTTCCTTCTTAACATTTTCCATATGTTGTCTAGTCTTTCCTTTTAAATAAAATCCAAGCCCTTCTATCATTTTTTTTTAATTTATTTCAATCCTTCATAACAATGTATTTACTCTTTTAGGATATATATATATACATATTATAAGTTTGTTGTATCTAAATTGTTGTCTTATACTGAGTTTCACATTCTTTCCACTGAAAATAATGTCCTTGAAATTAGACTTCATTTCTAGATTTGCAAATATTATGGGCACTTCTTCTTTATTTTTTATTCCTCTCTCATGTTTGTTCTTTGATTTAAGAGTTTTCCAGAATACTTTTATCTTGAATATCTTTCTATTTTTAATTTTCTTTTCACTTTAATCTATAATACATACAGACTTTACTTCTAAGTTTAAGTCCTTCTTAATTTCTAGAGGAGCTTGTGATAATACCTAAAAAGGATGTATCCCTATTTTTCTTAGTAATGAGATGTGAAAAATATCATGGATTTTGATCAATTGTATGGGCAAAGCTAGTTTAAAGGATGGTCTGATTATTTTCTTCGCCTTGAAAGGTCTAATATATCTAGGTGCAAGTTTTCCTTTCATACCAAATCAGAGCATATGTTTTCATGATGTGACCTTTAAAAATACCTTATAACCCACATTAAATTCCAGCGATCTTTTTCTATCATTAACATAGATTTTAGCGATCTTTTTCTATCATTAACATATATTTTTTTTCTATCTTGAGCCGTTTTTATTCTATCTTTTACAATCCATACCTTTTTAGTGGTAATTTTTAATCAATTGTCTATCTCCCACTTCCTCCCAACAAATTGGTGCCCAACATATTCTACCATATAAAGGTTTATATGGGTCATTTGTATTATGGAATGGTAATTATTATTATAAGTAAACTCAATTAAAGGTAAATGGTCTTCCCATTTCCCTCCAAACTTCTAAACATAAGCTTTAAATGGTCTTATAACATCTGAACTGTCATTTTTTATTATCCATCCGATATTGGAGGAAATGTAGTGCTCAAGTTCAAGATTATTTCTAATAGTATGTTGAATATTTTGATATAATCATGATGTGAATCTGGGATCCCAATATGAAATAATTGACAAGGGTATTCCATATAGTCATAACCATATCTATATATAGTTTTGCTAATTTATCAATTAAGTCTGTATTTTTTATTGGTAGAAAAAAGATAGACTTGGTTAATCAGTCAATAATGGCTTAATAACATCATTCCCTTTTCTTCGTATGAGTAGTCTTAATACAAAATCCATGGTAATATTCTCCACTTCCACTTAGGTATTGAAAATAGTTGTAGGGGCTTATTGGTTTCTAGTGTTCATCCTTCACATATTGGCCTAATCTATATTTGGCTTTATACTTTGCTACCTTATTTTTCATTTTTTTCCACCAGTAAAATTCTTTCAAGTTATTATACATCTTAGTACTCCTGAGATGTATATTAAATTTGGACTTATAAGCCTCTTTCAATATTTCTTTCTCGAGAGCCTTGTTGTCAAGGATACATACTCATTCTCCTATTACAACTGAAAAGAACTTTGTAGATTTGTTTTCACTATATATTTTTATCTTCTCTGCACTCTCATCATCTTGTTATGCTTGACTCACTTTACCTTGAAGCACATTTCATACTTATAACTAGGCTAACAATGATCCTTCAGGTCCCACCTCCAACTGTACATTAATCTTCTGTAACTTTACTACTTTATAACTGTTCCAAGTTATCAACCCCTTTTTTGATGCCTTGTTTTTTCAACTAAGTGCATTAGTAACTACATCTACCCTTCCCAGATGGTAGTATATTATGCAGTCATAATTTTTTATTAACTCCAACTATCTTTTTTACCTTATATTTAGTTTTTTTTTGTGACATCAAATATTCAAACTCTTATGATTTGTCAAGATTTAGACTTATTACCCATATAAATAATACCTCCACACTCATAAGGCAAATACTTTAGTGGCAAATTCCAAATTATGTACTGTTAATTCACTTCATAGGTTTTCAATTGCCTAGAGGCATAAACAATCACCTTATCTCATTACATCAAAACATAACTAAGTCCTTTCAAAGATGCATCATTATAAATTGCAAGCTCTTTAGATCTTGAGGGAAGTGTTAACATTAGAGCTATAATGAGTCTCCTTTTTAACTATTAAAAACTTTCTTCACACTTTTCTAACCATTCTTATTTTACTTTCTTTCTTGTTAGTTAAGTTAAAAGACTTGCTATTAAAAAACTTTGATTTTCAATTATATTTGTAGGTTTCTCCTATTTTAACACAGCCTTTACCTTTCTTGGATCCATGGATATTCCTTCTCTCAGTATAACATGTCCTAAGAAGATTATTTTAGCCAAAACTCACATTTACTCAACTTAGCATACAATTTCTGATTTTTTAATCTTGGCAACACTCTTTTTAAGTGATGATTATGTTTAAGTAAAAGTTAGAAATCATTTATAAAGACTACTATAAATTTATCCAAGTATAACTAAAACACTCGATTTATAAAATCCATGAATATTGCTGGGACATTTATTAACCTAAATTGAATTACTAGAAATTCATAATATCCATAACGATTTTTAAAGGTAATTTTCAAAATATCTTCTTCTTTAATTCTCAATTGGTAATATCCTAACCTCAAATCAATTTTAAAAATATTGTCACCCTTTTTAATTGACGAATCAAATCATGTAATTTTTGGGAGGGGATAATTATTTTTCATTGTTACTCAATTTGACAACCAAAAATCAATGCAAAATCTCATAATACCATTCTTTTTCCTTACAAAATAACATTGGCACTCCTTACAAGGAAGTGCTTGAACAAATAAACCCCTTCTCTAGAAGTTATTGTAGTTAAAATTTTAACTTTACTAATTCTGAAGGTGCCATCCTATAAGGTGATAAGCTATAGGAACAATACTTAGTAGACATCTATAGGGACATCTCCTTCCCTTTCAAGAGGTAATCTTGGTAATTCTTTTGAAAATACATCTAGAAATTCTCTCACTGTAGGTATACTAGAATATCATGTGTCATCTTATAAATATCATATCTCTCTTATAGGAGCTCTTTTTTCTATTGAAAGTTGGTATGTTGATAGATTTTTGAGTCAGGAATTCAAAACAATTAAGTTTGCATCATAATTTAGCCTTGCATGTTTGTTGAATAACTAATCTAGTAGAAAGAAGAATGTATAATTTTATGTTTTTTAGAGGAATATGTGTTCTTTTGCTCTTGGTTAGCTATCCTTTCCTTCCCTTTTCTCTTTCTTTTTATATCTTAAGAAACCCTAATCCACTTTTTACAAAATAGCCCTTTCCAAAATAGACAACTTATATTTAAGTATTTCAGTAAGTATTTCCTAAAAAAATGATAAATAACTTATATAAAAACTTCAAGCTTTGATGTTTGACTTAAAGAAACTAAATTGCTAAAATAAAGACTTGGATATCGGTTTACATGTTTTGGGATGTAATTTGAACTTTTTTCTTTACAAAACCTATCTACTAGCAGAATTCATGTGTCATCTTAGAAAAATCATATATTTTCCATTTGAGCTTCTTTTATATTGATATTTGATAAGATAATAGGTATTTGATTCAAGAATCTAAAAAATTAAGTTTGCATTAAATGGAATTCTATAGCTTAAGATATTCAAGTCAAAATGGTTAAAGGTCAACATTGGTAGAATACAAGATTTGACTTGAATGTTGTGATCTCTATGCTCTTTCTCTTTTTATTTTTCTTTTCATATATGTATAGAAAAGTATGGATGTTATCTTTTTAATGCCACTAAAATCATTTTATTTTGACTTCTAAAGCTTAAGCTCTGCATAAAATATTGATCATAGGTCAAATATGTCAATTATCTCCAATTTACTTCTTTTTAAATCTTACATTTAAAAGTGCTTTCAAAACATAAATAAAAAATATCAAGGTATTTTTTATATAAAACATATGCAAAATACTAGGCAAATATGGGTAAAACTATTAAGTAATATGGTTGCATCATAGTTTCTATTATCATTATCATACATTTAAAGTTTAAAAAAAAACATAAATTTACAACTAAAAACCTAGTTCTTCCTATATATTATCCTACTATATTAAGACATATTTATATACATAACAAAACATGGTCAATATCAAGTTTACTCCACATGATGGTGAGATGCACCTGTAATATAAATGCAGAACTTAGATTAATAAAAATATAAGTTAAATAATTAGAAAGAAAAAAAGAATTATTTTAATCATATCTTGACTTAGACAATAATTTATATACGAGTACAACTTCTTCTAATACTATACTTTACACTAATATGTAAACTAAATTATTCTATAATCATTCTATCATCAGTCATCAATTTTTTGATGCCATTAGTTACCCCACCAAGAGTCTAGTCAAGCTCAGTTCTGAGACGTTAGGAAATTTGACAACACTGATTCCATCTTTTGGATTAGTTAGACTTATATCTCGATCAGCGAATAATTGATGCCACTAACTCTAGCTTTTAAATTAGTCGTACCAGCATCTTGATTGTTGATAATTTAATACCACTAATTTCTTTCTGAAATTAGTCAAACAAAACACTCAATCATCAATTAAACTAACTCCACTAAATTCCTTTCTCGAATTTAATCCATTTTATTTCTCGATTGTCAAATGAATTGGTGCCACTAGTTTTTGTTATTTCATAAATTATTCAACTCAGCTTCTTTATTATTATCTCCTAATTTGTCTATAATTCTTAACAATTTGAAGATTGACTACCATTCAAATGAAAAAATAAAATTACTTATAATTTAAAGGTTAGCTCACCTATCTATGGTCTATTGATGAGTACTTGCACCTACGCAATGGAATATCTCGACACCTTCCCCTGTACCAATTAAGATTCAATTCCATTATCAATACTTGAGTTTATGTTAAAATTTAATTTAGAAAATTCATTCAACTTAATTTTTATGTTTAGTCAACACAATAAATATTTCAAATTCCCCATACACCCTAACCTTTATATATGATCCTTTTAAATGCTAGAAAGTGCATCTTCAATTATTAAAAAGAAAATTGTTCAAAATAAACCATTACTATACCCAAAGTTACTCATTTATACACATACAAAACTTGTCCATCAATTTGCAACATGACTGGTTTGCGGCTTCTAATTCGTAACTAGAGTTTTAAAGCATCAATTAAGGTGAGGTTAGTTTCTAATGAAAGCTAACATCCTAAAACGTAACTTTCTTGATATAGTTGCCTAAAATTCTATCATTCATTGATCCTAAAATTTGCTATAAGTTAGATAGTGAAATCTGTTTTGTTATAAATATATTGACCCCTCAATAATATTTTGTTTATAATTGCATATCTATAAGTCCAATTAAGGCAAAACCAATTCCAATTATTAGCTAACTTATTTTTCTACTAAGGTTATAAACAAAGGTACAACAATTTCTATTATTTTTCAAGTCTCATATCGGTTCGGATTCCAATTATCAAAACCATTCAAGCTTGAACTCATAAACATAACAATTGATCAAACATCTCTTTTGCATTATTTTTAATATCTTAGGACTCTATTACATACAAAGCTTAATATAGACTAGTTGTTCAAGTTCATTTCTTATCAAATCCTCTTTTTGATTTTTTATTAGTTATGGATAAAGGACTAATAATCAAAATTATACATCCTATTTTAATTTTTTTTCTTGAATAAAAAAATACTAATCATTCTACAATATATTCCTATCTATATCAGGCTAACACTTTAGCAAACTATTTCCCACTCTCCTTTCTCTACTTGGCCAAAACCCATAGTCATAGGAAGGATAAAGTTTTCTTATAAATTCTTAACCTAAATTAATAATCTATCACTTTTTATATACTATAAACATATTTTTATCATTATTTTTTTAATTAAACAAAAAATTAAAAATTTACATAATTTAGGGTTCTTCACATGCCTCACAAAATTCAATTCACAATAGACATAAATCACTTAAAAATACTATATTCTCACCACTAGCATGTGACAAGATAAAAAAATTGATGTCTTTTCCGAAGTGTAGGAGTATCAAAATAATAAATAATTCGGTAAAATTGGGATCGAATCACAGGGAGGTTAACTATAATAATAATAATAATAATAATAATTTAAAGAAGACTTTTATATGTAAAATTAATGAGAGGATCAAACAATGATAAAAATAAATTTCAAGGTTAGAGGATCCACTAATGATATTTCAAACAAGTATAGTATAAACTCTTTTTATTACTCAACTAGAAATCATACATAAAAGAGGTTCCAATCGGATTATTAATTGTTAATATGATTACATTAGTTATCTTATTCAAATAATGTTAATATTTATAAATGTTGTCAGGTATTAATAATTATAACTTACGTTAACAACAAATCAAGTTTCTTCTATAGCACAAGTGTTAGTTATACCATATGATTGAGCTATAAAAATGTTAAGTATTTGTTGTACCAACTCTTATACGACACAAATCTAGATTAACCATTTAACAAGCAAAATATTAAAAGTGAACAACATAACAAATACAAAACATATTAGTATCAAATATTAAAGTCCATATTGAATTTATATTATACTTATTATTACACTGAACAATGTCTAGGTTACAGGATAAATTTAAACTTCACTGTTGTTGCTAATATTTGAATTTTCAAACAGCATAGAATTGAGTTTTGCCTTCCTTATGAATGTCTTAGGCTTATGTTCTAACTTTCCATCTATATTGAGTAGACCTAAATCTACAGCTTCAGATATGATTCAATGACCAAACAGTGTTCTAGTTTAAGTTGAACCAGCATCTCTTTTCTAAATTTAGCCATCTCTTAGTCCTTTTGAATTTTAGTACTTAAACTCATCAATCAATCATTTTATTTATATGATAAACCTACATTTAAGATAAATATTTACCATAAATTAAAGGTATTATATAATATCAGACTTGTTATTATAAAATATGTTTTAGTTAATGAGTTATTGTACTTTAAGTACAAAATAATAATATAAAACCTTAATAAAAATATATTTTTAAATATTAATCATCATGCAAGAATTTGAAGGTAGAAAGACAAGGAATTAAGTTGTCTTTTCCATTCTTTTTCACCCTTCCAACTCGTCACTTGCACAAAGAAGAACACTTGAGATTTTTTAACTTCTTCCTTAAAATCTCTTTTTAGTTTCATAAAATATTAAGTTTTTCTACTTTCTAGAAAGTGTTTAAACAAGGTTTTCTCTTTATCTTTATGCTTCCTTCTCTCTCTATTTATGCATGCAATCAATAATGTAAAAAGGAAAAAATGAGAGAGTATTATTATTGTTGTTGTTGTTTTATATTTTTATTTTTTCCTGTTATCACACAATGCTCCTCGAAGTTTAATGCATTTATAAATTCATCCCACCTAACCATTTCCATGTTTTGCCTAGTCTTTCTTTTTAAATAAAATCCAAGCACTTACATCATTTTTTATTTAAATCCTTTCATAGTAATTTATCTACTCTTTTATGATGTATATACATATTATAATTTGGTTATATCTAAATTATATCGAGTTTCACATGAAATCAATCATAAAAAAGGTTTGTCCTTAATCATTATTATAGGAAAGTATATAATAGAGTGCAATCTTTATCTCAAGGTTCTAAAAGTGTTGGTAAGTATTTTATAGAGTTGAAAATAAATATGATTAGAGATAATGTTTCTAAAGATAGAGAAGCCATAATGGCTAGAATTTAAATGGTTTAAATCAAGATATTGCTAATGTGGTTAAATTGCAGCATTATTTATATCTTAAAAATATAATGTATATGGTTATAAAGATAGAAAAATAGTTTAAAAGAAAAAGGTAGAGCAATACTAGACGGTTATTTAGGATCCTTTTAAGGTTGCAAGTTGAATTTCAAGAGAGAGAAAGAGAGAGTAATGCACAAACAAAACCAATAATAATATTTAAAGTTGTCAAACCCTCATTTGTTAAAAAGAAGGTCATGAGAATAGAGCAAAAAGAAAGAAATAATGTTCAGTTGAAGCATAAGTGAATGATTTAATGTTTTGAAAGTTAAAGACTTGGGCATTATTCATTAGAGTATCCAAATAAAAGAATTATAATTTTAAGTGATGATGAAGAACTTGAGTTAGCTAGTGATGAATCTAAATGTGAAAGTATATCAGCACTTAAAGATGTTAGTAATGTTGAATATTTTGTTAATAGTTAACTCTTGGTTATAAGAAGATTTTTGAATGTTTAAGTTAGTGAAGAAAATGTTGAGCAACAAAGAGAGAATATCTTTTATATTATATGCCATATCAAAAAATAAGATATGTAATATAATTATGAATAATGTTAGTTGTACTAATATTGCTAGCATAACTTTGGTTATAAATTTAAATATGAGTGCAACTAATCATGTTATACCATATAAGTTTCAATGGTTGAATAAATGTTAATAAGTTAGGGTGACCATACAGGTTTTAATCTTATTCTCAGTAAGGAGATATAAGGATAAGTTTTTATATGAAGTTAAGGGGAGTCCTTGATAATTTGATAGTAAAGTCAAGCATGATGATTTTTAAAATAGATAAACATTAGAAAAGGATGGAAAAACATGCATGTTTACACCATTGTTATCTAGAAAAGTGTATGAAGATCAGTTGGAGTTGAAGAAAGTAGTAGAAGCTGAACATGTCTTATTATAAAATAATGGTGAGGAAGTGAGGTTGAGAAAAAATAAGTTGAGTCATAAGTGTGAAACACCAAAGAGTAAAGTTTTATCAATTAAAGACAAATTTGAAGGCTTTGGCCAAAAAACAAAGAAGAAGAAGAAGAAGAAAGGAAGGCTGATTTAGAGAGAAGAAAAAAAAGGTGAGAAAATAAAAATATGTAAGAAAAGTATGGAAACACAATTTTTACAAAACAAAGTGGTCTTACATATGCTTATTTTTTTAACAGACCTAAGATTTTACTCTTATATAAGGAGATATATTTTAACATTGACGAACTTGATTCCTATATTCATAGTATTTGTGTTTTTTGATAACATAAATTTAAAGATATATTTCCTTATAAAATTCAAAGTGGATTGCTACCTATAAGAGGAATAGAACATCATATTTATCTAATATCATATTTGACTATTCCTAATAGATTAACCTATATAAGTACTCCTAAGAAAACATGGGAGCTTCAAAGGCAAATGAAGAAGTTAATATCGAAAGGTTACATTTGAGATAACATGATTTCATGTGTTGTTCCAGTATTTTTAGTAGATAAAAAAGAGGATGCTTGAAGAATATGTGGTTATTGTAGAGCAATCAATAACATAACGATAAATTATAGATATCTTATCCTTAGATTAAATGACATGTTTGATGAATTGATGGATCTTGTTTGTTTTTTAAAATTTTTCTTAAAAATGGATATCATTACATTAGAATGAAAGAAAGCAATGAATGGAAAACTACTTTTAAAACTAGTCATGCCTTTCGGACTTACAAATACGCCTAGTACTTTCATGACATTAATGAACCATATATTGCATCCATTCATTAGAAGGTTCATACCTTTTTATTTTGATAATATATTGATTTACAATGAAGATTTAGATGAGGATATAAATCATTTAACATAGATACTTGACGTGTTTAGAAATGAAAGTTTATATGCTAATCTATAAAATTATGAATTTTACATAGAAAAGATTAATTTTTCTAAATATGTTAATAATGCAAAGGGTATTGAGATGGATGAAACTAAATTTAATATTATAAAAGAGTGGCCTACACCTAAGATAGTAAGTGAGGCATTAAGTTTTCATGTATTGGCTAGTTTTATAGAGGATTTGTGAAAGCTTTTAGTATAATAGTTGCTCCATTAAATAAGATTGTAAAGAAGATAATGGGTTTTAAATGTAAAATTGAACAAGAGAAAGTTTTTAATTTGTTAAAATAAAAACTTAGTTTGGCTCAATTTCTTGTTTTACCTAACTTTACAAGAACTTTTAAAAATGAATGTTATTGTTACTCAATTTTGGACCCCATGTACTAAAGATGGTGTATACTCGTTTTGAACCAAGTGTAGGAGTGTAGCTCATGTTTGCTAGAAAATTGACAAAAGAGGAGGAGAAAGAAATATTTTTTTCAAACCCTGTTTGAGCTATTTTCTGCTTCTTCTTTTTTTTTTTTATCCTTCCCCTTTACTATCAAAATCATCAGGTTTTTCTTAGGTTGATGAGGAGTCTTTATAATGCTATTTTTTTTTTATCTGGTCTTTAAGGTTGAATAAAATCCCTCAGAATTTGCATTTAAAAAAATGATTATGCTGCTGTCGCCGTTTGTTTTGTTCCAACTTAGGCTCTGATTCTGACTTGGTTTTGTACGATATCTAACCATCCCAACTATATTCTATTACTCATGACATGTTGAAGAATGGACCTACACCTTTATTAGGTCCTAGGGCTCATTGTTCTTATGGTAGGCTCTCAGTCGAGGAGCCTGGCATTATTAGTTTCATGAATTTAGATCGGGAGACCCTTTTTGACCAACTAGATTATGGCTTGATTCTGTCATATAAAACAATTATATCTCGCCTTGACTCCCCTTGGAAGCCATAGTCCTGGATGCATAGATGAATTTGGGCTTTCAAATCAATGGATTTCGATATCAGAAGCTCAAGCTTTGCACGTTTAAATATCTGACGTGAAAATAGAGAATTTTACCGCAAGCAGGATTCTGACCCAAGTTTTGCACCAAAAAAAATTCTACTGCCATCATGATTTTTCTGGTTCATTCTTAGGGTACTCCCAGTCATATCAGGATGCTCGGTATTTGTTAGTTTTTGAATCAGATTAGGAGATCCTTTTTGACCAATGAGATCACGACCCGAGTCTGTCCTATAAAATGATTATATCTCACCTTAAATCCCAAACAAAGTTGTAATCCTACATGCATAGATGAATTTTGGTTTTTGAATCACTCAATTTCGATATTAAAAGCTCAAGCTCTGCACTTTTAAATCGCTGACATGAAAATAGAGAATTCTGCCACGAGCAGGATTTTGACCCAAGTTTTGCACCAAAATTTTTTTTGCTACCATCATGATTTTTTTTGGTTCATTCTTAGGGCACTCCTAGTCATATCAGGATGCTAGACATTCATCAATTTTTAAATCAGATTAGGAGATCTTTTTTGACCAACCAGATCGCGGCCCGATTCTATCCTATAAAACGATTATATCTCACCTTAAATCCCTATCAAAGCTGTAATCCTACATTTATAGATGAACTTTGGCTTTTGAATTACTTGATTTCATTATCAGAAACTCAAGATATTCCTGTTTGAGTATCTAACGTGAAGGCAGAGAATTCTGCCGCGAGAAGGATATTGACCTGAGTCTGCACTAACAAATTTCTATTTTTAGCTTAGTTTTTTTATGATTTTTTTCTTAGTTCATACTCTCGATCATGTCAGGATTCCCGACATTCGTCAGTTTTTGAGTTAGACCTGGAAATCCCATTTGACCAACTAGATTACTATCAATTTCTGTTCTATAAAATGATTTTTTCTCACTTCAACTCCCCATGAAAATTGTTGTTCTAGACGCATAGATGATTTTGGGGTTTTGAATCGCTTGATTTCGATATCAAAAGCTCAAGATATTCCTGTTTAAATATCCAACGTGAAGGTAGAGAATTCTGCCGCGAGAAGGATATTGACCCGAGTCTGCACTAAAAAAAATTCTATTTTTGGCTTGGTTTTTGTGATTTTTATTCTTAGTTCATACTCTCAGTCATGTCAGGATTCTCGACATTCATCAGTTTTTTTAGTTAGACTCGGAAATCCCTTTTGACCAACTAGATTACTGTCGGTTTCTGTTCTGTAAAAAGATTTTATCTCACTTTGATTTCTCATCAAAGTTTTAGTCCTAAACTTGTAGATGAATTTGGGTTTTTGATTCACTTGATTTCGATATCAGAAGCTCAAGATATTCCTATTTGAATATCTAACATGACGGCAAAAATTTTGTCGTGGGCAAGATATAGCCCAAGTTCGCAGGACTGATTCGAAGGATTTTTTCTAGACTAAGGACTGAATTGAAAAGTGTTAAAATGAGGGATTTAATTGAAGAAGGATATGGAAAGCTGGAGAAGGGGCTAAATCATCATAAATGGAAGGATTTTTACCACACCGAATAAGAAAAATAAGACTTTGCAACTACACCCTCCATCTAATTTCTTTTCCTTTTTTTCTACTGTTTTCCTTTCTCATCACATCTGATTGTTGAAGTTAAAGACCATGTTTTTGTTGCCTCATTTCAAAGGGAGCAGCTGGCCCTATAGAAGGAAAGAAAAGAGTCACACCATCCTCCAAGACTGGAAAGAAATCAAACGTAAAGCACCACTATAACATCAGAATAATTGCAGTTTCCTTTTGCATTTTTTTTTACTGCAAATTAATAAGAATTTGTGTCCTAGGATTAATGCATTAAATCCTTTCTAAATAGAAATATGTTAGACTATATATAAGCACCTCTAATGACCTAGGGCGGAAAAAAAAAAAGAAGAGATCAAAAAGTGGCAGATAGAGGAGAGGAAAAAAGGAGAGCAGAAAAGCGACAGAAAAATAAGAAAAGAGAGAGGATAGAAGGGAGAGGAACGTCAACAAGCAAAAAAAAAAGCAGAAAAATAAGAAAAAGAGAGGCGAGAAAAGAGAAGAACGAAGGAGTGAAAGCATAAACTAAGATAAACGGGAAAAAAAGAATAAAAAAACAGCTTAGAAAGAAAAGAAAACGCAATAGAGGCAGGGAATTGAAAACACAGATAGCAGGGGAACATAGAGAGGCAAAAGGCAAAAGTATTTTTTTTTCTATCGGTTTGTTGTCTCATCTTCTACATTTGAAACGTGCAGGATCTGCAGGTATTGAGTCTCAACTTCCTTCATCTTTGATATATTTAAAGCTTTGTTTGTTTTTTATTTGTTCTTTTTTCAAAAAAAATTGTTGTTGCTTTTGTTTCGGAGACATTCATTATTTAGCTTGGCAACAAAGTTGCTTGTTTGCGCACTGTCCCTCCCATGTCCTTAGTTTAGTTTGTTATCACTGTTTAGAGCTGCGTTTTTTGTGTATTTTATTCCTTGGTGATGAGAAACGGTGAGCTTTTAAAGTCTCCACCACCCCTTTCTCTCATCACTCAGGCGTTCTCTTGCTATGGAATGCTATGTAAAAACAAGTGTTAAGTGCAGAAGAGAGATAGTTTTAAAAAAACAGGAGGGAGGGTCCCTTTTCTTCAATTAAGAATTCTTTTGATTTCAGCAAATGCTGGGTTCACATTTTTTTCTTCAGGGAAGGGTCACGGTTCATGTTTTAATTTTTTTAGCTTTTGGACTTTCTTTTTTTGGGTGCACATTCACTTGTGTTTTTAAATTAGTGTGCCAAACCTTGTTTATTTGAGATTAATTGTTTTAAGCTTCTTACAAATTTTGGAGTAGATGAATATTTTTCATGATGTTTGTGTTTTGACAAAAAATATATAAAAAAAATATTTTCTAGTGTGCTGCATACGGCCAATACCCTAACATGTTTTTTTTATATATACAAAAAATATTGGAAGCTTGGAAAATGTGTTTTCACATGAATTTCTTAAACAAAAAAATTATTTTCTTATATATCTGGATTTTACAACATGTTTATAAAGCTTTAAAGTGTGTTGGCCAATATTCTACAAAAAAAAATCTTATTTTGGGGGAATTCATCTATTATTCACTGCTAATGTTTGGATAAAGAAATCCTTAAATGATGAATATCCAAAATATTATTGGGAATAATTTGTTATTATTCACTATTAATATTTGGATAAAGAAACCCGGAGTGGTAAATATTCAAAATAATTTTCTAGGAATAATAAATCCACACACATTCTTGAAAGAAACCTTGATTATAATCGAGGACATTTCAAAAAAAAATTTACTCCACGATTTATAAGCCGTGAAAATATAAAACACTAAGAAAAAAATAGATTTTTAAAGCACTCTAGATTTCTAATTTTTGTCCCTCCTCCTTGCGATTTACGAGTCGTAAACTCTAGAAATACCAAGGGAAAAATGAGCTTGTAAAGCACATTGAATCTTCTTAGATTTCTTTCTTAATAAATTTAGTTAGAATCAAACCGAGAAAAACTGATGGGATTAGAAAACACCAACACTATAGCAATTATAAGATAAACCAAACACCAAGTAGCTTATTTTAGATGGGGTGTACTAGAGGTGCTAACACTTCCCTTTACATAACCAATTCCTTACCTTAAAATATTTAAAAGACCAGTTAGGTTTCCTAGTGACTATAACACTAGGTGGCGACTCTTTTACACAAAAATAAAACTAAAGGACCCTGAAAACAATCGATGCTCGCGCGACGTCGCACTCCGCTCACGAGGGTGCGACAAATGTGATGCTATAAGTATAGGTATTGAAAATATATTATCTCGTTGTAGACTTGTATCATTATATTTAAAAACAATATTATCTTTTCATGTATGATGTTTAATATCTATATGCTTCGTAAGAGAATGTTGAACAGGGTTCTTAGTCAATTTAACAGCTCTAATGTTGTCACACAATCCCACAAGATAAGAATGTGATGGAAAAACAAATTAAAATATGATAAAATTTATTCCATTAAAATTACTTGTGCGCAACATAAACCAACAGCTATATTTTAGGCTTTTATAGTAGAAATAGATATCAAACCTTGTGTCTTGTTAGATTATAAATAAATGATTAGTCATAAAATTGGCTTTCATCACCAATCTACTATGCAACTAGTAAAGTTAGCATCATTTAAACTAATATAATATGTTTTGTGACATTTAAATGGGACTCTTTGTTGTATCCTTAATAACAAGTATATAAACATGCACTCAATATAATATCAAGTTTATTAATAATTAAATAATATAAACTATTAATCATATCTTTATATAGTAGATGTTAACATTCTTACCACTTTTGTGGTTGCCAAACTTTATTGAAGTAGACATTGGTATATTATATAATTATAAATTATCTAGACCAAATCTATATGTATTTGGCTTAATTCAAAATTTTTTTTATTTACTTGATTTGAAGTCCAAGAAAAAAAATGAAGTTCTATTATTATACTCATTTTAAATACCATGTGCATATATTTTTTAAATTATTTACATAAAAACTTATTAGTAGCACTAAATAAAATATCATCTACATATATTTACATAATTATAACATGCGAATAACTTCCAAACTAACAATGAGTGTTTAAGTCTCAGTATATAATCTACATATATTTCATATAAATTGATAAAAAAATAAGATTTATTTTTTAAAAAATAAATATAGATTACTCAGTACTTACATTTAATTTGTTTTTTTTAAATAAGGCTAAGGCTAAATCCATTATTTGTATAATGTGTGCTCATCAATTCTCTCAAAAAGCCCCAAAATTATAATTTCTATCAATTGAGAACTTGTATTTTTATTTTAATTAATTGAGTACGATTACCAAAATTGCAAAGAACTACCAAATTAGCGATGAGGGAATGGGTGGAGGCGAATGATGTGGCCACTTTGACGAAATGATGAAGACGAAGGATGGGGGCAGCAAAGTATAATGGACCATGAAGTTTTATATTGGGCTTCAAGACCCAGAAAAGGCCCAAAAGATATGGTTAGATTAGACGCTGGCAAGTAAGCCTAAAACCGAAGGCCGAAAACAGTCATCAAAATTTCCATCTCCATCCGCATCTGCATCGCTGTAGGAAGCAGGAAATGGAGGAGGAATCCATCAGAGAAGCTTCAAAAGAGGTCTGTAGAGAGTTTAAAACCCTAATTGATGAGCGAGATCTGGATTCCCTCAAGCAATTGCAGTTTCTCATGTAATTCTCTCTCATTGTTGATTTGTTGAGTTTTTTTCTTATTTATATATTTAATGTCTTTGGGCTTATCACTATATATATATATAAAACCTGAACAGATTGGGAAGGCTGCAGGACAGCAACGCAGTGCTGTCTCATTTTAATGAATATTCAGAGAATTGTTTCGCAGAGGTTTCTGCTGATTTTTCAAGAAACACGCGTCTCTTAAAATCTATGAAGTCTGATCTTGATTACATCTTTCAAAAGCTAAGGTATTCTTTCCATTCCGTTCTCATTTCATAAACTGAGTTAAGTGGTCTGGAATCTAATCCTTCTCCTTTGCAGGAGCATGAAAGCCAAAATTTTGGCAACTTATCCAGATGCTTTTGCAGATGGATCCGCAAAAGAAGTGCTTGACCGGAGACCAGACCTTGAAATGCCTTGATAACCTTACTGTATGTTTACATATCTTTGTCCACACTCCTCTATGTAGACAAAAAATTGCCCCTGCTAATGTGCCATCCATTATAAGCTCTTTGGGATTTTCCGTGTGCCATGTATGAGAAGTTTTTCTTAATTATTATCTGTGTTTGTACAGAAACGATAAGGAAAATGAGAAGGGCAAGTACGAACATATTATTTTTGTGTAGATCCCTTTCCTTCCTGGGAGAAATTACTCAAATGGAATGATCAGGTTGCGTAAGCATGGTATTTCCATTATTTTTCTTCTTGTTGTTTTATAAATAACTCTATGCAGCCAGTATGGCAGTGTTTGCTTCCTCTCTTTTTTGTTTCTTTTCCACCACAAGATTCTCTCCCACTTCAACTGAAATGGACTCTGTTCCCTATGCTATTTTGTTTCATAATTTCCTCCAGTTGAACCTACTGTAAAAAGCCTCTAGTTCTATCAAACGTGGGAGATGACGAATTATTTTTTAGAGCTTGATGAGTTTGGGCTGCCTGGTCTGGTTTCTTCTTCTGATTCATGCTATATTAGTAAATGAAAATCAGAAAATACGTACCAGATTGGCTTACAGATCCTTTTATGGACATTTTTAGAGTGACTGACAAAAGATTAGTAGTGCTAGAGACGAAACTGACCGCGTAATTCTTAGCCTGGATAGGGAATAGGTTTACATGAAAGGAATTCGTTTCGCACTCATCCACAGGTGAATGCATCATATACCTAAAGAGATGGAAGGACACGCTTACTCATTGTGGAGCAATTGTTAAAGGCAAATTGGGAATTGATAATAATTGTATAATGTGTGATTTCTGGAAAAATAAAAACAATTATACAATTTATGGAAGATGGTTACACCTACTATCGTGTTGATTGTGGGAGGAACTATGAATTGCGATTTAAGTTTGTTTGTTGTGTGTTCATGACTTCTATAATCTGTTTTCAAGGGTTGAATGTTGAATGTAACGAACTTATTCAGAGTAAACTGGTTATTGTGAATGGATATGTATATGTAATGAGTGGAAGATGGAAATATCATTCGTCAGTGAATGGAGCTTTGAACTGTGATCTCAGTTTGCCTGGTTTCTTTTAAAATCAGTCAATAGTTGGCATTTGGCAAGGGAAGTTTAGTTGAATGGGATAAGAGAATGGATTGGGACAGTGTTGCTGTCTCTTGCAGACATGGAGTCCATGGGTGTTGAGGAAATAATTGAGCCGTTGTGGGAATAAAGCAACCTCAAGCATGAGCTATTATTATTATTGGGTTAAACAACAAGTCCACGCAATTTGAGAGTGTAGTAGTAGTTATTTTTTAAAGTATTTTTTACTTGTAAATGTATAAAAAATTAATGTTTTTAATTTTTTTAAATTATTATGATTAAAAAACATAAAAATATATTTTAAACAAATTTGTTTTGAATTGACATGAAGGTGCCTTTGTTTAAATCTTGCTTTGGAGAACTTTTAAAGAGTAAACTGGTTCTTGTGAATTGACATTTATATCAATGTGTGGAAGATGGGATTATTTTCCATCAATCATTGTTGATTGCAGGTGAAACTCTGAATTGAATTGTGAATTAAATTAGAGGGTGTTTGCTTTTGAGGTAGCCAGTGCGTTTAGAAAATACCACACAAAATTATTGTTGGGTTAAACTTCCAACCATACTCTTAAAATGTGGGACTCAGTTGTATTCGTGGTTCAATGGAAGTGTACAAGAAGCAACTCACACATGTATTTAGAGATGATTGGAAAGCACAATTTTTTCTCCTTTCCTTCCTGTGTAATTAGCTCTGGTCCTCCAAGCCTTCTGCTTCTATCCTTAGTTTCCATGTCAATCTTCTGCAATTTTTTTTTAATATGGATTATTGTTTGTATTATTTGTTAATTTTTCTATATTAAAAATAAAAGAGAAATTTGTGTTTTTTTTATCATTTTATGTACAATAATAATTTTAACCAAACATATTATAATATATTTTTTGCCAAACAACAATTTAAACCATAATTTTAATTAAATATATATTTTAACAAACACAAATACAAATAAAAATATTTTTAAAAAAATAATTTGTTTCAAATAGAAGCTATCACAATATAATTTATTGCGTTTTGGCCATTAGTGATGAAAAGTCATCCAAATTGATATACAATATTAGTTTTACACTGGTTCCAGTGCCTGAGCTATGTCAAAAGTTAATTTTCAAGTAAAAGTTGATTTTAAAGTAAAAGAATAGAATATGTGACATGGTTAATTTTTTATTAAGAAAATTATGAAAAATTTGTATAGTTTGTTTAATAAAATTAATTGATAATTATATACATTAATAAATATTTTAAAAAAAAATCATTAACAATAACTAAAAACTAAATAAAAAGCTGAAAACTAAATATAAATAAAGAAATATGATATTGCATGTTATGCTATTTAATATTTTTATTTAATTATTTATCAATATTTTAAAAATAAAAATAAAATTAGAACTCAATTCAAATAAAATAACTTGATAGCATGAGCCCTTTTGTTCTTATTGATTTGATTAAAAAATAAATAAATCATTTTAGTTTTAATTTTTAAGTTTTTTTAGATAAAGGTGTTTTTTATTGACCTAAATTAGCATGCCAAACCCACCATTTAGGGTTTGAACTAAATTAATTCTAAAATTTAATTAAATATTTAATTGGACTCATAATTAAATAAAATTGGTCTATTAAAGGCTTAATTAAGTCTCCAAACTTAATTTTTTTATAAATATTTTTGATAATTATTCGATTTAACATTGAACAACTTGGTTCCTTTATGCATTTAAAAACTCTTTTAGGTTGTTTTTGCCAAATTTTTCTGTAAAGGTAAAAATATATTAAAAAAAATATGCAAATAATATGGGACATACCTCAAATAAAAAGAGGGCTTATATAACAAAAAAAAATACTCGCTATCTGGTTTGGGTAAGATCTTCTTGTCCAAACTAGCTATAGACAAGATCTTTTCCAATAATATCTCTTTCTTTAAACACTTTTGACCTAGCTTATTTGTTGTATGCTTTAGCCATTCTACTTTGATATAACTAGTGATAACAGATGGTTGTTGGTTTTTTTTTACCAATTAAATTTGATTGTTTAAATTTTATTTTTGTCTTTCTCCAACTTTTCTAGTTCAACATTCAATAAAACCCTTAATGATATAATTTTTATTTCTAAAAGCATTATTGCTTCCGTACCGTGTACTAAAAAGCAGGAAGGTACTCCTATAAAAGTTTTTATTATAGTGTGGTACGCATTAAATACAAGTGGAAGCATCTCATTCCAATCTTTGTAAGTGACCACCATTTTTTAGATGATTATTTTGAGATTTTTATTGGCTGCCTTAATAACACATTCATCTTAGATTTACATGGAGAAGAATTAAGATGCTTAATCTTCCACTTAGTATAGAGCTTAGCAATCAACTTTTCATTGAAATTCTAAGTGTTACTAATGTTGCTTGCACATTGTAATGACAAATCATATATTTTTCAATGAACCTCTCTATTAACATTTGTGTTATATATGTATAAAATCTTATCTCTATCCATTTAGTAAAGTGGTCAATAGCAACCAAGATGAATATGTGTCCATTATTAACTTTCAAATCGATTGGTCTTATAACATCCAATCCTCACATATCAAAAGGTTTAATTAGAGGAACCCATCAACCTTTATAGTACTGAGTTTTGAAAAAGTCGTATTGAAAATGACCTCTAAAAGCTTTTCACCCTTAACAATATATTGCATATTATTGCCACTAGGAAAAACTAAATGTCTAGCTTATTATTGAGAAAAATAATTTTAAAATGGGTTTTTTTGAATCTTGAAATGTATATTACAAACATCTTAGTTGTACAAATAAAAAGCAATAAAGTCTTAAAAATAAAGAATTCATCTTTGACAACAATAAAAGTTTCATTATTTTAAAATGCTTTAATAAATACCTTATTTTGTTTTAATTTTAACATGAATATTTTTTTACTACTAGCATGCATGTTATAACTTTTAATTAATATCAATTGCAAGCTTGATTATATACTTAGTATGTATAATAGAATTCTTTTTATTATATTTATGTTGAAAACATATTTTTCATAGGTTATGCTTTTGCATATTTATAGTTTTAAATATGTATAAACTCTAGGCTTTTATTAGACATCTTTTATTTATCATACCTTTGCAATAATAAACTAAATATCTTTATTCACTAGTATAATATATTTACAAATATTAACTTACACTTCATTGGTTAGTACTTATACAATAACTTTATTAATTTCTTTAGATTCTTGAATAACGCATAAGGTTTCTATACACTCTCTTCAAACACTTCATGTATTTATGGATGTCAATTGAGTATGTGATACTATTGATCAAAATTTAATCTTTACTTATCAAGTCATTACTTATACCATAGTTAGGGTCAATTAGGTAATGAATTTTCTTCAAAAGTTATATGTATATATCCTTCTTACTCCAATCATCTACAATGACAATACGAGGGCTATGCATGTTTGTGCAAACCTAATTTTTTATTTTTGTATGAAACATCGACCTCCATTTTGTTCAAGATCAAGTTACTATATGTTGCCTATGTGTTTTTTGTGTTCAGACTTCTAGCCAACATGTTAATTACCTTACTATATTGTTGCCTCTCCTTCACTTTCTTACTTATAGAACTTGTTTGAGAGTACGTAGCTTATGTTTATGCTCTCTTTTTATTAGTATTTTAAAAATACATTTCACTTGGAAAAACATCAAATTGATTTTATTTTTTTGTGTTTTTCTATGGTTTTAATTTGTTGATGTAAAAAAAATTTGAAAAAAATATTTTAATATATTTTAAAACAAAAAATACTTTTAAAAAGCATATGCACTAGAATACTAAACACATAGTAAATATTGATGTCCTCAATGACTATGCAATCTTTGGGGGCATCATATGACTACAATACCAATTGATACTTAACTATAAAAATAGAATTAATACTTTATATATTTTGCAATTACAATGTAATATTCACATTTTAGTATGTTTATATTTAGTAAATATATAGGATTACTTTTTCTTTTTAGTTTCCTTTGTTTGGTATTTAACTTAGTTTATAGCCTTATACTATTCCGAATCAAAATACAACAATCACATTAATTCATACAATCTCTTTATTTATACACACACATATACTATACATGGTTTTCAATTTAAAAATGTTTTACCTTTTCTCATTTATTGAATTGATTTTTATATGATGATAAGATGTCATATATATATATATATACTAGCTAGCAACCTCTTTGCCAAGAAAATAACAGTCTCTATTCTCACTTTTTAAGGATTTTTCTTACATGATTGCCAACAAACATGTCCTTTTTTAGCTTCTCTTAATTGTTCATGGATTGATGGCATATTTCATCCTTTTAATCTATACATTTTTCTCTATCCAATTTTCCATTATTTTTTACAAGTAATCTCTCAAAAACCTGTGCCAAAACAATTATTTAAAGAAAGCCTTAAAAAACAATTTGCAAAAAAATATCAATTTTAAAAAGAAAGTTTCATGATAGTATTTAAACATAACTCTTTCTCTCTTATAAGTTAAAAACCAATCAACAATCAATCCAAAAAATCAAAATCCTAGAATTAATACTTCCTATCAGTTCTTGTTCTTTCCAATCCTTGAATGTCATTGCCGTCTCTTTCTTCTCACTTCTCCTTTCTCGTTGTCTTATCCCCTCTTCTTTCTATCTATAACCACTTTCATGAAATCTGCTTCTCTCTTTCTCATCATCAAGTCTTAAGAATGGTGGTTGTTATTAGGTCTTGATATGTGAGAGATAGTGGTTGGTGACACGACCAAAAGATTGATATCTTCTTCCTAGTGCAAGAGTGTTGAAGTAATAAATAACCCAATAAGACCTGGGTTAAACCATAAAAAAGTTAATTATATAAATGTGAAAGGAGAAAAAGAAGAAGAAGAAATTGATGAGAACTTTGAGATAGAAGATCAATGTGAGTATTAAACAATGATAAAAAAAATTTGTCAAGGTTAGGGAATCCACTGGTAGTATTTCAAACAAGTATAATATAAACTATTTTTATTACTCAATTGAAAATCATATACAAGGAAAATTTCAATCAGATTATAAGTTGTTAATATAATTATATTGGTTATTTTATTCAAATAATGCTAATAGATTAACCATTTAACAAATAAAGTATTAAAACTGAACAAGATAACAAATACAAAACATGTTAGTAACAAACATTAAAGTCCATGTTGAGTTTACACTATACTTATTCTTATATTATTAGTGTAACCTTTTCACCTTAACATAAAAAACTTAGTTAAATATAATGAAAGAAATAAACAAGAGAAAAATATAAATAAGATAAAAGTTGACTAAGTAAAGTAAAGGAAATGAAAGACATAAATAAGATATTAATGAAAGTAAAATTTAAGTATTACAAAAATACAAAGAGAAAAAGCAAGAGTATGATCTTAATTTAGAAACCAAGATGCCTAAATGCATGACAAATGTCTTATTTTATAGGCCAAAATTTAAAACTATTGATTTGTTGACTAATTGTTGAGTGAGTAACCAACTCTTAACTTGGTGATAATTCTTATCTTCTTGTCTGAATAAAACATCGTTGATAATATTAGAATTTGAACCAACCTTACTAATGAAAATTTTAGAAAATTATTTCAGCTTTTCAGGAAAAAAATTGATGTCATTTGAACTTCTACAACTCAAGATATAGACTGAAAAATGAATAGTGTCTAGGCTGCAAGACAGATTCAGACTTCTACGTTATTGCTAAGATTTAGACTTCCAAATAGCAGAATTGAGTCTTGTCTTTCCCATGAAAATTTTAATCAGATATTTTAACTTTTCATCCGTATAAAAATAGACCTAAATTTAATTTCTACAGCTCCAGTTATGATTCAATTACCAAATAATATTTCAATTTGGACTAAACCAATATTTTTTTAAGCTTTAACTCTTCTTTTATCCTTTCAATTTCAGTATTTCAACTCATCAATCAATCTTTTTATTTATGTGATAAGTCTATATTTAAAATAAATATTTATCATAGATTAAATGTATCTTATAATATTATAAAAAACATATTTTAATTAATAAGTTATTAATACTTTAAATGCAAAATAATAATATAAAATTTTAATAAAAATATATTATTACTAATCAATTGAAATCAAGGCTGATCACAAAGGATGGTATTAGTTGCCGGGAAACATGAGTTTCTCTAGGAAATGATAGATTTAGGTTATGTAAAAGAAAATTAAAGGCAGTGCGAGTGGTCCGCTCGTTGTACACAATTTTATTCACAAGCTTTCTGCTATCTTTATTCTTTTATTTTTTTTTCACAATATCCTTACTATTCTCTTCATCGCTTTATTCTTATATAGTCTTTTCCAGATTATATCTTCATAAACTATTTTGTTGCACTATAAGATCTTCAAAATAATAGAAGATCCAGCCCCGCCCGTCCTTCACTTGTTTTTCAAATGAAAACGACTTTGTTGTGCTGTGCAGTGGAGGCCGACGGGCTTCCAATAAAGCGAAAAAACAAACTAGTTTTCTACGTCTGCGCACGCAGTCAAATTTCTGGATTCACCTGAGAAACACAGACGAGCCACAAAAGGTAACGATGTCATTTTGCTTTGGGAACAAACATCATTTGACAATAACACAAATAAGAAAAAGGCACAAGCATGTATGCTGATTTTCTTCAATTTAAACAACAGAAGATAAAAATGCATTGCATAAGATCTCCTCGAGTTTCAGAACTGCCATCATGTTTTATGAGCGGAATGTTGAATGCAATCATAGTCGACTACTATCTTTGTACAAGGAATGTAGAAGTTTGTCCTACCAAAGGGAGAATATTTGAACAGAAAAAAAGAAAGAAGAAGAAATAAATTCTCTATGGTTCATTCAACGGTAACAAGTGCATGCAGCTTATAATTATCAATAGAAGCACAGTTTACACTCCACCTAACCCAAAGCTGGAACCTACTTACCACAGCTTAATTCTCACAGTAAACTGGGAATCAAAATAAGAGTCCACCATAACTTTCCTGATGAATGTGAAGGAAACTTGACAAGTTATTCAATCGGCCATCAAAAGCCAGGGATTTCACCAGGAATAGGAGCCAACTCATTCTTGCTGAACCTCTCCTCATCATAGAAGGTTGCTCGAACCACATTACCCCCAAAAAACCGCCCATCAAGATCAATCAATGCTTTTGTTGTTTCTTCTGATCTCTCAAACTGTATGAAAATTCTAACTGCCTCTTCATGTGGAAAGTTCAGCTCAGTGATCTCGAAGATAAGAACCCGAGTGACTGTTCCATACTTTGCACACTCGGATGCAACCTCATCTTCTAGTTCATCATCTACCTCACCAGGACCCACCTTTCATGAAGAAAATAAGAAAAGAAAAAAGGAACATTTTCAGCAAATTCTCATTTCCATCTGCAATAACAAACATGGAGCATGGGATAGACACTTTATGTTAAAACCATATAACAAATTTTTTTAAGGAATAAAATTTGAAGTGAAAGAAACCAAAAAGCAATCACATTAGAAAATAAATTTCATTCTTGTCATCAAACCAAAATGTTTACGTATCAAGGACATGACAGATGGCACAGCAAAAATTAACATAAAAGATTTCACCAGCAACTCAGATACTGAAGCAGAGCAACTAAGCCAATAATCATGCAACAGTTTCAGCACTCAGGCTTTAATGGCGAGAAAAGAAAAAAAGCATGCTTTTAGAGGCATCCAGTTCTCTGTCAAACAAAGCTTCCACCAAATAATATAATTGATGGCAAAATAGAAGTCAGGATTCCTGAAGTCAGAGGGCAGAGAAAAGATTAAACTGGAACCCTTTTGTACCCTATGATTTGGTATTACAAAAGGGGATGCTCAAATGCGTGCCTGTAGATATATTGAGCTAAACTCTTTTGTATATTGTGACTTCCACTGACTTTTGAGCCACTGACTTTTGAGTGCTTCGAACATTTCAAGCACAACTAAACCCATCCATCAAGGACAAATACAAGCAAGCAATCTTCAATCATCTGGTTTATATTAACATTACTCTAGATTTTCAAAAGCAATCTTAATAAAGCTTCTGAGGACATTTAAAGGAAACAGAAAACATTAAAGTTTACTTGGGGTGATCTGAATAAGTGTAAACCTCTTTGAGATTATACATTGGTGAACAAGCTCATTGATTATTTAATATAAGAATGCCCACAAGCTACTGGCAACATTTTTCCCTCTAAAGGGAAAAAAACATAAAAACAGAAATTTCTGGTGTCAAGGAGGGCATTTAAAATTTGAGAAAAGCATGTTAAAGCTCCAAACTTATGCACTCCAAAACCACAGCCTGAGGTCGGAAAGGAGAAATAAGCAAGCTGCTGAAGTAGATGGCTAATAGAAAAGTTGGAGTAATGGTGGATATCCATCACTTAAGACTTTAAAATATCTAGTGATTCCAAAAAGAACATGGAGAGTACATTTTGCAGAAACACAGTGGCCAACAGAACAATATATTCAATACCAAATATTAATCTAAATGCAAGGATTCTCCTCAATCAGAAACTTCATGGCTTCTATCAAAAGCCCAGAGTTCTTTCTCCTCAGGGCAATAAGGAGAATACTTATCACAGTTACCTAATTCATCTTTGACGGTGACACCATAGAGCTTTCCTAGGAAAAGTAAAAGATTGATCACCTCACCAACATCACAAATTCAATTTTTTGAGATTATCAGAGACATGATTACAGCACTAGTAGTAGTGAATATTGCTAATTTTGCTATCAAACCAAATTGCCTCTTATCAACTCTCAACACCTCATCATTTTGCCTTTATAGAAGCAAACTACATTAGGTGCCGTAAAGAATGCACCTGCTTGAGCCTTGACAAAAACACAATAAAAGAAGATGGGGAAAGGCGGACCGAGGATATTTAACAGATGAAATTACACAGCCCAATGTAATGCTATTGCTCTCTCACACTAGTAGATTTGAAATTATAGAAATAAGCACAGCAAAGCAAGATATGGATGGTAGACCAGGTGATTACTAGATAAAATTAGAATATATCAAATCTTCGTGATTCTCAAAGCAGAACCAATGAGCAATCTCAGGTAGTGGATATAGCACAACGTAAGTAGTTTCTTGTTCACTAGAGGGAAAGTTATAGCACAACGGAATAAATGGAACATGTGAAGAAGGCATTACAAGATACAAAAGAATAAATTACAAACAAAGAATAGAACATAACAATGTCTTGCTGATTCCCATTAGTTTCTTTCATTGTAGTTACATTCACAGTGCAGAAATAACTTGCTATGCATTTCAGATGTCTATGTCAGTTATTTTTTAATAACAATAAATTGTAGTCCATTCACCTGATTGCCATTATTTACCAAACAGAAGGAAGGTAGATATGCATACCATATTCCTAAGTAGCAAAACTCGAGTAGGCGTTCCATTGAAATTCACACTCTTCACCTTCTTCTCTGGCTTTGACTCACTGGCATTCACAATAACCCCAGCTCTCCGATCAGTCTTCTTGGCCATCAACGGCGTCGTAATCCCCTGCTCCTGCTTCCCTAATCCTTGCCCTTCCTTCCACCCCATCTTCGCCATCATCCTCTGGGCGGCAGTCATTTGTCCACCAGCACCAACTCCCAACCCAACCGTCTCTGACTTCCCAATACGAAACCCATCCCCATTACTGGGAGGCGACGGGCTCCTCGGAACACTACCACCACTCATCGCGGCACGCCTCTTCCACGCTTCCTCCCCGGAAATATTCGTATCCCTCTCCCTGTCTTCCCTCTCCCTACTCTCTCTTTCCTCCTCCTCTTGCCTCCTCCTCTCAATCTCCCTCAACCTCTCAGCTTCCGCGGCCCTCCTTTTCTTCTCCCTTCTATAATCGTCATAATCATTCGGCCTCGCGGGATCATACTCCTCAATGACCACCGAATTCACCCCTACCAATGCCGGCTGCGCAGCCACCTCATCGGGTAGGACAGTGACGGGTGGTGCCGGAGAAAGTAAAGTTCTGGAAGGCTTAGGTTTGTTTTGGGATTTTAAAATATTTTGTGGTGGTGGTGGGGGAATGGGTTTACGAAGAGTAGGTGGAGCCATTAAGGTACTAGTAGACCATACAGCGGAGGTAGTGGCAGTTGGTTTATCTTCCTCCGCCGCGGCGGATGGCGGGGGCAGATCTCCATATAATCCACCACCTAACATTTGTTTTTCTATTTTCTTCGAAACCCTAGAAATGAATGTGAGATTTTTTAAAATGTTTTTATGAAGTAAAAAAAGTGAGAAGAAGAAGCGGAAACTTGGTGAAGTCGACGACCTCAATAGTTAAGACGAGCCCGTTTGTTATTAAAAATGTCTTTAAAAACAATTATTATTATTATTATTATTTTAAATTAACTTTTTTATTTATTTTTATATCATTTTAATATATATAAATATTCAAAATAAATTTGGTTGTTGTCTCTAACCTCTCTTGAGCCTTAACATCTAGGGAGTAAAAAATAAAATTTGATATCAAAAAGTTAATTTTCCAAAAACTAAAATCAAATAAAAAATTTAAAATCTTAAGGATCAAATTGAACTTTTCCACACAAAATTCAAAAGGAGGGATGTTTTGTTGATTGTGGTCAAATATGATATTTGTTCTTTCAATATCTGGTTTTATATTCAGCGTTTTTGCAACATTTGAAATATTTCATGAAGATTTTAATTTAAAATTAATTTTTGTTAAACAACACTCCCACTCTTTAATGGCATAAAATGTAAATGTGTTGAGGCTTGAGGCTAATTGATTTGTTTATCAAACAGGGCTGAGGTTTTATCGGCGCAAAGTAGAAACAGCCCACTCCTCCTCCTAAAACCCTACCACTTCATTTGTTTCCTCCCATTTTCATTCTGTTGCAGAAGCACACACCAGCTAAACAAAACAAAAATGCTTAGAATCACAAGAACGCAACAACCACTCCAGTCCCTAACCCACCAATTCCTCCAACGCTGTTCTGTAAGTGGAACGTCGAAAGGAAAAGGCAAAGATGGGGTAGCAAAGAAACGCTCTAAAGTAACAACGAACAAGAACAAAAAATCAGGCTCTCAAGATCCTTCTAGGCGTCAAGACTCTGAGAGGAACCGTCTTTATGACCAATTCATCAACGCACCAACCCCAGTTCGTTACTTAAAGCCCAAAGACCGTGCTCGTGAAGCAGAAAGAGAAAAATTGGGACTTCTAAGCAAAGACAGGATTCGCGAAAAGGAGATTTTGAAGAAAGGTGGAAGGCAAGCTATGGGTGTTCCTGATGAGCCCATGATTATAGGGACTCCTGGTTTAGATTTGATTTCTTTAGGTTTGGTTGATGTCGATAAGATACCAAAATATGAGTTGACTGAGGAGGATGGGATGAAACTGGCCAAGGAGTACAGTAGGGTGTTGATGAGAAAGCATAGGGCCAGACAGGCTGCTTTGACTAATAGCTTGAAGTGTAAGAACGAGGCTATTGAGGCTTTACCGGAGAATTTGAAGAAGGCCGCCTTGATACCGGATCTAACGCCTTTTCCTGCGGGTAGTTTCATGGCTACTTTGACTCCACCCATTGAAGGGTATAGTGACAGAATTAATGAGGCAGCGAAGAAGAGTGCTGGGATGCAAAAGATTAGATAGACAGATGGATGTTGTTCGTTAAGGTATGTGTTGTTTTAATCATGTTTTGAATTTGGCATTGGTTGTTGGATTCTGGATCTTTATTTACATTATTGTTTGAAATTTTAGAATTATGGTTGATTTCTTCATTGATGTCATCCTCCCTGCTGTTTGCTAATAAATTTCTTTCTATTTCTTTGTTTGTACCAACATTAACAGACCCAGTGGAGGTCACTTATACTGGAATGAAACCATATGTGTGGTTACAAAACCAGAACAAAGCCTTTAAGAAAGACCCATTTTTGAATTGCTGTCTTGAGTACCAGTTGATTGATGTGTTCTTCCTCCATAGAAGCAAGGCTTTTTTTCCCTTCTTATTATAACAACTACTAGAGCGTGTACCGCATAGGCGGGCCTGTGTTATTAATATCTGGGTTTGTTTAGGGGAACTTTTAATTTGGGAGGGAAAGGTAATAAGCTTTGTGGAACTTCAAGTTTGGTTGCTTCTGAGCTGGCATGTGTCATATGGTGATTTTCTTGGTTAGTATAAGCTATTAAGTATTAAACTTGCGATTACCAAGCATTGTGTCTCATCCTTCTGCAGCTTGATTTCTCATAAAGAGTCTACTGATCTAGCAAAGAGCTGAAGATCATAATATTGGAAGTACTTGGATTTTCAAAACCTTAGCAGAAACCACCTTTGTAGCCAAATTTCTTCCAAAGTTTTTGTTTTCTATCATGCTGCATTCATTATTGGAATTGTGACTGTTTGACTTTACTGCGTTGCTAGGAAAGTAATGTAGGTGAACAGTAAAGTAACAAAGTAGGAGGATGGTGCAAGAAGTTTGTGACATTTACTCAATCTGAGATAGCTTTTTGGAAAATAAAACATCATAATCTGATTGATATTGATACTGGTGGTCTTCAGGGTTTTTCTGCATACATCAACCTGTCCAAACTCCACATTTAGGCTTTAGCCGGGATTTCCCTAGTTATTTAACCAGTAATGATTTGTACATTTGACTTCTGTGGTTTAGTTTCACATATGATGGCATAACTAGTCTTGAATAACTCTGTTGAGAACTTGACGATACACTTTCTGAGAAATGTCTTAAATTGCTAAGAGGAAAAAAAATAAAAATCCCCCTCTTGGTGTTGAGGTGGTAAGGAATAAGGATATCAGCTGAAGGGAAACTTTTTGTATCAGATTACCTTCAGAGCAGTTATATTTTCTTTTTGTTATACAGACAGAAATTGAAGGATATAGCCTTTTGGGTTTAACTAATTTGAGCTGGGTTGTAAAGTTTTGCATGAAATAATATATTTGAGAGTGAACTTCATAACTAGGAAATAATTTTCAATTCATTCACTTTGTTGTATAACCTAACTTATTTGTACATTTGAGTTATGTGGTTTAGTTTTATTCATGATGGCATAGCTAGTTCTAATTAGCTCTGTTCTGAGCTTTGTGGTACTCTTTCTGAGAAGACTTATATTGTTGAGCTAAATGTTGAAAAAAAAAAAAAACCCATATTGGCTTAGAGTTGGAATGGATAGCTGCTGAAGCGAAAATATTTGTTGATTAGCTCATGAGCAGTTATAAATTTTTATTCTTTGGACTGTTACTGCAACATTTATGACCTGCTGGAGTTAACTAATCTGAGCTAGGCTGTAGATTTTGGCTTCCATATTTTAGAGTGAACTTCATCACTAGGTAATATGATTTAAGTGATTTCTTTAGCTATGTATAATTTGTACATTTTAGTTCTGTTTTTTACTTTTACTAGCGAACTTAAATGCACCTGATTTCCATTTGAGAGGTTTATGGCTGCTTTGACTCCTGATTGAAGGGTATATTGAGAAAGTGTAGGCAAAAAAAGAGCTGAAAGAGAGGATAGATGGATTTGATTGGTTTGCATTTGTTTTTCCTAATAGAGAGGATAGCGGGGAGAAGTTCCCCTCTGGATCATATCATTAGCTGAAGAGCGAGTATAGATTTTGATATCTTCAGATTGCAATTGGAGGATGTCAACTTTTGAACCAACGAATTTGGGCTGAGCAATAAACTTTTGCTCCAATAATAGATTTCGGAGACACTTCACTTAAAAAGTAGAATTGAATAAACAGAATAAAGAACTCAGCATCATTGGATGATGATTCTCTCCAGCTGTTAGCCCATTAGTTCTATTGTGTTCTTTTAGTTTAGGTTAAAACACTTGATTTTAAGTTTTAAATAGTTAACATAGTAGAGCTTGTGCAGTGAGCTTTACATGCAATTGATGATTTGTGATTGGTCAAACTGCATTGTTATCAAATGATTGAATTCTAACCTGAAACCATGTTATGATTACTGTCCTGGGTGGGGGTGTGAAGAGGTTACTGAAAGGTGAGGGAGAAATGGACAGGTTGGAACAATGAGTTTCTTTCTTTAGCTGCAACTGTTGTTTGATTATGGATTATGGTATCATGTGATGACTTCTAGGCTTTCTATTTTGGTATGCTTTGCTCTCCTTTGTTAGAACCTGCCGAAGTCTTTTTGCTGTCAACGGTACACCTGTTGTATCAAGCCTTTACTTTCTTAATACCTCTTCTTTTCTATGTTAATAATTATTATGATATAAGAGTTTTACTTGGGATTGTTTTCTGAGCAGGTGGGGCTGCCTGGCAAGAAACAGAGTGATTTCTATGAACCATTTTAGAAACAGAAACCTTATTTTGTGGTCTCATGAAAACATTGAAGCACTGGAGACTGATGCAATGATTAGGTTGAATCTAGAACTGCTTTTGGTGTTTCAGTAATTTGCAATTCATACAGTTGCCATTTTGTCTTCTTTTTTACTTTCTGCCTTGATTCTGGCTTGAATTTGAGTAAATCAATTTAAATGTAAGATGTAATTGTATGTTAAACTTTGGTCCGGGCTCACTTGTTGGGGGTATTGGTGAAGTTTGTGGTTCTCCTCGTCAATAAATGTTATTTCAGCTCGCCTTATTGTATTTATGGATGTTATGTTAGCTTAAAGCCTTCAACAATGTGATATTCCGGCAAGAAATGCTCTATGCTTTCGATGGAGGAGTGTAGTATGAACCGACATTTTATGGAAGAAGACGAGAAGATCACACACAAATCCAATTATCTTCCTTCTTGAGGCAAAGTTATTTAGTTTTCGAAGACATTTTCATTTCCTTTTGTTAACCTGATCTGTTTATTGTTACAGAGGAAATCTGACGAGCACTTGCAAACTATCTGATGTAGTGCGGAGATGAGAAGGAAAGGAGGAGGTGGAGATGGAGGAGGAGAGAGGATTAGAGGAGAGAGGATTAGAGGACATCACATTTAATCTTTCATCCGAAACTGTTTGACAATAAACTACAATAACTTGAAAACTAATAACACGGGAATATCTTGAAGGTAACTCCATCACCCCTCCCTTTGGCTGCGATGAACTGCGTTCAAGAGTGTGATTGAGATTGCAAATTATTATTATGACACTGTAAGCCAAAAGACATTGCCTTTTGCTGTGGAAAAAAGTAACGCCTCATATAAAACTTTGGATTCTTATAGTACTTTTCAAGGAAAAGTTTAATTTGGTTCTTGAAGTTTTTATATTTTACAATTTAATTCTAAAATTTATTTTTTTCACATTTTAATTCTTAAAAGCTGAGATAGGAGAGAGAAAATTATTGAAAAAAGCAAGGGAAGGAGGTTAATCTGGGTACGAATAGGTTTTTTTTTTTTATATAAAAAAAGATCAATAAGGGTGGTTTGATTTTTTAATCATATGGAGAGAAGTATATTAGAACCCACAAAAATTGTTTAGATTTAGTTTGATTTTGAGTTTTTTGATTGAAATAAGGTGTTTTCGTCAATTTTATTGATAGGAAATACTTATTCATAGTTACCTAATTTAGAGTTGTAATTATGGTACATAGTGATTGTAAGTTGTAATTATGATGATATTTTTTTATTTAATGAGAAGAAATTCTTCATTGAGAGGTAATCAAATCATCATTTTGATAGATATTAGAGTTGTAATCTAAATTTCATGGTTAATTTTGGGTTGGAGGTTTTTTGCCCTTCTAGGTTGAATTGTGGGGAATTTTTTGTGTTTCTCTCTTTAGACTCGTTGATTTGGGGCTACCAACAATTAAATATCACAATCCAGTATTATAGCTCAATAACTTATCACCATATCTCTCCAAAATATTTTTGAATTTTAAAATTTTAATTTTTTTTTTAAAAATGGATTTTTTTATAAAATAATTTTGAAGGATGAAAAATTTGATTATGATAATATTATTGTCATAGGTAATTGTACTTTTATTTCTAATTGGTCATCCTTTAATTAAATGCTAGCTAGGTTTAAGTTCTAATTAAAATACATTTTTGAAGGATGAGTAATGGGTTAATGATTAAGGTTTGACTAAATTAGTTATGGTCATTTGATCATGTCATTTGATTATGTCATAAGTCTTTTAAAAAAATAAGCATGAGCCTATGATGTTGGCATGAAAGTGATATGCTTCATTTTTATAAATTTTTACAATATTATTAATTTCAATTTTATTCTAGTTCATCTTAAATTTTTTTATTTTATATATTTTATTTATTTTTATGTAAAACAAAAACAAATTCATAGAAATATGGGTTTTGAAGTGAGATATCAGCATTTAATCCTTAAAACTCTAGCTAAAACATTGGCCTCGATTTTTTTTTATTTATGTGTGGTGTCTAGGCCAGCTTACGCGCACCATGACTAATCCACACGGCCCACTGAACATCCTGCAAGCTCAATGAACAGGTAAGGCACCGCAGGGGTGACAAGCGTACATGTTAAGGTTCGAACCCGTGTGCTTAAGAAGGGGACAAACCCCTCCCACCGTTGGGCTAGAACCTCACTTGCGCCTCAATTGAATTTTAATTCGTTAGAAAGCTCACTTAGAAGTCAATTAAATTAAAAAAAAAATTAATCTTTAATAACCTATATACATGGGCAAGAATAAAAGGAGGAAATTGTCTCTTTTAAGAATTAGAAATTTTCTTACTAGAAATTTCATAAACATATCTTAGTAAATTACATATAATCTTAGCTACAAATATTGAATGAATTCGATTTTGATGTTTGGAGAAATATAAAAAAAAAATCATACAACTTTGATATTTTACCATTTTCTCAAAATAAGTCTACTGGACAAAGAAAATTAGGCTAGAAATTTTGAGACTAAAGAAGAAAAAACAATCAAAACTTATAAGTTAGGGCTTTTCATAATTAAAATTTGCAATTCAACATCGAATGGATATTAAATAAGAGTTTGTGAGTGATTAAGAAATTCAACTTAAACAAAGTTTTTTACTTGATACTTTTTCTTTCTTTCTCCGTGGAGATTATGGTTTATAATAATCTTATTATGAGTTACATATTATTGTTAAGGCTTTAATATTGCATCTCTATGACATTCTCAAATTTTAATTATTTTATTAAGGTATTTACTAAATATGTCATTGTATCTAATACTTTGAATTATTAATTACTATTCAAATGAATTGTTATGCATGTTGATCTCAAGAGATTATATATTATAATTGCTTCTTAGTAATATATTTTAATAATCAGTTTGGCTTGTTTAGGTAAATCAAGACCTTAGTTTCTTGTCCATGAATTAATTTATTTTAATATCATGTTCTTGTTTATTTTTTATTGTCAATTTATTTATTTTCTTACATATATACATCTTTTTTGTGCCTTGAAATGATTTATGATTAGAATAATTTCAATATCTAGTAGGTAGATTATCCCTTTGAAAATAATAATCTTAATTATAATATACTATTTAAAGCAATTGGTGTACTTTCTATCAAAATTTTGTATCAATAAGCATTAAAAATATTAACTAAAAGTTAATATAAGCAATGTCATTGAAAAATGTGAAAGGATTATACATTGCACATAGATATCATGATTCTGTTTAGTATAATTTTTTTTATTAACATGAAAAATTACATGATGAAGACCCACATTATGATATATTTAATGTGTTAGGTTCTTTGAGTTTATGAATTGTTTTTGGATTCCTTGTAGCCACTTGGATGGCCTCTATCAATTGCATTAATTGATTAGTCACTGTCCACTTTAACCATTTTAACCATTTTTTTTCTTGTCTAATAGTTGTATCATAACTAATATATTATTTCACAACCAATTTGTCCCCAATAGTTGTTGATCTAAAAATAATTTTAATGATTAATCATGCGTTAATATATTAATTGATTGTTGAATTTCTAATCTAATTTTTTCTTTTTTTTCAATAGCGAAGAACTTAATCTTAAGTAGAGGCAGGTACTAACATCACAAATAAAATAAAACATAGGGCTCTAAAAAGAAGGAGTAATGTAAATTAAACTAATATAGATAAAAAAAAATTCAAGAAAGAAACAAATAAATAAAGGAAAAAATGAAAAAAATAAAAATAAAAACCAATAAATTGTGATAAATAAAGCAAAAACTTCAAATAAAAAAATAAAAAATGAGAATCAATAAAGTGTGATAAATAAAGGATAAATTAGAAAAATAAATTATGTATATGAGACTGTTTATTTACAGTTTTCTCTATTTTCCATTACTCAAATATTGAAATTATCTTTATCTTTTTTTCGAAAAACTATTCTTTCTTCCTTTTGTGGTATGGCTTTGGAGTAGATAGCTTTTTTCTAAGGTTTAAGATCTTATATCCTCATACTCTATTTGATTTTATGAGGTTGATACCATTTTTTTTCTTGTGATTAAATTCTTATTATATAGTTTCTCCTTTTTAAAAGATAAAAATGCTTAACTAATAGCATATTTATTAGAAGATTATTTAAGTGATAAAAAATTAAACATAATCCCAACCTCTTTTCATATGATTTCTTCTTTTAGCCAAAGCTTGGTCTTTAGCTGCTTTTTGTGTCATATAATATAGATTAAATTTAGAAAATGCTTATGTCCATTTGCTAATAAAATCTCTTAAAAAAATTCTAATAATATATATTTAATTTTTTTTTTACAAATTGTGTAAACATCAACTGGTAATATATACTAGTATAACTTGACAAAAAAAAAGGGTAAAAATACAAAGACATATATAATTTTTCCATTGATATATATCTTTCTTCAACTTATATGGGTACATGATCGAGGTAATACATAACATGTTCATGCATCGAATTATTGTCTTATGCCAAATGTTCTACTAATTGATCATTATACTACCAAAATGTATAGTCTTAAAGGCTTTCTAAGTCTTAGCAAGGCCAACACTAGAGGTTATACTAGATAGGCTTTATGTTTTTAAAATTAATCTACTACTTTTTAATCCATTAAAACTTATCAAGGTTTTTTATTTTAACAATTTAATGAAAGGTCTAATCTTCATTGTAGATTTTATAGTGAACCTCCTTAGAAAATTAGTATTTCCAATAAAGCTTTATAATTCTTTTTTTTTTTTTATTTTAAAGAGATCTTGCTTATATGTTTACTCGTGTTTTATTCTTGTCCATATTTGTTATTTGTTTGATACTCTAAAAATCTAAAAAAATTAGTAGCTTACATACTAAATGCATATTTAAAGAGATTTATTTTTGGCTGTATATCCTTATTTGTTCAAAGATAGCACATCACACATCTAGGTGGGTGGATCTAAATTTTAACTTTACCATAATGTCATTAATGTAAACCTTTATATTATGATTAATCATAGGGCAGACTTTGACAAAAATATAAATATATTAAAAAAATCCCACTTCCTTTTACATATATATGATAAATGGAAAAGTTGAAATCACATTAAAAAGCACAAGTCATTACAGTTTGTATCAAAATATAGTTATGATTAAATATTGTTAAAAATATGAAAGATTTTATTGATGAATAATATGTTTACATAATGGTTCAAAATAAGATAAGGAGTTTATTAAGAGTGTTTTTATTGTTATGAGAAGCTTGGAATTTAAAGTGTTATAATATAATTAATTAGCTAATCAAAATTAGGATTTATTATCTTAGAGTTTTGGATATTAAGGTACAATTATTTATTGCAATTATAGCATTAGTATTAAGTAAATCATAGTTTATTGCATGAATGATTATATCATCCTTATAGGGATAATTAGAGATCAATGAAGGAATGAGTATTTGTTAAAAGAAACTATGCATGATCAGTCAGGTTATACAAGATGACTTACTAATAACTTGATGGAATGGTTGATGAGAAAATAAAATCCATTAAAAAATTAAAATGTTTAAGTATAAGCTTAATAGTTCATTTCATGAAAGATTATCAAAGTATACTCAGAATAAAGAATGTGGCTTTTAGAGAATAACAAGTGATAGGAAATGACTAAAAAGCAACATATGCAATCTTATTTATAAAGTGAGGATGATAATAACTTGAGAAATATTAAGTAAGATTTAAGACAATATCATTGTTTTTTCACCACCTACATTTGAGAATTTAATCCCCTTGTTTGAAATGGGTTAAAAATTAGGTGGCCTTTTATTTATTATAGCAATTAGTATATCTAATCTGTTAATTAGGTCTTGTCTTGGATAATATGAAAGTCTTTGGTCTAATAAAAAGAATCTTCAATGTAATATTTGTGGTGTTAATACACTTATGCATGACTAATAAGGTTAGGTTATGCTAAAGTGATGTTACCAAATAAAAAAACCATTTTGATCTTCAAAAGAGTCTTTGGTGAAGGAATAAACCATAATTTTTCTGTCAGGAAAGGAAATTGTTCTTAAAGTAGTATTTGAAGTGCTTGGTAGAAGGCTTGAGAAGAAGGAAATATGATTTGGCTGAACATAATGTTTAATTATTAGCTAGATAGATAATTCAATGAAAGAGGAGCAATTAGAAAAAGAAAATAAAAGCATAGGTTGCAAGTTATATAGTACATAGAAAGTGGTAAGTGACTATATATATATAATCTTAATGAAATATAAACATTGATCATTGGTTTGTATGGGGCCTTGATTTATGGAAGTTGATAACCAACATAACTTGTTGGAGCACGAGATAAAAATGCATGACAATCACTTTACACCTTATATAGATATTAGACTTGATTTTAATAACAAACTATATTTTAGAAATTAGTAGGATCATTCACTATTTTACTTTGTTGTGATTGGAGACTTTCAAAGTAAATAAATATATTAAATAGTTGTGGATATAAAGTCTTAAGAAAATGAAAGTTTTTATTTTATAAAAGATATTGGATGGTTTTTTTTAATTCTTGAAAACTATTACATTTTATATCCAAAGAAATTTTTTTTTATTCTTATTATGTTTACTTGGGGACAATCCCAAATTATTGTACTTACATCTTCTAGTTTTATTATGTATTTTTTTTAAAATCCAATATTATTTTTAAAAATAAATATTTTTACTGCTAGAAGTGATGAATATAGCTCCAAATCTTTGACCTTGGTATATAGAAATTATAGATAAAATAAAGCATGACTACCTTCTAGTTCAAAATATGATTTTCTTATGCAAATTCCTAGAGTTACAATTATAAAATTCCCATGATCATATAGATGCATCCGTGTATGCAAAATCCTATACACACACATACACAGGATCAAATTTGTTAAAGCTTCACTTAAAATTTTATAAAGTTTTCTTCACTTGTTTATAAGGCTTATCTCTTAGATTAAAGAAGAGCTCTATATAAGAAATTGCTTATGCTTAGATGTCTAATCAAACCTTATTCAGAAAGTGTAATAAACAATCTTATAAACTTGTATTCAGAAAGTGTCTCTATTAGATGCCTCCAATTTATTTGATTAAATTTCTTGGAGAACCATTATTTGTTGATATGGATACAATTGTTTCTTTTTTAGTTAATATCTAATAAAAATCTAGTTGTAACTATAATGATTAACTATGTCATTGTTGAGAATGAGATAGAGATGTTTGTAGAAATGGTGAAGGACACCGACCTAGTCAATGATTGTTGATTTAGTTGCTTTATATGTTATATGGTCTCAAGTTATATGTAATTTTTTTTATTTTCTTGTTAAATTATGAATTTTTACATTCATTCATATTATGGATTAAATTATAAATTTGAATGTAAAGGGAAAAAAATGATTTTATGGTTGATATGATAGGATTTAGGGGAATAGTCAAGCTGAAATATTACAATTTTAATTTAAACCAATATTATGATATTGTTGAAAAAAATAAAAAAAATTATTGTTGAACCAAATAATTTTATGCTAAACTCTAGGTTGAAAGCTTGTATAGATGAATTAGTTGGAAGCAATAACATCGTAGAAAACATGTATATAAAGATTATACATCATATTAATAATCATCAAATTGATATGAAAGATGAGAGCTTGCTGTCCATTGTTAGATAATATTTTAGGAAGCCATATAAGAGCTTAAATATATATATATATATATATATATATATAGTTTTGTTCTTAAAGACATAAATGTCCTTTTTATTTATACAAATTTAGAAGCACTAAAAATTACCATGCAATTATGGAAGATTTAAAAGTGACAAGACTTTTTCATATAAACTTGGTGATGGTGTAAGGAGTGACATCAATAAAGTTCACATGAATAATACGGATGTTAATAATGTTTTATGTATTTCAATAAGATTTTTGAAAAGTTTAGTGGATAAAAGCATATTTTACAAAAATTTCAAAGATTTCTTAAATTTCATTAATAAATTTATGAAATACTATCAAAAAAGTTAAAGGTAACCAAGGACGTTGAAAATTTTATTTTAGAATACTTATAGTCTAGAAAAGAAAAGATGATGAATGTTGAATTGCATAAATATAAGCAAGAGTAAATCATAACATTAAGGTTTGTGATACGACCAAAAGATTGATGTTTTCTCCTAAATATAGAAGTGTTGAAGTAATAAATAACTTGACAAGACCAGGGTCGAATCATGGGGAGGTTAATTGTACAAATTATAAACAACAACAATAGTAATAACAATAACAACAACAACAACAATAGTAGTAGTAGTAGTAGTAGTAGTAGTAGTACTAATAATAATAATAATAATAATAATAATAATAATAATAATAATAAAAAGGAAGAAGAAGAAGAAGTTAATGAGAACTTTGAGATAGAAGATTAACATAAGAATTAAACAATGATAACAACAAATGTCAAGGTTAGAGGATCCACTAATGGTATGTTAAACAAGTATAGTATAAACTCTTATTATTTAATTGGAAACCACATATAAAGGAGGTTCCAATCAAATTATAAATTATTAATATGATTACATTAGTTATCTTATTCGATTAATGCTAATACTTCTAAATCTTGTCAGAAATTTATGATTATAACTTATGTTAACAACAAATCAAGTTTCTTTCATAGCTCAGGTGTCAATTATACTATACAGTATGGGTTATGAGAGTGCCAAGTATTTGTTGTGCCAAATGTTATACAACATAAATCTAGATTAGTCATTTAACAAGCAAATTATTAAAGAGTGAACAAGATAACAAATACAAAACATGTTAGTATTAAACATTAATGTCCATATTAAGTTTACACTATACTTATTCTTACACCATTAGTGTAACCTTTTCACCTTGACATAATAAACTTAGCTAAACATGATGAAAAAAATAAAATAAATAAACAAAATAAAAAAATAAATAAGATAAAAGTTAACTAAGTAAATAAAGGAAATGAAAGGCATAAAACTGATATTAATTAAAGCAAAGCATAAACATTACAAAAAATATAAAGAGAGAAAGCAAGAGCATGATCTTGATCTAGAAACTAAGATGCCTAGATGCATAACAAATGCCTCTTTTCATAGGCCAAAATTGAGAATTATTGATTTGATGATTAGTTGATGAATGGTGACTAACTATTGACTTGGTAACAATCCTTATCTTCTTTTGTCTACCCAAAACATTATTGATAACATTAAAATTAGAACCACTTAAAAACATGAAAGTTGTAGAAAATTATCTCATCTTTTTTGTATAAAATATTTAGGTCATTTGGACTTCTAGAACTCCAAATATGGGTCAAACACTGAACAATGCTCGAGCTAGAAGACAAATTCAAACTTTTTTGTTGTTGCTATAATTTGAACTTGAAAATAGCCTTTTTAAGTCTCAGATGCCATATGAAAGTTGTAGGCCTATGTTTTAACTTTCCATCCATATAAATTAGACCTAAATCTGAGATCTACAACTCCAAATGTAATCCAATTACTGAACAGTGCTCTAGTTTGGACTGTACAGACATCTCTTTACTATGTTTGACCATCTTTTTATCCTTTCAATTTCAGTTCTTAAATTTATCAATTAGTTCTTTTATTTATGTGATAGACCTCCATTTAAAATAAATATTTACCATAAATTAAATGTATCTTATATTATTAGATATGTTATTATAAAACATACTTTAATTAAGGAGTTATTGATACTTCAAGTGCAAAATAATGATATAAAACCTTGATAAAAATACACTTTTAAGTACTAATTAATTTGCGTATAATATCAAAGATTATAGTATCAATGAATATTCAACTAAGAAATACTTCTAACTATAACATTGGTAAGTACAACATGTATCTAGTCTAATATTCTTGATTATACTACCAATTAATATTAAGGTTCAAAGTTGTTGCTAATCCTAATGCTAATATTCCTAGCTCTAGTATTAAAAAATAATGATAAAAAACATATTACTAGTTTTGGCATAGAATAATTTTAATATTGATAAATATCACCGAAATCGATATTCCTAATTGTGAAGTTAGTACATATTTATTTCCTTTATTTTTAAAATTTTTGTTTAAATTGAAGAGTTTTTATATAGAAGAAACTATTTTTATTTTTATTCTTTCTTTCTTATTTTTATTATTTATTTTTAAGTGATAACTAACTGTGAGTCCATTGTTATAAGACATTAGAATTAAATGTAAAAATATTTTTATTTTAAGAAAACATGTAGGTTTACAAATGTTAAAGCCTAAAAAATTCATGCAAAGTATTTTTGTGTTCTTCATTTCATTTTTTTAAGAATGATCATTAAACATTTTCTTAAAATAATAAAACATACAAAGTATTTTTTGTGTGAAAATACTAACAAAAACATGAATATATACAAAAATATATTTTTGGATAAGACTTGGCCATATGTAAGATTTGTTTCAAGAAACAAAAGTTTAGTGGCTTATAATTTTTAGAATAAAAAGGTAATTTTTGCTTAATAATAACATCGAAATGTTGGCCTATAATTTTGCAACAAGATTCATTACTATGTTCAACAACATAAAACTTAACTAGTTTCATATACAGGTACATAACATGAATAGATACAAAAATATATTTTTCGGTAAGACTTGGCTATATGTAAGATTTGTTTCGAGAACAAAATCTTAGCAACCTATAATTTTTAGAATAAAGAGGTAATTTCTGTCATTAATAATAACATCTAAATGTTGGCTTATATCAACCATAATTTTACAACAAGATTCATTACTATGTCAAACAGCATCAAACATAGCCTCAGATGTGGGTGCATAGCTTCACAAAGAAATGACAACAAATTTCATTTTAGCAAAATCTTAACAAAAGCATACCAAAATAAAAAAAACAAGTCCCTAGGCCATATAGACAACCAAGATAAAGACATCCCTTATCTTTCTCTTTACTACCCATTGTCTTGAATACTAACAATAAAAGACAACTTTCATTAAACCAATCTCGTACATGAAAGACTCAAAACATAATTTTTTTTTAAAAAAAAATCATAGTTCTTAATTTCTAAAATTTATTTATAATTAAATCACACTTGATTAATCATCACATTTTAATTATTGACTAATGGTTTTTATGTATACAACCCATTATATTCCTTAATAAGTTAGCCAAATATAAATCATAATATTAAATAAAATAAGATTAAATAAAAAATTAAATTTATTATCAATTCAACAATTGATTAACTTATATTTAAAGATTAAGTATGATGTGAAGAGAATAATAAAAGAAAAGGAGTTGAAGAATGTTTTGTGAAGTGATATTGGTGTAAGGATTAAACAATGATAAAATAATTATTATGTTTAGAAGATTTACTAATGATATTTTAAATAAATATAATATAAACTCTTTTTATTAATATCATTTTATTTAAGTAACACCATACTTGTAAATATTATCAACTATTCATGATGCTAACTTATGTTAACAACAAATCAAGTTCCTCTCATAATAACGATGTCAATAGAAGATCGATTATAAAGGATCAAACATTTATTGTATCCAAAGTTATACAATATAAATCTAAATCAATCATTTATAAGCAAAGTATTAAAAGTGAATATGATAAAAATAATAAAACATGTTAAACTTTCTTGAATATATGCATTGAAGTTCATGTTGAGTTTATATTATACTTACTCTATCACCATTAGTGAAACCTTTTTACCTTCACAAAATAAAGTTAGCTAAACATAATAAATAAGATAAAAAAATAAATAAGATAAGAATATAGTTATGATGAAAAGCATAAATAAAAGATTAATGAAAATATAACATGAAATATAACTTGGACATTACAAAGAGAGAAAGTAAGAAAATGATCTGGATCTGAAAACCAAGATGCCTCAATGTATTACAAATAACTTCTTTTATAGGCTAAAAAAACTATTCATTTGATAATTAATTATTGAATTATTGGCCAATAATTGACTTAGTAGACTTGTTTTTTGTAAAGTGGTCTTCGTAAAAGTTGTAAGAATTTATCTCAACTTTTCACAAAGAAAGAATAAACTCATTTGAACTTCTACAGCTTAAGATATGGACTGAATACTGAATAATATTTGGATTATAAGACAGATTCAAACTTCTTTTTTGATGCTAACATTTAGACTCTAAAAAGACAGAATTAAGTCTTGAACTTTTCATGGATATTTTAGGCTTATGTCTTAGCTTTCCAATCATATAAACCAGACCTAACTCCAAGGTAGATATCTCTAAATATGACCTAATAATTTAATGGTATTCCAGTTTGAATCAACATCTCTTTTTTAAGTTAAGCCCTTTCTTTGTCCTTTTATTTTCAATAGTTAATCACATCAATCAATTCTTTAAATTATAAGATATATTTGTATTTAAAATGCATATTTTTTTATAAATTAAAGTTATTTTATATTATCATACTTGATATTATAAAGCATTTTTAAGTTAGGAAATTTAATGATACTTTAAATGTAATATGATGATTAAAACCTTAATACGAATACACTTTCAAATACTAATCACTATACTCAATATCTACATGTTTGTTTCCTTAATCAAGACAATGTGTGGTTGTAATCAAAACATAACACTCTCTATATAGGATAACTTAATGATCTTAAGTCTAAGGATTACTTACACATTTATCACGTGAGCATTTTCATACACATAAGTAATCTTTTCATATAGAATTCTCTTGTGGATCAATTTAATGAACATGTCTTTTAACAAGCACCTATATATTAATTTAAAAAATATTGATTAAGAAACTTTAGAAACAATACTTTGACATAATATGAATCTCATAATTACAACAATTTAATAATTTTCTATGCAAAATACTTTTGTTCCATAAACTTGATCTTTACTCTAGATTTGTTAATCAAACATTAGATTTATTAATCGAATATAATTGAATATTAAAGATAAAAAAATCCCTTATTAATAAAATATATATTTTACTTGAATAAAATCAATGCTACATACAAGTAATTAATTATCTATAAAACATATTCACTAACAAGAGCAAGATAATTGCTAGAATTAAAGTGTTGAAAATAAAAAAAAAACCTATAAATAAAGAAAGAAAATAAACAATACTAAACTAGTAAAAAAGACAATTGAAATTGCATATATGGTATTAGTAATTGTTTATAATTACTATATGATTTTTTATATATTGAAATAGAGTTTACAACCTATCTAAACATTATATTCTAATCCGATATAGATATTGGTATTAGAAAAGGAGATTTTATTAAATCCTAATATAAACTAAACTCTTTCTTTGTTAATACCATATGAATTTTAAGCTAACATTATGACTTCTAATTAATTATTATTTTTCTTTAGTGACCTGTAACTTTTGATTACTAGGTTAAATGCTTCCTTAAATTTTATTGAATATGACTCTTACAATATAGTTAATTCTATTATAAATGTTGGATATGGTATTCTAATCATAACTTTAAATTTCATCAATATTCTTTACAAATTATCATAATAGATCGAAAGATATGATATGCAAATGTTGTCATAACATGTGTTAGGCTTTAATTTATAAAAATTACATTGATCACATGAGTTGAAATGAGACTTATATTAGTGCCCACTTAGTTATAAAGTGAAATCCTTGTCTATTTATCCAACATCTAGCATGAATTGCTTATTAGTAAATTAAGTGAAGTATCCAATAGCAAAACGTAGATCACGATCACATGGTAGCATTTAATTACTATAATGAGACAGAAAGGACAAAGAGAATAGAGATAAAAATATATTTTATTGAAAAGATAAATATAGATATATAAAAATAAATATATCTCTAGGATAAGTTTAAAGTGTATTATTGTACTTCTAAAATGAGGAGATAGAAAGAGGACATGTCTTCACAAATAATATTTTTTAGGTTTTTTTTTCTAAAATATCATTATAAAAAACTCTCAATTCTAAAATTATCCAACTAAGATATATAAAGATAAAAATAATTATTATTATAGTTTTAAAACCTAACTTAATCGTCAATCTAGGGAAAAACCCAGGTCATTGGTCGTGGTTCGAGTCACTGGTCTGATTGACCCGATGCCATGTATGAATAAAAATAATTTTTATCATAATTTTAAAACCTGATTTGAAGATCGATTTGGGGCAAGGTCTGAATTAAATGTGGGATTGACTATTGACTTGGGTCAATATAATAACAAAAATATTTATTATCATAATTTTAAAACCCGACTCAGGGGTTAACCTAGGGTTATTCCCGAGTCACATGTTAGGAGGATCAACCTGGGTTGATTCGGGTCAAATAAAATAAAAATAGTTATTATTATAGTTTTAAAACTTGATTCAGTAATCAATTTAGAGCAAAACCCAGGTCACATATCAAGAGAGTTAACCTAAGTTAATGTAATGATAAAAATTATTATTATCATAATTCTAAAACCCAATTTAGGATCAACTAGGGTAAGGCCTAGGTCATTAGCAAGGAAGGTTAAGATATGTTTATCCAAGTTAATACATAAATAAAAGTGATTATAATTATAGTTTAAAACTTAACTCAAGAGTTGACCTAGGACAAGTTTCATGTTATGAGTTAAGAAGGTCAACTTGATTGATCTAAATTGCTTTTATAAATAATCAAAACAATCTTATTTTGATCAAATTTATTTTTTAAAAAATTCAATGGGTTTTTGACTCATATTTTATCTCAGGTTAACTTAGGTTTTTACTAGGTCAAATCAAGTCAATTCTTCCTCTATTTTTTCTTAAACTTAGATCAATCCAAGATTCGGATCAATTCATCAAGTCAATTTGGTATTATAACTAAGATTTTTATAATATTATTAATTTTCAAATTCAATATAAACTAAAATACAAAAAAAAAACTAATTATTTTTTAAAATATATAAGTTTAACAACAAAATATATTAAAGATAAAATATATTTTATTTACAGTAATCAAACAAAATATAAAAATAATACTACAATCAAATTAAATATAAAAATAATTATTTTATCTAATACATCATTATCGAATATCATTTTATCTCTATTTTTTATATGTATTCTCTTTTCCATCTCTACTGTTTTAATCTTTTCGGTTTTCCCGATAGTTAACAAACTCTACATAGCAGAATACAAAGCATATCAACAACTAAATACGTTGAAATTGCATACATTAGAAACAAAACTCGAAGAAAATAAAACAAAACCCGTGGAATGAAAATGTCGAATTAAGTTTCTTAATTTGCAAGACATCCAAGCATCATCAAATTTCAGTAAACATGATTAATTAGACTTCAACTAAAAACACGACAAACTTTAAGAACCAGATGCCAAGCTGTCCAGCATTTTTATCACTTGTGATCAACAAGTTCTTGCATGTTTTGGAAAAACTTGTCAATATAACTACTCATGAACCCTTCGCTTCTCAAAAGCTTCCTCCACTCGGTGTGATTCTTCTTTATCATGGAACCCACTTCACTATCTTTATCCGTGACACACTTGATAGCATTGCTAAGGTTCTCCTTTGTAAACCACCCTTTCTCATCTCTTTCCACCTCTACAGCTACCTTCAACTCTTCAGCCATTAACCTTGTGTTCAAGATTTGGTCACCCAAATGAGGCACCAATACTATTTGACAATCACTCATTAAAGACTCCCACATTGATCCAAACCCACAACAGTTCACAAAACACCCTATTGATGGATGATCTAAGATCTCCAATTGTTGCACCCATCCACCCCAAACCACTCCTCTCCCTTTAACCCTCTCTTCGAACCCCTCCGGCAATGCTTCTTCGATTGTGGATGAACCCACCGGTGGCTTTAAAACCATTAGAAACGGCAAACCTGTTGACTCGAACCCTAGAACCAATTCTTGGAGCTGCTCCTTTTCAAGGATGAGTTGGCTTCCAAATGAGCAAAATACCACTGAGCCAGCTTCAAACCCGTTTAGCCATTGAGCCCACCGGTCTTCTAAAGGAGTCCTGGCTGATTCAGGCAAAACTGGTCCTGTTAAAAAAACTGGTTTCTCATACTCCCTACCTATATAATCACACAACTTTTCTTCCATCTCATAGCATGATCTTATAGCAATTGCATCACATCCTTTCATTCCTGTACAGGCTCTCTCATAAAACGTTATCCCCTCACCGTAGGGTTGTGATACAAAGAGCAATGAACGCACTTCGTGGCCTCGGAGCACTACAGAAGTTGATGGATAGCCGGTAGGAGGCACTGATAATTCAGCCGCAGTTATGGGCTTACCTTCAACAACATTACGTGCTGGGACGAGAACTATTGCAATTGCAGCAGCTGAAACAACAGAATATTTTATTGTCTTGATCCCAAGGGGCCTGGCCACTTCTGGTATCCAATATGCCATATCATACATGACAAAGTCAGGTTTTTGGTCTCGTATAATTTTCTCAACTTGGTCTCTTGTGCGGTCCATGGCAACGCAAAGAAAATGAGTCAAGTAAATAGGAATATCGGAGGCAGTCTCGGTGCCAAGAGGGAGACCTTCAACATGAGGAACCTGCACAGGGTGGAAAGTGATGTGATCAGGGTATAAATTGAAATGTTGTAATAGTTTAATGGCTTTATTGGGTAGCAAGAAAGATATGGTACAACCCTTCTCTGCAAGCTTGTTTGATAGGTGGAGGAATGGAGTCAAGTGACCAACAGCAAACCAGGGGAACATTAAAATGCGAAAATTTGACCTCTTGGGGATGAGATCGCTCATTTTTGCAGTAGATAATGCTTCTTGTTTTCTTTTGGACGAAGTGAACTCAAGCCTCATATATATTAGTTTTTGTCATATATTAAATCATGTTCATTTAATTTGAAACAGTTGAGATTTAGGAACGTCGTGAATACCCTAATCAATGATATGGTTCTACTTTTCCGGAGGTTAGGTGAGTAGAAACGGATTATTTGCTGGAAACCAAAGAGTGTGGAGATCAGGGAGAGAAAAGGTGTGTATCAGTTAACCCAAAAATTTCTCTATTAAACAAAGTTTTGACCGGACAATGAGGCAGCAAAACGTGCTTGATATTATTGTGTCAACAATGAAAAGATCCTTTTGATGGAGAATATTTATTGCGTTATTCAAGCTAACTATGCCAAAAATGGCTAGCGACAGAAACAGTATTTTCTGGTCATTCTAATCTCATGAACGTTCAAAGTGGGGGCTTCGAAATAATTTGCATGTGAAAATGTCGAAGTACAAGGGAAGTAATGTTATAAAAATATACGGAAGGTTTAAAACTTGTGTTCAAGCACAAAAGTTTCCTTAAAAATTTTACCTTTTGTTTTTTTAACTTATTCGATCATTTGAATCCACATTTATTATTACTTGTAATTTTCTATGAAAAATAATATTTTTGTTCTAATAATCTTCTTAATAATAAAATTGAATATTGAAGTAAAAAAAGTTTTTATTAATAATAAATATATTTTACATGAATAAAATCAATACTACATGTAACTAATCAATTGACTATAAGGTATATTCATTAATAATCTCACTTGTACTAAAGTCAATCACTCATATATCAACTTATATCCCTCTATATGGTGTTCATATTTTTGTTAGAATAATGTCATGGTGAAAATGATCTGCAAGATTCTTTTTAATGGGTAATCGTTCTATCATTCTATCTTTTCTCTATATAATTTCTCTAATAAAATGAAATCATTTAAGTGTATGTTTGGATCTTTGATGAGATATTAGTTCCTTTACTTATGTAATGGCTCTATTATTATCACAATATAAGACTACTAGATCAACAATGTTAGGAATCACGCCTAATTCAGTGATAAACTTCTTAATCCAAATAGTTATTTTTACCACATTAGATGTATAGATATATTTAGCTCAGTTGCAGAATGTATAGTGGTTACTTGTTTAGAACTAGTCTAACTAACAATACCACCTTTTACAATAAAAATATATCATAACTAAGATTTTCTATCATTAATATCTGATTGAAAACTAGCATATGAATAACAAGGAATTTTCGGTTCATATCCTTTATAGACTAGAAAGACATTTTTAGTTTTTTTTAAGTACTTAAAAATGTTTTTAACTATCTTTTAGTGACTCTCACTTGAATTAAATTGTTATTTGATCATTATACTCAAAGTATAAGATACATCTAATTTTATACATAGCATCACATACATAATAGATCTTAGAGCTAAAATATAGAGAATCCTTTCCATGATATCTTTCTCAACTAGTCTCTTAGAACATATATTTTTGAAGAGTATCCTCTTTTGGATTCTTCCATGCTAAACTATTTTAATATCTTGTCTATGCATAGGAACTAAGATAATTTAACTAACCTTTTAGACTGTCTCTATAGATCTTTATTCCCAGCATATAGACAACTTCTTTTATATCCTTTATGGAAAAATTCTTAGACAACCAAATCTTTACTGATTAGAGTAAATGAATGTCATGTTCTTTTAATAATATGTCATCTACATATAATATTAAAAAAACAACTCCACTTCCACTAATATTTTTATAAACACAAGGTTAATTTATATTTTTGATGAAATCAAACTATTTGATTATCTCATCAAAATGCATATTCTAACTCCTTAAAGCTTACTTAAGTCAATAAATAGATTTTTATAGCTTGCATACTTTGTTGATAAATTTCTTAAATTCAAAATCTTGAGGTTGTGTTATATACACATCTTCCTGAAGATTCCCATTCGAGAATTCAATTTTGATATCCATTTATCAACTCTCATAATCATGGTATACAACTATAGTAAGCATAATCCTTATGGATTTTAACATAGTTACTGGTGAAAAAGTTTCATTAAAGTCAATTGTTTAGTACTTAAAAGTGTATTTTTATCAAGATTTTATATCATCATTTTATACTTGAAGTATTAATAACTCCTTAACTAAAGCATGCTTTATAATAATATATCTAATAATATAAAATATTTTTAATTTATGGTAAATGTTCATTTTAAATACAAGCCTATCATATAAATAAAAGGATTGATTGATGAATTTAACGACTGAAATTAAAAGGACAAAGAGATTACCAAACTTAGAAAAGAGATGCCGGTATAGTTCAAATCAGAACACTGTTTGGTAATTATGTCATATTTGGAGCTGTAAATCTCGAATTTAGGTTTACTTTATATGGATGAAAAGGTAAGACATAGGCCTACAACTTTCATATAGAGTCCAAATTTAAAAAGATCATTTTCAAGTCCAAATTATAGCAACAACAAAGAAAATTGAATCTGTCCTCCAGCCCAAGCACTGTTCAGTGTATGACCTATATCTAGAGTTCTAGAAGTCTAAATGACCTCAATTTTTTACCTTAGAAAGCTGGGATAATTTTCTAAAACTTTCATATTTTTAATTAGTTCTAATTTTGACGTTATTAATGACATTTTAGGCAGACAAGAGAAGATAAGGATTGTCACCAAGTCAAGAGTTGGTTACCCACTCATTAATTAGTCATCAAATCAATAGTTTCCAATCTTGACCTATAAAAGAAGGCATTTGTCATGCATTTAGAAATCTTGGTCTCCAAATCAAGATTATGTTTTTGCTTTCTCTCTTTGTATTTTTATAATGTTTAGGTTTTGTTTTCATTATTATTAAGTTTATGCCTTTCATTTCTTTTCCTTTACTTAGTTAACTTTTATCTTATTTACATTTATATTTTGTTTATTTATTTTTATTTTTTTCATTATATTTAGGTAAGTTTATTACATCAAGGTGGAAGATTATACTAATGGTGTAAGAATAAGTATAGTGTAAACTTAATACGAACTTTAATGTTTGATACGAACTTTAATGTTTGATACTAACATGTTTTATATTTTTTATCTTGTTCACTCTTTAATATTTTGCTTGTTAAATGACCAATCTAGATTTATGTTGTATAACACTTGGTACAACAAATGCTTGGCACTTTTATAACCCATATTGTGTCCTCTAGAAATAGTTTTGGTCATCATGAAATATCCTCTAAGAAATTCCAAAGTCTCTTGACTTCCTCTCCAACTTTTTCTAAAGAAATAAATTATGATTTCATTATGAATATTGCTATATATATTTTCTTACATTATTTCAATTATACTACTTCTCTATTGAGTATGAAGACATATCCACTCGTGGATTTTGAATCCTCAGTGTCGTATATCCAATTGGCATCACGATACCCTTCTAGTATCGTTGGGTAATTAATATAATATAGTATATAGTCCAAGGTATATCTCAAATATTTGAGTTTTTTTTATTGCTTTCCAATGTTCCATACTCGGATTACTAATAAATTGACTCAATTTGCTAACTAAGTACAAAACATCAGCCCTTATGCGGTTCGTAATATACATCAAACTCTCAATTATTTAAGAACATTCTAATTGATCTATTTCCTTACCTTTGTTTTTGGATATATTCAAACTTTCATTGGTGTTTTTACAATGTCATGGTCATATTTAGAAAAAATATCAAGAATGTTTCTTAACATAATAAGATTGGGACAATATCAATCCATTAGATATCCAACAAAACTTTATTCCTAGTATGACATTTGCAATATGAGAATCTTTCATGTCATGCTTACTAGTTAATATTTTCTTATTATACTTGATCATGAAACCATTGCTAACAAAGATAAGCATATCATTCATATAGAAACAGATAATAACATAGCCTTTATTTGTGGTTTTTTTATAAACATATTTATCTACTTCGTTGATTTTGAACTCATTTGAAAATATAATCTTGTTAAATTTTTCATGCTATTTTTTTATTTCTTATTTCAAACTATATTATCATTTGATGAATTTACAAACTTTATTTCTTGTTAATTGATAACAAACCTCTCAAGTTGTTCCATGTACTCTCTTTTTTAAGGGACACCATTTAAAAAAGTTGTTATATCTATTTGATGTATTTCAAACTTATTAATAGTTGTAATGACTATTAACACTCGTATAGAAGTTATTCTTGACACAAGCGAATATGTTTTAAAATAGTCCACACATTCATGTTATTTGAATCATTTAATAAGTCGTGCTTTGTATTTGTCAATAGTTCCATCAGCTTTCATCTTCCTTTTAAATATAAATTTATGGTCTAATGATTTATTTCCAAATAGAATATCCACTAGTTCTTATTTATAAATATTCATAACGGATTCAATTTTAATATTGATTGTCTTTTAAAAGGAAGCTTCTAAACATGATATTGTCTTGGAATAGGTCTAAAATTCATTTTTTTAACAAGTATTTTAGAAAATCAGTACTGAACATTTTGGTTATTTTTCCTTTTTACTTATTTTAGGTTTAATCTCATCATCTTTTGATTAAAGATGATCACTTAAACTAGTTTAATTGTTCTTCCAAGTGAAGTATTTTTTTTGTGCTTCCTTCAATGAAACATATCTTTAAAGATTGTATTATTTCTTAATTTTATTATAGTATTATAATGAGTGTTCCAAATACTTGACTTATGTACAAAAAATCAATTTGATCTATTATTATAAGCATTATCAATAAAAACACAATCTATAATTATCTTAATATTTTCATGATTAGGTATTATCATCTTTACAAGACACCTCTGCACTTTAAGGCATTTATAAAAGGTTTTCTACCTTATAAAAATTCATAAGATGTTTTTTCTAACTTTTATATTGGATACTTATAGAATTAGGAATCAGAATTGTCTCCCTTTACAAGTTTTGACAGGCTTCTAAATTTATCAATATAACATTCATCATTTTTTAAGTGTTTAATTCTTATATCCTACACTATTATTTTATTATGTTGAAGAAGGAGTAATGGTTTCATGGATAATACCATTTTAGAAACAAAATTTACCAAATAAAACATTATAATCTCTACCTCCATAACTTTTAATTACCTTTAATTTATTATTAAAATAATTTTTAACTTCATTCATGTAATTCATGTAATGTTTAAATATTTCAAGAGCTTTATCTTTGCTCCTAAACAAATAGTTATAACAATATCTTGTGTGCAATTATCCATGAAAGTCGTTTGTTTGCAGGAAAGTTGTTTCCTTTTGGAAAGTGAATTCCAAAAAAGTGAATTCCGGGAAAAATGAATTCCTTAAAAGTAAAGTATTTTTCAAGGTTTGGCAGTATTATGGAAAATGAACTGAAAAACACTTTCCAGTGTTTGGTTATGTTATGGAAAATGAACTAGAAAATAATTTATTAATATTTTATTTTTCTCAAGTTTATTAAAATAATAAGGAATAAATCTTACAAATTAAAAAGTTGAATAATAATGAAATTGAAAAAAAATAATTTCATAAAATATCTCAAATAAAATAAATAATAATTAAAACAATAAAGATCAAATCTTAAAAAAAATGAAGAAATTAAAATAATAATAATTAACATTTCATAAAGTATTTCAAATAAAATAAATAACAATCAAAAGAATGAGGACCAAATTTGATAGAAAAAAATTTCAACAAAAAAATAATAGGAGAAAAGCAAATAACAATTATAAAAATGAGGACCAAAGTAAATATAAAAATTAATTTTTAAGAAATGAAATTGAAAAATAAATATTTAAAATAAAATATATATATATATATAGCAATCAAAAGTTTGAGGATCAAATTTGATATAATCATCAAATAATGACATTTCTAAATTTTTTACAATTTCTGAAAAGTGTTTTCCTCTCAAATTTTTTAGGAAAACACTGTCCTGAAAATCAAGCTAAATTTTGCTTTGACTGGAAAGTGTTTTCCATTTACCAACTTTCCTAACAGCAAACAAACACAAGAAAGTTTGAAAAGTGATTTCCCCGAAACCACTTTCTGAAAAACAAACACAAGAAAGTTTGGAAAGTGTTTTCTCGGAAACCACTTTCCAAAAAACAAACACAACTAAAAAGGAAACACTTTCCCGAAAACCAAGCCAAATTTTCTTTTTACTAAAAAATATTTTCGTTGACCAGAAAATATTTTTCGTTGACCAGAAAGTGTTTTCTATTGACCGAAAAGTGTTTTCCGTTGACTGGAAAGTGTTTTCTGTTGACCAACTTTTCTAATGACAAACAAACACAAGAAAGTTTGGAAAGTGGTTTCCCGAAAACTGTTTTCCAGAAAACAAACATGGCCATAGTATTTCTTTCAATTGTTTGAAATCACCAATGTCTAAGTAAATTAAACTTAAAAGTTCATTATTTATTTTAATTGTTTGAAATGATGGTTTGGAGAATTTTAATTCTACATAAATTTTACACTTATGATTTTCTAAAAAATTATATTTGAAAATAATTCAAGTTTAATTAAACTTTGTATAGAATTATTTTCCATATGTCATAACCTCTCATATCACAAATCTTATATAAGGCTCAAACAAATAAGAAGAATATGTATTCTTCTTCTTCATCATCATCTTATTATTATTATTATTATTATTATTATTATTATTATTATTAGTTACAATGATCATTACATTTATTTTAAAGATACTATCACTAAAATACCCTTTTTCCTGTAAAAATTCTACTCATAACGAGTATATATCAATCTCAAACAACATCTTAAAACCATTTTTACTTAACAATGAGCCAAACACTAAGTTTTTATTATTATCAACAATATAAAATACACTACGAGGGTAGAAGCTTTTCAGAAGTCATCTTTTTTTAAGACCTAGACATAATAAATTCAAAGTAACACTAGCATTCCCTCCCAACTAATAAACATGGTATTTGAATTACAAACATTAACAATTAACGAGAAATGTGTAATGAAATTAAGCATTTTAAGATATAAGAATAATTAAATAGTCCTTACATATATTCTAAACCTCGTGGAAATTTGTTCATCTTATAATTGAAAGAATTGAAATTCAATCAATTATGAGTTTTGGAATAGTAAAAATTAACAATGTTGCCTATGAGGAATTATTTAATATATCAGTTTATGATAGTATAACAGATAAATTGTTCAAAAGTAACAACATGTTAATTATTATATTTAGTGAATAAAACATCTCAATTCATCATAGTTAAATAGTGCATAATTATGCATATGTCTAAATTTAATTTATCTAAGTATCTTCCACTTATAGTATTTTTTTAGTACAAGTCATACATTATGGGAAAATATTGACAACTTCCCACTCGAAAGCATTTCCTACCATTGGCATGACTTGAACGTGGTTGATTCTTGTTTATAAGTAAGACTCTAAATAGTAAGAGATAAATGTTAAGATCTCTTCAATAATATAAGCGTCGCATATCAAAACTTTAACATGCACCTTATTTTTTACTTTTCTCTTAAGATTGAACAAGTATCTACATGGAATTAAATAAATATTTTGAATTTTTTTTAAACCAACTTTATATTTTTATGGTGACAAAATAAAGATATATTCATTCTAGCCTTCATGTTTTACTTTAACACGACACTTTTTTCTACAGAAGTAATACTTTGTGAGTTTTCCATACAACTTATAACCTCGTAAAGTTTCAAACACAACTCGAAGATGCTTCACATCATCATCAAAGGTCTTGCTATACACCAGGATATCGTCAAAACATACTACAATAAATAACCCAATATATTTCCTCAAAACATGATTCATAAGCCTTATAAATGTACTAAGCGCATTAGATAACCTAAACAGCATTACCATCCATTCATATAACCTCTGTTTAGTTTTAAATGTTGTTTTTCATTCATCTCTCTCTTTCATTCTAATTTGATGATAACCACTCATTAAATCGACTTTAGAAAACAATGCAGCACCATGTAACTCATCAAGTCTGGGTATAGAAAATCGATATTTAATTGTTATTTAGTTAATAGCACAGCTGTCCATAAACATCCTCATAGTACCATCTTTTTTTGATACAAGCAAAGTAGGTACGGAACATGGACTTAATGATTCTCACATATAGCCCTTCTCTAAGAGCTCACCAACCTGCCTTTGAATCTCTTTTGTTTCCTCTAGATTACATCTATATGCTAGTTATTAGGAAGTGAAGCTCTTGACACCAAATCAATTTGATGCTCAATTCCACGAATAGACGGTAACCCTTTAGGTAATTCATTTGGAAACACATCTTTAAATTCTTCAAGTAATTCCTTCATTTGTCTTGGTAAGTCCAATCCTTCTACTTGTAGTAACTATTTTGCCCAGATCATGAAAACAGCCCCTGTCAATGCTAATGCCTGTTTGATATCTCTTTTTTTTGCTAACAACAGCCCCTTATGTGATTGCACATCCTTTTGTTAGCTTTATAACTGATCCTTTCTAACCTGTTGATAGCTTAATGGTAACAAGTTCACCTTTTTTCCATTCAAAATAAAAGAAAAGGTGTTCTTTCATCCATTATAGGCCATATCCTTATCAAACTGTATGGACGACCTAGCAACAAATAGCTAGCTAACATCGGCACAACATCATACAAAACCTCGTCATGATAGGTTTTAATGGAAAAGGGTATAAGAACTTGCTTTGTCACTCGAATCTCCCCATTATCATTCAGCCATCACAAACTATACAATCTAGGATATGGAATGGTAGTTACACCTAATTTCTCCACCAAGATAGTTGACGTATGATTAGTACTTAAAAGTGTATTTTTATCAAGGTTTTATATCATCATTTTGCACTTGAAGTATCAATAACTCCTTAACTAAAGCATGTTTTATAATAATATATCTAATAATATAAGATACCTTTAATTTGCGGTGAACGTTTATTTTAAATGCAAGCCTATCATATATATGAAAGTATTGATTGATGAATTTAAAAATTGAAATTGAAAGGATAAAAAGATGGCCAAAATTAGAAAAGAGATGTTGGTGCAGTCCAAACTAGAACATTGTTCGATAATTAGGTCATATCTAGAGCTGTAGATCTCAGATTTAAGTCTACTTTATATAGATAAAAAGGTAAGACATACATCTACAACTTTCATAGGAACCTAATATCTAAAAAAGTCATTTTCAAGTCCAAATTAGAGTAACAACAAAGAAGTCTGAATCTGTCCTTTAGCCCGAGCACTATTTAGTGTTTGGCTCATATCTGAAGTTCTAGAATCTAAATAATCTGCTTCTTCTACACAAGAAAGCTGAGACAATGTCCTACAATTATCATGTTTTCAAGTGGTTCCAATTATGACATTATCAATGATGTTTTGTGTAGACAAGAGAAAATAAAGATTGTCACCAAGTCAAAAGTTGGTCATCCACTCATCAATTAGTCATCAAAGCAATATTTCCTAATTTCAGCCTATAAAAGAAGGCATTTGTCATGCATTTAGGCATCTTGGTTTTCAAATCAAGATCATGCTCTTGCTTTCTCTTTTTATATTTTTTGTAATGTTTATGCTTTGCTTTCATTAATATCAAATTTATGTCTTTCATTTCCTTTCATTTACTTAATTAACTTTTATCTTATTTATGTTCTTATTTTGTTTATTTATTTTTCTTTCTTTCATTATGTCTAGCTAAGTTTATTATGTCAGGGTGAAAAGACACTAATGGTGTAAGAATAAGTACAGTGTAAACTTAATATGAAATTTAATATTTGATATTAACATGTTTTGTATTTGTTATCTTGTTCACTCTTTAATACTTTGCTTGTTAAATGATTAATCTCAATTTATGTTGTATAACACTTGGGACAATAAATGCTTAACACTTTCATAACTCGTACTGTATGGTATAACCGACACCTGAGCTATGAAAGGAACTTAATTTGTTGTTAACATAAGTTATAATCATAAATGCTTGACGAGATTTACAAGTACTAGCATTAATCGAATAAGATGACTAATGTAATCATGTTAACAATCTATAATCTGATTGGAACCTCCTTTATGTGTGGTTTTCAATTGAATAATAAGAGTTTATACTAAACTTGCTTGATATACTATTAGTGGATCCTCTAACCTTGATATTTGTTATTATCATTGTTTAATCCTTACATTAATATTTCATCTCAAAGTTCTCATCATCATCTTCTTGTTCTTTTTTTATTATTATTATTATTATTATTACTACTACTACCACCACCACCACCACAACTACTACTACTACTACTACTACTACTAATGTTATTATTGTTGTTGTTATTGTTGTATTATTGTCATTTATAATTTATACAATTAACCTTTCTATGATTCGACCCCGGTCTTATCACGTTATTTATTACTTCGACACTTCTACACTTAGAAGAAGACATCAATCTTTTAGTTGTGTCAACGCAACATTAGTGAAACTTCCATTATCAATGATCATCCCACACACCTTATCTCGAATCTGACATCAAGTATGAAAGATGTTCTCGCGTTGCTTATCTTTAACATCAATTTATGCATTCAAAACTCGTTGCACAACTAACAAATCTCCCTTCACTGGTTCAAAATCCTCTTCTTGTTCAGCCACTTATACCTCATCTTCATCTTCAATTTCAACCTCATCTCTACTGATCAACTCTCTATAATCCCCATGCAAAATCATCACCCTTTAATTTGGACATTCTAAAGCAATGTGCCCATGTCTTAAGCACTTAAAGCACTTCATGTCCCGAGACCTCCTAAGATGTTAAGGTTTTGTCACCTTTTCCTTTCCCTTCAAAGAATCAGAATTGGTATTCCCCTTGCTAACCTTCTCATCTCGTTTAGGTGTGCTCCATATTCGTGCAGGCATAGATACAGCCTTTGTCGTGCTTGACGTAGTTACACCAGTTCGAACACCTTCTTATTTTTGCTATCTCTCTACTCGAGTTGCAAGCTTTATAACATCCTCAAGGAAGATGTACAGTTGTAATTCAATAACATTAGTTATATCCTTCCTCAACCCTCCAAGAAATCTAGCTATTGTTTACTCTTAAGGTTCCATTAATTCACATCGAATTAGTAGCAACTCAAACTCTTTCACATACTCTTCCACACTTAAAGATCCTTATCATAAAGTCTGAATTTTGATGTAGTTTATAGTAATTAGGAACAAATCTCTTCTTCATCATTGTTTTCATAGTTACCCACGTTGTAATCTCTTTTTTTCCATCCCTTCTCCTCTGAAACTTTAAGTTTTCCCACCATAAAATAGCATAATCTGTAAAATCAAGTGCTACCACATTGCACTTCCTTTCTTCAAAATATTCATACCATTCAAACACCTTTTCAACCTTCTGAATCCATTCTAAGTATTTCTCGAGTGAACTACTTCCTTGAAACAATTAAATCTTAAGTTTGAGACTACTAGGAGGATTATTGTTCTGCCTTCTTAGTCTGCCCCTCTTGTCAGCCTCATCATCCCCATTTAGATCTCGCCAGCTTTTATAATATCATTTTGTAACACCCTAAGTACTTGCCTCTACTGGGGTTGTAAATTATTTCTTTGCATCATTTACATAAGGGTATTCAACTATTCATAAATTCCAATCATTTCATCTTAAATCTCAACATGAGATTGTTGTAAGCCCATAACCTGTGCCTATTCTAAACTTAACCCTATTAGCAAGTCTTTTTTTATCTCCATCTATAATTAAGTTTGTTAACCTCAATTCCAGCAAGCCTTTCTTTTGTTTTTTGCTCTTACCTTAGATCATAACAAATGTTTTGATACTAGATGATGTGCCATGAATGATTTGAAATTTTGCAACAACGGATTTGATAAACATGGATAAAGGATGGGTCTGATTGGTTGTCTTTCTTATGGTGTTTAGGCTGAATTATAGTGATTTTAAGGTAAATAAGATGGAGGATAGACTAGAGTGATACTTTGATAAGTCAATTTAAACGCCACAAAGATCAATCTAGGATTTTGACACCATACTCTTTGCGATTGAAGAGTGATAAGTCAAGTAGGGTTCTTCACAAATCAATTTGGAAGAACAACTCTTAATTCTCTGAATTAAGTTTCAAATCTAGGCCAAAAATCCTTTATTACATATTCTGATACCATATTTATAATTGGAACATCACTCCATTGTTAGGAAAATTTAATATGACAGAAGTCAAGCCTAAAAAATAGACTTTGACAAAGTCACTAGACAAATTAAACTAGCATATATTTTCTGACTTTAATTGAAACATAAACAGACCAAATTTAAAATGGCTATAACTTCTTGTACAAAAGTCCAATGCAATCATGGTTGGACAATCTGGAAAGATCACATTCTAAACTTGAAATCCACTTGGATTAGTCTTGTCTTCACATACAATGGATAATTTCAAATTCAGGTTCAAATTCATCTACTGTTATGACTATAAACAACATCAATTTCTTAACTTATTTTCTTTATCAACCTAAATTCAAGTAACCCAGTATCAAAAGAACCATTAAAGGCTCTTCTCATCTCTAAGTTCTAATTATAGACAAATAAGCATCTTTGAAGCAATTTCAAACTGATTGCTAAATTTTAACTCTAACGCAGCTTCAATCATTCTAATTTAACTCGTCAAGGCCCTTTATAGTTGTTTCGTTCTTGCTCTTGTCATTGGATTATATGAATTCTCTTGCAAATTAAATTTAGCTTTACGAGATGGATTGTCATTCTCATGATGCACATCAAGAAACTTAAGAAAGGAGCAGCCCCAAGCATGTACTTCACTCTAGCTTGGATATATTTTTTTACCGATTAAATGATCTCAGTATGGAATTTGATTTAATAGTTTATATATATTATTGAATTGTTTTTTCTTAATTCATAACATTAATCATATAAGATAGAAGTAATTAATTTTCTCATTGTTTTTTATTTATAAGTACTGTATCCTTGGTTTATTGGTTTTTTTTTTATCTTCAAATTGTAATTTCTTTTAATTTGATACTCGAAAGTTCTTTTTTTTTTCTTTGGCCCTGATTTTTTTTTCTCTTTAAATTTTATTTTTACGTGTGCCCAAGGTGTTATTGCATATGGATCGAATTTGACATTAACAATAATTGACAACCTCTCTTTTGTGTTTACTGTTTAATAGGTATGTAAATGTACAATTTGTGCGCTTAACTTTCACATTCTTTTCCATTTGGTCCTATCTTTTTTAGGACTTTCTATTTTGATCTTAAACTTCTTTTATAGATATATATTTCATTCTCTAGATCTCAAGACATGAGAAAGAAAGTTAGGAAAAAAATTAAGGAGAGCGAAAGCTTTTAAAATGCTAGATTTGGACTACCAAATACTTTAATCTTAGTATTTATTAATTCATTTTTTAGAAGGGAACTTAATATAGGTTGTTCTCATCTTCATTTATGTTAGAAGAAATAAATCAAATCTTGAAAAAAAATTATTTGATTTTAAGGTTTTTGATTGATTGGAATGTATTTTGTTGTTAGAAATAAACCTATAAAGGTTCATAAAATAATTGTTGTTGTTTTTAGGTGCAAAATGGTTTGAATATGGGTTTTTGAGATTCAAAAACTTGGAACTTGATTTCTCATTCACTAGAGCCACCTTTAATAATTGAAAAAGATAACATATAAGTGATGCATTGTTTATCAATACAAGCAATGGGTTTATAAGAAAAGTTTTCTTAAAAAAAAATATAACAAATGATATATGAGTTTTTAAGCCCAAGTGCATCTAAGTTATGTGTTGTCAGACATGCGTATTCAGCTTATGCATGTTTAGCCCTTTAATTTTATTTTTTTTAGCATTTTATACTTTAATTCATTTTAAATAAATTTATTTAAATAATTTTAAATGATTGTTCAATTATGTCATTATTTTTAAATTATATCATTTATAGTAATATTAATAAGTATGCATAATGTTCTAAATAATATTCTATATGTAGATAAAACATCTATTTTCTATATTTTTTTGTATAAATTTCTTATGTAGTTTATTTCAAGTTTATTATAGTTATATTTATTTTAATATATTTGAGCAAGAATTATCAATTTATTATTCTATTATTTTTTATCAAAACTTTCTTTTTAAGATTATGTTAAGTTTTTATTTAAAAAACTAGACTGCTAATAAAAGAAATTATTTTGGAAAGAGGATTCGATGAAAGAGATACTTTTTTTTTAACAAATTGTTTGAATTTTTTGGATATTTATTTTAATTACTTATAATTTCATGCTATTAACAAACATAATTAAGGAAAGATATATGTTTGGCTAAAAAGATTACATTAAAAAAAGAGAGAGAGAATTTATACCACCAATCATTTCATATATATAATTTAAATTATTATATTTGTGATGAAAAAATATTTTTATTTTCATATAATTAAATAAAAAATTTCAAAAAAACTCTACATCACAACATGAAATATGTTTTTTGTGTTTTTATATTTTAACTTCATGCTTTAATCTTTGGTCAATATTAATATTTTTTATATATATTAGTTTATATAATTTTTATTTTATTTCATTAAATATATACATTAACTTCTCAATTATCAATTAAAATGTTTTATGAGGTAAGAAAATGTATTTAAAAAACCTTTTCATTATTTTTTTTTTAAGTAAAATCTAAAAACTGTGAAGTGCCCAAAAGATACGATGATGTCCAAACAGAAAAGAACCAGTTCAGGATAATGCAAAAGAAAAGATCCCAAATACAAGAAACACACATTTTCCCTCCCATCTCTACAAGACCTCTGAAATGTTGCATTTACAATGCTACAACTTCCACCCTCTATCTCCCCAAATCTTCCCTCTTTCTCACCACCACACTAATCATCATTTATATCCTCTGAAGTTTCTCTACAAACCCCCCATTTTCACGCCTTTCACTCTCTCAGCCCTCCCTCGTTCCAGACCAGACCCCCCGCTATGGCTTGCCCAGTTACCAGAACAAGCACCAGAACCGGAAGAAGAAGGTCCCATAGAGATACTGAGGTCTTCTCCTTCTATTTTTGCAACCACAGATGATCCTTCTTCTATTCAGGTTGCTACTAGTGTTCTCCTAACTGGTGCCATCTCTGTTTTCCTCTTCCGCTCTCTTCGACGCCGTGCTAAGCGTTCTAAAGAGCTGGTATTTTCCTTAACTTTTTGGTTGTTATTGATGTGCTCATACGGAAATTGGAATTAGAAAGGAAGTGATTTCGGTTGATGGGATTACGTTTCTTTGGCTTAATTCAGTGGTTCTCTCACATAATTCAATTTTGTTTTGCAGTAAATATGTTTCAGTTTGGATTTTTTTTTGTCTTGTAGTCTTTAGTAATTTACTAATACCCTTTTGATCAGTGGTTTTACTGCTGTTACATTCTTATGGGAATTGGCATATATGTGCTGTTTTAGTGCTGGATTTTAATTTGATGGGTTTGCTTTCGTTTTAACTTCCATTGTGAACTTCTGGACCACACTAGTTTTTGGTTTGGTACAATTCTCTTCAATTCATAATGTTTGGGGACTATATTGCTTAATTTTGGAAATTAGTTGAAAGCGAGGCCTTTTTTCCTTTGTTGGTTGCCGTGAAATCTTGTATTCACTCACATGTTATTATGATTCAATTTCAACTCTAGAGAAACTGTTAGATTTTATTTGCTTCATTTCACTTATTTGTGATGAGATTGGAATTTTGAGGGTGTCCATTCTGTGTTTTTAGAAATTTAGGTCATCAGGGGCGAAGAAAACCTTGAAAGAGGAAGCATTAGATAGCTTGAAGACCTTTGGATCAGCTCCAATCGATGTTAAGAAGCCTCCTTCCCCGGTTCAGGCATTTTTAGGTGCAATATCAGCAGGTGTGATCGCACTTATTCTCTATAAGTTCACCACTACTATCGAGGCATCTCTTAACCGCCAGACAGTGTCAGATAATTTCTCGGTTGGTCCCTCAATCTCTCTTTTGCCTTACTTCGTCGGATTGTTTTGTACTTGTTGTTCTTAGTTAGCCTTTTTATCCCAAGTGTAACTGGAATCATAAAATTTCAAGCTAGTATGTTCTTGTGCACAGGTTGGCATATGTGAGATTAAACACATTGTGACCACATATTGCAGATTATCGTTATCTTTAAACATGATAGTTTGAAAATTGTTACTCTGTCAATAATACACGCTATTTCTCACTCTTTTCGCCTCCTGTGTTTCAGGTGCGGCAAATAACAGTAACTGTTAGGTAGGTCCTGCTACCACTATCCTTTTGCTTTATGATTCAACTTATGCAAGACAGTGACATCTTTCTGCTATTTGCAGGACTATTGTGAATGGTTTGTGCTACCTTGCAACATTTGTTTTTGGCATCAATTCTGTTGGTTTGTTCCTTTATTCTGCCCAACTTGCTTTCAACTCTTTAATGGAAGCCAGTACTGACGAAGTAACTGAAAGTAAAACCAGCGGGCAGTCAGGTTCACCAAATTCAACATCTGACAGTGCTACAGATGGTGCTGAGTTGACAAGCAGCCAGGGAGATCAAAATCCAGACAATATACAGCAGTGAAAGAGAGAATTACAAGAATAAGTTTCTGTTCTCGTTAACTTTTGTGTAATTAGAACACGATCAGCATAATCGATTTTAATCATGCAACTATAATCAATTTTTAGTTCACCTAGCATCTTCATGCATGAACTTTTTCGCATGCTTTGCAATGCTACCATAAGCTCGGAGGACAGCATAGTTTATATCAGCTTCGCAGATGACTTTGCGCCATATTTGTTGTTATTCTATTGACAATTTCTGAAGAGATGTTAGAATTTTTAGGCTAATGAATGAAACTTCTCCAACTTTCGTTTTCCATTTTCCTAAATTTACTAGTTATGAGCTGTTGTTAGAAAGCTTCATTAGGAGTGAGTCAAAAGGATTAAAGGCTACTGCTGGTGGTGTGAAAGACTAGTTTGTTGGCGCCTGAAATGAAACTGAACACAAAACCAGCAGCAAGCAGTAAAGGTATTTAAGTAATATAGAGACATCACTTTAGATAAATTAATTTTTTTATTTTTATTTTTAAATAATATTAATTGTAAAATTATTGTCAAAATAGAATAAGTTTTGAAAATAATTTTAAAATTTTATTTCAATAATTAATTACTATAATGTTGAGAAAACTAACATAATTTGACAAGGTATACATGCTACATACTATAATATTTAAATCAGAATATTTTTGATAAATAGATAATAAATACATTGAGAAATTAATCATTAAAGAATTAAGTTAAGTTATTTATAAATTTTTTAATATTTAAGAGATCATGACAAACTAGACATTATATTTGATCTTCAAATATAAATCAATCAATTATTGAATTAATAGTAAATTAAATTATTTAGTTTATTTAATTTTATTTTATCTAAGATTATGATTTTTATTTGGATCAATTTATTAGAGAACCTAATGTGTCACATATTTAAAAAAACATTGATCATAAATTAAAATGAAATAATTAATCAAGTGTGACTTACATGTATGTAAATTTTTAAGTCGAGAACTAGAATGTTATTAATATAAAGTAGTATAATTCTAAACTTAAAAATAATTAAGGAATTAGTTAAATAAATTTATAAAACTAGACTAAAATAATATATATGATATTATTTAAAATATAAATAGATATTTTAATATTTATAGGGATTTTGGTTTCCCTGTAAATAGAATGTTTTGTCTCTTATTTTCAAAGAAGAAAAGGGTGAAGAAAGTATAATACATAAATCCCTAAAAATAAAAATAAAAAAGTTAGCACTCTAAAATTTAGCAATCATTCTTTCCTAAAAGAGTTTAGAAAATATTTTAATGATGATTTATTTGAATTATTATTAGAAGTTAGATATTTAAATGATTTGTGGTTTTCAACTTACCTTCAAATATTCAAAGTGAAAAAAATTATTTTATTTTTAGATAATTTTTATATAAACCCTAAATAATTTTAAATTTATCTAATAAAACTCTTGAGACTCATAACAAATTTTAAATTTATTATTTTTATTATATTTATGTGTTTTGAAAAATCTAACAATAATAACAGTTTTTGAGACAATTTACATTATTGATTAAATATTTTAATTGTCATTGGCATTAATTACAAATTAAATTTGTGTGCAATAGCCACCAGCGCCAATCGCCACTAGTAGAAGGTCACAATAGTGCTAAACTGGGGTCGCACAAGAGCTTCAGTCTTACACTTCCACCAGGCGAAATGACAGCATTGTGCTGCTGCTAAGGGTTGCCATTGGCTTGGGCAGACCATGCTGGCAACAACGAATGCAATAGCAAGGCTGCTGCAACAAGAAGAAGATGACAACGGCAGAATTACGATTCATCCCCTATAATTAGATTAGGGTTTTTGAGGGGTAGAATTATGAATATACCCCAGCAATTTATGCCTAATTACTTCTAGGTATTATTGGGGCAGAATTACGATTTTCCCCTCCGTGTATAAAATATTAATTTTATATTTTAAAAGTAAAATCCTAAATTAAATTAATTGTCAAATGTTTAATTCAAAAATTCCAAGTTTTGGTTATATCCTAAGAGGACTAGGACTTAATTAAAATATTGAATTAAATAATGTTTAGAAAAATAGTTTTTCTAAAGAGAGTTTTTAAGCTAAGATATTTTTATTTAATTAATTCTAAAATAGTTTAGGGTAATTTTATTATGATTAATTTAAATGTTCAAATTAAATAAAATGTATCAAGTTTGTAAAATTATCAAATTGGATGTAATTTAATATTTCTAAATATTAAAAACTTTATTTAAAAATTACACATAAAACCAAAAATTAAAATTGAAGCAGGAGCATATTTATTTATGTATTTTAAAGATCAATCTAATTGTGTTTTTATGGTTGAAGAGCTATAATATTAAATATGGTATGTGTGTCTCTCTTTTTTTTTTATTTTCTCTAGAGTTGTAAAATTCTTTTCTGTTTTAATTCCCTTCAAGTGTAACTTGAAGTTTCTTCATTAATTATGTAAATGTTATGTAATTTAGAAATTTAGATAGAAAATTTATTTGAAATCCTAAACGAAAAAAGATGATGGTAAAGGATATAATCATAGTGCTCGCAAAGAAGTTGTGAAAATTTACAGCAGTTACCTTAGTTCTGACCACCTAATCCCCGTGGATAGCTCAAGAAAATTAGTTTAGATATGTATATAATCATCCTATTAGAATGTCATACTAAGGGTGTATGTTAATATTTATTGTTATGTATATGACACGACTACCTCAATTATACTAATAGTATGTCAAATAAGTATAGTATAAACTCTTATTATTCAATTGAAAACCACGTACAAAGAAAGTTTCAATCAAATTATAAATTGTTAATATGATTATATTAGTTATCTTATTAGATTAATGCTAATACTTGTAAATCTCGTCAGTCATTTATGATTATAACTTATATTAACAACAAATCAAGTTTCTTTCATAGTTAAGGTATCAGTTATACTGTACAGTATAGGCTATGAAAGTGTCAAGCATTTGTTGTACTAGGTATTATAAAATATAAATCTAGATTAGCTATTTAACAAGCAAAGTATTAAAAAGTGAACAAGATAACAAATATAAAACATGTTAGTATCAAATATTAAAATCTATGTTAAGTTTACACTATACTTATTCTTATACCATTAGTATAACCTTTTCACCTTTACATAATAAACTTAACTAAACATAATGAATGAAAAAAATAAACAAAATAAGAATATAAATAAGATAAAAGCTAACTAAGTAAAAGAAATAAAATGAAAGGTATAAAAAAGATATTAATAAAAAAAAACCTTAAGCATTACAAAAATACAAAGAGAGAAAGTAAGAGCATGATCTTAATCTAGAGACCAAAATGCCTAAATGCATGACAAATGTCTCCTTTTACAAACCAAAATTAGGAACTATTGAGTTGATGACTAATTACTGAGTGGGTGGTCAACTCTTTACTTGATAACAATCATTATCCTCTCTTGTCTACCCAAAACGTCATTGATAACATTATAATTGAAATCACTTGACAACATAAAAGTTGTAGGAAATTATCTCATCTTTTCAGGAAAAAATAGAGGTTATTTGAACTTCTAGAACTTCAAATATGAGCCAAAAACTGAACAGTGCTCGGGCTGCAGGATAAATTCAGACTTCTTTCTTGTTGCTATAATTTGGACTTGAAAATGGCCTTTTCAAATCTTATGCAATGAAAGTTGTAGGCCTATGTCTTACCTTTCCATCCATATAAAGTAGACTTGAATCTGAGATCTACAACTCCAGATATAATCTAATTACAGAATAGTGTTCCGGTTTGGACAACACCAACATCTCTTTCTAAGTTTGGTCATCTTTTTGTCCTTTCAATTTCAGTTCTTAAACTTATCAATCAATCCTTTTATTTATGTGATAGGTCTGTATTTAAAATAAAAATTTATCACAAATTAAAGGTATCTTATATTATTTGATATGTTATTACAAAACATGCTTTAGTTAAGGAGTTATTGATACTTCAAATGCAAAATGATGATATAAAACCTTGATAAAAATGCACTTTTAAGTACTAATCACACCCTTCAATCAGCTCATTATTAGTTCCTAGTAATTAAAGCGTTAAAATAGAAAAACAATTTGCAAATTCCACAAAGTGAGGTATTCATCATTTAACTTTCATTAATCTATTAGGATAAACAAACTCTCATTAAATTTATATATCTGCTCAATATCTCTTATACAAGATTTTAATAAATCTTTTTTTATGCTCAATATATCAACACATAGTTATGGGGCTTTACTTAGAAGAAAACAAAATTTTTCTTCAAATGTTTAAGGTTAACTTCCTTAAGTTGAGATTTTTTTATTTTATTTTTATTTTTTAATAGATATACACATAACTTTAAACATGATACATTTTTAATCTATGTAACAAGTTTTTGGCTAATGACTCCTAGACTAGTTAGTTTTAAGACATTAGGTGTTCAGATACCCCTACGAGTTTAGTAACTCGAGTTACAGATACTAATATATAGATAGTGAAATGTTTGATTCTCTTAAAATTTTCTCCTCAACTCATGTAACAAGTATTGGATCAATAGCTCTCAAATCAGTTAACTTTAGGGTATTAGGTGTTAAAACACCCTTTTGGGCTTAATTGCTTAAATTAGGAAGACTACGAAACCAAACTTACCTGTATATTTATTATCATCATTTTTTTTGCTCTTTTTTTTTACAAATTATATATTATCCCTTTCCTTTAGTTGTTACCTTTAATAAAAGAACATAAATAATGTAATAATCCAATATGCAACCCACAATCATATGTTAAAGTGTGTGTGTGAAAATAAAGTATAAGAATACATGTTAAATGAGTATATGATCAGAATTAAATGGTAATAATGCAAGAGTTTGTAAACCTGAAAATTTCAAGAAGTATTATAATAGACCTTATTAAGAATTGTTACTAAGATGCATCTCGAAAGTCGTTTTAGCAAAAGAGCTCATTTACCCTGTCATCCTAGTAAAAACAATTTTGCAGATGCTTTATGAAATGGAAAACACAGTTAGTTAATTTTTTTATGTCAACTACTACCCTCTCCCCCTAACCAAAACGAAACATTATCCTTAATGTTCTAAAGTAAAAAAATAGAGTATAGAACACATCACCTAAAATAACAAATACTGACAAACCTAAAACACACTTAAATAAATATAAAAAATAACAAAATATAATAATAAAAATAAAAGACACAAAGATTTACAAATGAAGACTTAAATCTAATATAAGCTTTTTACGACTTTTCTTAGATGACCAATTTATACAACACATGAAGGGATTAATTACAGAAATCAAATATTATAGTTGGTCAATTAATTGTTCAACAGTAGCAGCAGAGATTATGATTCATCGTGTAGAAGATGTTAGAAATTTTTGTTTCATAGTATGATCAAGAAACGACAACTTATCATAATAAATATTAATATTTAACAGACCTATAGATTTATGGTGAATACGCAGTTAGGTCAAAGAGAAGCTATGAAAAATTTCTTTCAATGTGCCTAGACCACCTGGTAAGGCAATGAAGGCATCAACATGTTTAAATATTGCATTCATTCAAGTAGACATTGTGAAGACCTGTAATTCATTTCTAATTATTTTTTCAATGATGTCCCCTTGTGTTAAAGTTTTAGGGATAACCCTCAAAACTTGACTATCTCTAAAAATACAGTTATTAACACACCTCTCATTAACTCAAGACTGCCTCCTCTATACACTAACTGAATCTTTCTCTCAACTAGCACCTGACAAAAATGAGTTGTTGATTCTAAAAACTCATTTTCTTTCCAGGATTAGATCCACCGAAAACACAAATATTTCTTATATGATGATTTGAGGAACTTGTCATTTCTATATATTTTTGTATTTGTTGAATGTATGGGTTGAGTAAAAATAAAAGGAAGGAAAAGAGGATTTTATAGATGAGAAATTAAAAAGGCAATCATACCACCTATATGAAGGTCAACTAGAGTCTCTTTCACACAACACTCTCTCTTTTTATTTATTTATTTATTTAAAAAAAACATGTGTATGTATAGATGGTTATGATTATGACTCACATTTTCCCTTAGTTTTACGTCTAAGAATAGCTTAAACGCCTTCTATGAATCGAGGATAAGCTTTCCATCTAGTAAGGTCTTTTTTAGTCAGATTCTCAAGACTATGTCAAGCATGTTCTTTATCTCGACTATAATGAAACTTAAGAGTCAATAGAAGATTATCTAAAGATTCTCTATATTTTGAAATAAATCCTATATTTTGATAATTTTCACAAGTTTTACGAAATGCATATGATTCCTTGAATATAGTGGGCTAGTAAAATCCACTTTGTAAGATTTCTACAGCCCTTTTTTTATGAGAAATGATTCCTACTTGCCTTAGAGTGATAAAATTTAATGACATTACTTACCTAACATATTGTCAGGAATGCATATTTGAAATATTTGATCAGGACAATAATTGAATAATTAAAGGTCATCCCAATAAAATATTTGCACATTGCTTAAAAATTTTCTTTTATCTCCAGTACTCTAGTGAGCTAGCAAAAATCTTGAAGCAAGAAAATTGATATTTTTTAGCGAAACAAGGCATTGAACTATGAGAAAATAGAGATTTATTAGGAAAGTAATCATTGATTAGTGTGATGTCAAGTGTCAAATCTGTTGTCACTTTTGATAAAAGATTTGCATCAATATTTTCAGTGCCTTTTCCATCCTCAATTTCTTCCTGATTAGCCATAACATAAAGAAATGGAAGTGCTAACAGGGAATCATTCTTTTCTTTCGAACATTCACATTTAACCCTTTCTTTACCCTTAAAGATTGACTCATCATCTTTCTCACAAGGTTCGAGAATTGGTTTTTGAATAACCTTACCACTACGAAGAGTGATGACTGATTTGACTTGATCCATATGTTGACTTCTAGAACTACTTGCATTTGCATTGTATTACCCCTCAAAAATTTATTGTGGTTAAGATGGAAACTTACCTTTCTCTTAAAAACTGAGAGTAAATGTGAATTTTGCAAAACTATCTTTAAAATTTGTTATGCTTTAAGTAAGTTGAGTGTTGATTGTCTCTTGCTTTTCAATGAATACATACAAAATTTGCTCAAAATTTCTTCTAAGAGGTGGAGCATAAGCAGATGCATATTCATGAGAATTTAGGAAATTATGATGTGATTGAAACTGTGGTGGTGAAGTATTAAGAGTGAATAAAATAACAAATATAAAACATGTTGGTATTAAACATGAAAATCTATGTTAAGTTTACACTATACTTATTCTTACATCATTAGTATAATCTTTTTAGCTTGACATAATAAACTTAACTAAACATAATGAATGAAAGAAAAATACATAAACAAAACAAGAATATAAATAAAATAAAAGCTAACTAGGTAAAGGAAATGAAATAAAATATATAAACAAGATATTAATGAAAATAAAGCTTAAGCATTACAAAAATACAAAGAGAGAAAGCAAGAGCATGATCTTGATCTGGAGACCAAGATGCCTAAATATATAGCAAATACCTCCTTTTACAAGCCAAAATTGAGAACTATTGATTTAATGCCTAATTGATGAGTGGGTGGTCAACTCTTTACTTGGTGACAATCTTTATCTTCTCTTATCTACTCAAAACCTCATTGATAACGTCAGAATTAAAACCACTTGAAAACATAAAAGTTGTAGGAAATTATCTCAGCTTTTCAAGAACAAAAAATAGAGGTTATTTGGACTTCTAGAACTCTAAAAATGGGCCAAAAACTTAATAGTACTCGTGCTACAGGATAGATTCGAACTTCTTTGTTGTTGCTATAATTTAGACTTGAAAATGGCTTTTTTAAATCCTGGGCTCCATACCTTTTCAGTTATAGGCCTATGTCTTACCTTTCCATCCATCTAAAGTATACTTAAATTTGAGATCTACAGCTCTAGATATAACCCAATTACCGAACAGTGTTCTGGTATAGACTGCACCAAAATCACTTTCTAAGTTTAGCTATCTCTTTGTCTGTTCAATTTCAGTTCTTAAACTCATCAATCAATCCTTTTATTTATGTAATAGACTTGTATTTAAAATGAATATTTACTATAAATTAAAGGTATCTTATATTATTAGATATGTTATTATAAAACATGTTTTAGTTAAAGAGTTATTGATACTTCAAGTGCAAAATGATAATATAAAACCTTTATAAAAATACATTTTTAAGTACTAATCAGTATGATATACTGTTTATATCATGAAATGAAACCTAATTAAAATTGATAATAAATCTCTTATTAATATGTTAAGTACATGTTGAGAACATGATTTGTTGTCTTCTAACTTTATATGCATAAAATCAAAGTTCTATTCATTAATAACTTGATCAGTTACTCAAAATTACCATTAATTAAATATATTTAATACTATAAAATTATATTATATTTAACTAACTTATATAATTTGAATGAGTTAATTTATAAAGTAGAATTTATATTTAGGGCTATTATAATTGGTATGTGATCTAGTAGACTTGGATTGAGTATTAATCTAACATTGAAATATGTTTTAGGATGGTTTGAATTAGACAAGAAACCTGGACTAATCCATCCTTAGTTTAGGGAACAGAGTACAATATACAATATAATGATGATCTGGGGGAGATCTACTAGTAAGCATGCCTCACATATACTAGCAACTTTAGACACTCTAACAAAGGTGAATCAACAGGGATTCAAGATGATTATGCTTCTCGACGAGCAAAGATAGCACTGCCTGCAACATCAAATAGATTAGGACATATAAATAGACCCCAGCCAATGGCACCGATTATTATGCCTGTATTATATATAGACCTTACCTTTTTAAGATAATTACTGAAAGTAGTGATGATAAAGCATGAGGAAGATGTTGTGTGTGAAATATTTAGGGGAGGAAAAGGCTAGGATTGTGAGATACTAGCTAAGAAAAGTGAGAAGGGTGATTAATCAGATATTAGTACTAGAAGAGTTACAAGTTGATTGTGTGATCATTTATTATCAAAGAGTGTCCACTCTTAATAGAACACTACCAGAGAGAGGAGGACTGTAAAAGTGTTGACATGGCAATATTTCATGGTAGAATTTGAAGAGCATTATTATCCTCTATGTTTATAAGATTTACTATAAAACCTATTTGAAAAAACCAAAAATCCCCTTGATCCATTGTTCATTTCTCCTTGACCATAACGAAAAAGTTGACTTTTTACTATTTATCATATCTTACGAAACAAAAGGACCAAAAAATTGTTTGTCAATCATCTTAATTTTTATTTTTATTTGAAATTAGGTGTTATTAAGTCATTTAACTATTTAAAAATTGTGAAAGCGATACACCCCCTCTCACATATATAGTCATTAAATGACTAGTGAGCCATATAATAGACCAAAAAGATACCCCTAAAACCATTATGATTTTTTTTGGAAGAGCAAAAGTGTTATTACACCGTAGCAATGAATAGAAAAATATGTTTATAGCAAGAGGGATTTTGAATTTTGTTCTAGTTGTGTTTTTATTAACTTTAACAATTTTTTTTTAATTTATCGGTTTTTATATTTTTAAATTTATTTTATTAAAAGTAAACAACATCTTTACATTTCTCAATTAAAAAAATCATGATATAGTAAAACACATCAACAATAATTAAATTTATAGGGCATATAATTTTCAATTTATTTTATTAAATATATGCGTAAATTTTTTCAATTCACAATTAATTTTTTTAATGTAAAAAAACATTAAAAACGCATACATATTTACTTTTTTAGCTAACAAAATTGATATGATATGTGACAAAACATGGGTCAATTGACTAGTGTTCACTATTAGTGTGACTAGTGTTCACTATTAGTGTGGCACATATAATTAATTTATCTAGTTATTGGAATGAGCTTTGATGTGGTGATATAATTATTTTTTTAATAAAAAAACAAATATGCTAGCTTTTCTAATGCATTTTCATTTTTTTTAGCATGAAACAATTCCTAATAATAAGTCAAAATACTTATACATGCATCTAATTAATTAAATTAATATTTGATCAAAAGATAACTAAGAATAAGATATTTAATCTCGTAACACGGGTTATATACTTAGTCATATTTAATAAATTTATTTTTTATTAAAAAACTCTTTATTAATCAAAAAAATTATCTATGCCAATAAAAGGTAAAACAAAAAAAATCATTAATGAAAGTGAATTGAATAAAACTATAGATCTCAACTATTAAAAACTTAATGTTAAATTGAGAAACTAAAAATAAATAAATTTAATATTGAATGATGAAATTAAAAAAATAATTTATAAAACTAGCTAAAGTTAATTCAACGAGGAGTGGTAAATAAAAAGAACTAAGATAACCCAAGTTATTTTTAGAATTAGTGAAAAAATTTATAAAAAGAAAATAAATAAAATAATGGATTGTAATTGAATAAGTGCAAAATTCTGAAAATGCAAAAAAAAAAAACATAAGCTTAAAGAAACCAAACAAGATAACTCGGGCAAATATTCTAAACTTGGATTGATCTTTAAAACTTATAACTTATGAAATCTTAAAATCAGGCTCAATTAAGAAACTCAATTCTAAACTAATTAAATGTTGAAGGATAATACTAAAAAAATTAATTTAAGAAAATATTTAAAAAAAAAAAGAACAATCAAAAGAATTAAAATCAAATTTGATAGAAAAAACACGAGGATAAAATTTTAAAAAATAAAAATTATCTCAAACAAAATAAATAGCAATCAAAGAAATGAGAACTCAATTTGAAAGATAAGAAAAATTAGGGGATAAAATTGAAAAGATTTTTTTATTTTTTATAAATTATTCTAAATAAAAAAAATTAATAATAAAAGTGACCAAACCATTTCAAGTAAATCATTCCAATTGAATAGTTGCTTTAAAATTTTGAAGAGGAATGGTTGAAAATTGACTAGGAGAAGAAAGTAAAAAAATGCTATCAGTACTATATCGAATGGTAGTAAGCTACACACGTCTTTTTACTGTAAGTAAAAATAAAGTAGGAAATCCCACTTATAAGTACAAGTAAATCATTTTACTATTCTTAAAAAATTGATTAGACTAAAAGGTTGTTATGCATAAACTTTAAAAAAATTGAATCCAAAAATACAATGGTCATTTTTATCGTGTATTATAAAAGTAAAAAGATTTAATTCTTCCTTTTAAATCTCACAATAACAAATAAATCATCATTAAATTACACACAATAACATGTTTTTTGTTCTGATTTTTTAAGAGAAAAATAGATACTTCACCATTCGTGTTTTGAAGTCTCTTACACACGCTTACTGTTAACATGCAAAATTTATAATGTAGTTTTTAGTTTTTTTATTACATTTGACTACAGGTCCCCAAACGTGGGGATGCTAATCCATGAAGCCTGATTAATATAGCACAATCCAATCGTCAAAATCGACAGCAAGACACAATAATTCCATGTCGATGGGATTAAGACACTAAGATGCTTGCCCAAATTGTTCAGATTCAATGATTTCACGTCCTCCTGTCCTGTGGTTGTTTGATTATAGCCTAGTAGTTGCCGCTTGCATGGAGCCATCATCATAGAAATTTGTTACCGTAACATTGAAAGCCAACCAACTCCTCTAATCTTCAAACCACATCCATCTACTATGTTGGTAGCCAAGTAAATATCTTTCTTTTTTTTAATTAAAATATAAGTGTGTGTAGAGGAAGTTTTGGTGATTAAATAGCAACACGTTATCATAATAGCCCTCAATTCAAAAGTGTTATTATCAATTATGGAGTGGTAATGTCATTTCCCTGATTTTGGAGTTAAATTTGCTAGCCATGGTGCTGGTGAATTATGATAATCATTTCACACAAAAAGTAAAAATAAAAAAATAAAAATGAAGACTTGGATAGTTAACGGCTATCATTCCCACATGATTATTCACGTCAGTGAATGCTGCAATGAATGAATTCCTCGCAGACACATAAACAGTGGCGACGGTGTAGATAGTCTAATTGTAACCACCGAGCTACAGCAAGATAACCTTCCATACCCAACATTATTTGCAGTCACACCCCCTTTACAACAACCCTTCACCAAATCATAGCCACTTGCTTTAATAACATTTCAAATGCTATCATATGGCCATCTTTTTTTTTTGTTATTATTATTATTAATATAGATATTCATAACATTATCCCGTTTAATTCCATGAATATTAAATCTTAAATTAATAATTATATAAATCTCAGGTAATTCTGAAGAGAGTTGGATTTATAATTATTGAAAAATAAATTCATAACCTAATTAAATTATGCTTCAAGTTGTGCACTCTATCTTCCTTGTCATACTGGAGAGCTGAGAATGAAAAAAATTGCATCAAATTATCAAAGCAAGATTTACAAGAATGCATGGCAGTAAAAAAAAAAAGGTTAAAAAGTAAAAAGGCACCAATAGTATACTACTCTACCAGTATGAAAACACTACAAAAGCTACAGTTACCAATACAACCTTACCACACCCGTTTCTAAGCAGGTAACTTATTATTACTTTATATTATCAACATGGGCTTCAAAACCCAACCCCAGCCGCTCCGACCCCAAGCGTCGCCGCTGGTCGATGCGGCTCAAGTTTTCTATTCTTCCAGAAACAAGCCTCTGGCGCAAGCTTAGAGGCTGACCTCATTGGCTCAGACTTGCAGCGCGTCAGAACGAACGGCTCATATGCCTTGGCTCCTACCAGCTTCTGCTCTATCATTGTGGACATGGACTCTGTCCCGGCACAACGAGCCGGTGGCTTAGCCGGGTATGAACAAGAGGACCTACGTGGCTGCTGCAAGCTATTGCTGTTATTACCATTATTATACACCCGCGCAGGCTTAATGTCGATGCTAACTCTTTTCTTGGGCTCATCTTTACCGTTGGTTTTGCTGACTGGCCTTGAATGCTCTGGTAACCATCTGATGAAGTCTGTACTGCAAACCCAGGTTTCCTTGGATACCTCCATTGACAGCTTGGGCTCGCACATCATTAACAGCAAGCAATCTGGTAAAAGTGGTTGACTATTATCTCCTTCCCTTGACTTGATACCCGTTTGACCATTTACATGAGTCTTCGGGTCTTCGGGTTCTTCCTCTGCTAGCTCGTTCTTATTCTCGGTGGTCTCTTTCTCTTCCTCCGACTCCTGTACTTGTAATTCAGCTACAGAAAGGGACTCTGGTTCTTGGTCCTGTAAGTCTTGGACAGCAACTTCTAAAGTTTCTTGTTCGAACCGTACAGACACTGAATTCAACTTGATGTCATCACTCAGCCCTTGCACAATTTGCTCTTGTTCTGTTTGGACTGCTCTGTCTTCTTGATTATCCTCCTCATTTTCTTGAACCATCTTGCATTCATTTTCGTTATTCATCAAGGCCGCTGGATCTACAATTTCTTGATCATGTGAAGAAGACTCGTCACTGCATAGACTAACAGTTTCTTGTGTTGAGGATGTTGGCTGCAAGTTCATGACCCCTGGAGTTTCCGATTCCTCTTCTTCGTGCTTCACTAAATTAACTTCTTGCAGAACACCATCGATATTATCATCTGCGCTTCCAGTTTCTTGGCTATCTTCTCCAGCTTCCAAAAAAACCAAACTTTCTCCAGTTTCTTGAATAATTTGATAATGCTCTTCAATAGTTTCACAAAAAACCGACTTACCAGACACAATCAAATCCTGTTTCTGCTCAATTATAATTTCTTGCTCAACTTTTATTTCCTCCTCTTGACTTGCCTTAACTTCACTTTTATTTTCTCTATTGATAAACTTGTCTACTTCTGCTCCCATATTTCTATCCTTTTCACCCTCTTCATTATCTTCTTCCTCGTCTTCTTCATCTTGTGGAGCAGGAGACTCCCAGAACTTATTAGCAAGAGCAGCCATTTTAACAGGATCAGATCTACACCTCATCAACAACAAAGCATTCTTTGGTGGTATACAAATACTTACCCTTGCCTCTTCTTCTTGCAAACCCGCATTTCCTCCTTCAAAAGCATGTCCTTCTTCTTTAAATTCGATATCTTCAAAAACATGTCTCTTATAACTCCTCCTCCTCTCATCTCTTTCTTCTTCGACTTCTTCTCCAACCACCAACTCTATCTCCTTCCCTTTCCCTTCTCCTTCCTGCACTGCCACTAACCACCTTGCAAACACCGCCCCACAAGAAGTACTACCGTTATTATTAGATCCTGCTGCAGCGGTATTCTCTTCTTTCTCTTTCTCACTTGCCATACATGAAGAGCGGCAAGGTAAAAAGCAATTAAACTCAGCCCCAAAAGCCCTTAAAGCTTCACATATTGTCACAGGAAAATGTACCCATCTTTGATTCCTGTGTGACAAACCCTCCTGCTGCTGCTGCTGCTGATTCAAGAACTGATTGTTTATCAAATCATGATGATTGCTGCTCCCTTCAAAAGTATTGCTGTTTTGGTCTACTCTCCTAAAACTTATTTCCCCTCTTCTCTTCGATCTCGTCCTCAGTTTCTTCCCTTGTTTCTTGGTCTTAACTCTCACTTGACCAATGCAAGTAACCTTTGGAGAAGAGGGTTCTGGATTCTCAAAAGCGCAGCCACGTTTTTTGCCGTTAGTAGGGAACATTGGTGAAGCTTGTCCACCTTTCATGCTGCCACTGCTTCTAAGTCTTCTACTGAGAGAGTTAGAGACAGAGATATGTGAGGAATCTCTGTGACGGCCAGGGCTGAGAATAGATTTTGAAGAGAGCTTCATAGAGGAAGAAGAGAGGCGTGAGGTGAAACAAATAAAGAGCTCACTGGTGTTGCTGTTGTTGTTACTAGTGCTACTGCTATTGTTGCTGTTGCTTCGATGGGGTCTGTCTACAAATGTGTCCATGTTTTTTTGTTTCTCTTTTCTTGTTGGCTGAGCAATTGATCTTGAGGAGGGTAATAATGCAAGATTTGAAAGCAAGGAAGGAGATATTTTTATTGTTTTTGTGGATGGAGAGGGAAAACTCTGATCCGATACGAAATAATGGTGGTCTTTGTTTGGTTGTATTATGTGTGGTTTGCACAGAGAGCTGCTGGAGAGTACAGATAGGTGCAGGTGGATCGACAGATAGAGAGAGATGGGAAGGGGAGGAGGGTTTGCTACAACGGAAGATTTTACATGATAATATATATTATGCTCTTTGTCTTTAGCAATATGCAAATGACCCTGACTCTGCCCGTGTGTGTTGCGTGAATAATAAGGATTTGAAAATTAAATTGTTTTAAAATATAATTTATATTACTTTTTAATATATATATATATATATTAAATAAAAAAAGTTAAAAATTGAAATTTACATAGATAAATATTATTTTATATTTAATTTTTATTAAATAAAAAAATTTATTCACTTATAAGGCTTATTAATTTAGATTTAAATGAGTATATGAAATGTTTAATATCTATTAAAGAATAATATAAATTATTTTTTAAAGTTTTATCTAATAATTTAAATTTTTAAATAAGATGATATTGTAGCTTTGATAACAAAATAATTTTAAATTTAAATCTTATTATTTTTATTTATTTGATAAAAAATTAAATATGAGATACTATAAATTTATATAAATTTTAAGTTTAAAAATATATATTAAAAAAATTAAATAAAATAGTTTTTTATAATTAATAACTAGAATTTCATCAAGTACAATGACGTGTAATAAGCTACGGTAGAATATAAAAGAAGTTTTTCATGGCAAACCTACCCCTCCACGTGGTTATGCAGGACACATGTTGCTAGGCCGATGCTTTTGGTCGAGAAAAGCTAGGGATGTCCACGCATGGAGGTTTTGATTGGCATGCATGAAAGCAAGAAGAAGGAAAGGTTCTGTGTCTCTCTATCTTCTTTCCAGTCCTCTTTTATCTTCTTTTAACAAGTGGGAGAGAGGCAGGCAAAGAAATGCGTGTGTTCGCTTTCCAACAGTCTTCAAAGGGAACGAATTAGTGTCTTCTACGTTCTGTACAGAACGCTAAGATTACTTAACGAGTTAAGCCTTCTACTGCTATGTCAAAAAACAAAAACAAGATCAGAGAGCTCGAGCCAAGTCGTGGAACGTAGAGAAGAAGATGAAATGGCAATTGACACAACGTTCACGGCAATTTGTTCCCTTCTTACCAAGAAAATTACTAGCCACCTTCCGTCAACTCCCAATTCTAATGTTTGTTGCGTAGTTTTTTTTAAAACACTACCTTAAAAATCCAAGAAAAGTCAATTTGGAATGTATCTTATGGTAATCCAAGCCTCAAGAATTGCGCTAACTAGATGATTGATTCTTGAATAAAAGTGGACAGGATTTGGACCATATCATTAAAGAACATCAACCTCAAAAACAATACATCAACTTCAACAGCTAAACATGATCGAAGAGGGCATGTTCCGTGGAGTCTCCATTAACGTGGCCAGTTCACAAGTGTGCAAGGGCAAGAAACCAGTGGATGGAATATCAACATCGCCGTGGCTTGGGGTGCCCCTTCTCTTGTGCCCCGGCACCCAATTCTTAGCCGTTTTCTTTACCTAAAAGACAATTTAGATGGCAATCTTGATAGTATTGTAGCGAATGATGCCTTTTTTCGTGCTGGGTTCACATGGGAGATCGAAGGCGACGACGAGGTGAAAAACACAGGGAGGAATCCGAGGCTGCACGTGACCAGAGTTCCAAAGATAATAAATGGAATTGTCCACTTCACGCGCCTTTGTATGACTTGCTAAAACAATCCCACGCGTCACCATCAAAATGGCAAGTTAAAAGAAATATTGCATCTCGTTCGGATTTTATTAGAGGAGAAAGCTAAAAACAAAATAATACTTTACTTTTCTAAAAGGATTAGTTAGTAAAATAAAAATAAAAAATTATTTTTACAGAAAAATAAAAAACTAATTTTTCAGTTTACAAATATATATCAAGTTTGAAGAACATATTTTATATGTTTTTCATAGTTTTTTAATAAGATTCTTCTTGTTTTCTAGATAAAAAATATATAAACAATTTATATATATATATATATATATATATCCATAATATTATCATGATTAGTATTATTATTATAAAGGCTATAATTATATTCATTATTAATATTATTGTTGTTATTATTGTCACTACTATTAGTTTTAAAAAATATATAAAAAATATTTTTTATAAATAAATAATCTTTAAGTAGCTAATATTATTTCAACATCCATTTTGGATTATGATTATTATAAAAATATTTTTTACATAATAAAACACTCTTTAAGTAGCTAATATTATTTCAATATTCATTTTGGATTATGATTATTATAAATTTGATATGTACTATATTAATATGTGATTTTTTATTTTTGTAATTAAGAGATATTAAACTTTAAAAAAATATATTAAAATATTAACAAAAATCTTAATAGAGAAAAAACTATATAATAAGATCTAGCCCAATTCATAATGAGTGAATTTAAAATTATCTTGCATCTAAATATTTTACCGATAAATTGTAATTACTTATATCGGTAAGTAAGTTGTTTAATAAATAAATAAAGATTTTTATATTTATTTTCTTAAAAGTTTGTATTTTAGAAAAAATAATAATTATGTAGCAGTAAATTAGTGTAATGGTGTTAGGATGGGAAGCATGGTTCCGTGGAATTAAATAGCTTTTTATAGAATGATGTTGGCAATTTATTAATGTTTTTTTTTATTCAATAATTGATAGAGTGGTTGTAGATAATTTAATACCACAAAAAAGAGAGTGTAGGCAGTTTGAATATTTCAAAATATTCTGTCATTGGATGGTGAATTAATCATCACAGCTTCAGCACGCGCATGGATAAGCGAGTAGCAATGATACAAATTCGTTTAAAGAACCAAAGGCCTTGGAGGCAGAGAGACCTGCTCTGTACTGTCCTCCAAGCACACGCATTATCCACCGTGGAAAGGGCCACCGAACCACCAACCTCGCCACCAATAAACACAGGCGTCGGGTGGCTATGGCTTTTCACGGTGGAAATGGGCTTTACACACGGTGGCGGCCAGGATGATTGACAGTGTTGTTGCAGTAAAATATTTTTTATTTAAAGATATATTAAAATATTTTTTTATTTTTAAAATAAACATATCAAAATAATATAAAAAATAAAAAACATTAATTTAAAATAGAAAAAATTAATTATAATTATAAAATATAGAAACAAACAGTATCTACATATTCATGCAGATCGATGCAGGGCAAATATTATAATGAGGAGAGGCAGACTGGCAAAGCACGCAGCAAGTGGAAAGAAAATAAAAAACCCCAGCCTCAGAGGGCAAATGATGATGACTAAATTAATAGCGATAGCGAGTGGTCAAGGGTTACTTGGAAAGAAGGTGGTTTGACCGAGCATTTACACCACAAAGAGACAAGGAAAGTATTAAAAGCAGCAGCAGCACGTATAACTTTCATGTAAACCCAACTGTGTGATAATTAAGACTTAAGTATGATACATAACAGCTTGTGTTTAACTCTTCCCTTCGCACCTTTTTTTGCACCTTCCACGACATCAGGTGGTCCAGTGTCGCGCCACTGATATAGGAGCTAGGGTAGCTATTTGTCAGTGCCACACTTTACTGTTTGTATTTGTTTGTGTAATTTAAAAGTTTTTTTAAAAAATTAAAATTTATGTTTTTTATTTTAAATTAATTTTTGAATATTTTCAAATTGTTTTAATGCATTAAAAATAAAAAATATATTATTTTAATATATTTTTAAATAAAAAAAACTTTAAAAACACTTACAGCACGACTACACCCTCTTGTCTCTATTACATTATTATATAATGTTTAGGAATATAGTTTAAAATATTTAATTTTTTTATAAAAAATTAATGTTGTTATATTTTGAATTATTTTGATATATTAATTTTAAAAATAATTTTTAAAAAATAAAAAATTATTTTAATATAAAAAAACCCACAATCAGACTCCAAAACAAAAAATCTAACAATAAAAATCAGGGCCATCTCTTGATATAACGTTGCTCTAGTTTAGGCTGGGTCACATGAACATTGGCCAAGATTCATTGGTGTTATTTTTCCATTTCTTAGGCTGTTTATTTTTCTTCTTTTTTTTAATTATTTGGGAGGCCCCAATGGCTTTTGACTGTGCAACTGGAGGCTACCCCCTGAATCACCAGCTCTTTCAAAAATCATTTCTTTTATATAATAATGATATGAACTTACTAATAAATTAATAGTTAGTAGCCAGCTCTACAGTAAAATTTCATAAAAATAGAAAATTATAAATCTCAAAATTGCAATCTAGTCCCTTGCATATCCGTGATTTACCAAACATCCAGCTACNTTATAAAAAATTAAATTTTATTATTTATTTTAGTTTATTTTTTATAAAATTATCTTAGTCTTTATAGATTAACCTAGTTGACTAGGTTTTTTTTGTTTTTTTATAATTGATTTTTTTTTAATTTTATATTTTAATATTTAGATTGATTGAGAATCAATCAAGGGTTTGGCAGATTAACTCTTTTTTATTTTTTTTAATTAATTTTTTTAATTTTATCATTTTACATTGAATTGATTGGGATTTAAATTTTATAATTTGTTTTGATTTGTTTTCTATTGGATCATTTCAATCTTTTAACTAGCTTTGATAGGTTAACTTGGGTTGATTCAATTCTTTTTTATTTCTTTTTTAATTTTATTTTTCAACATTAAATTGATTAAGAATTATATATTAACTTTATGGTTACGATGCTAACTTGATTATGTTTTGATAATAACATAAACATTAAATATTGATGTCATTAATTAAGTAATATGTTATATATCCATAATAAAACATTGATTTGATATAATTTTAATGAATGCATGTATTTATGTTTTGATGATAACATAAACATTGAATATTGAAGTAATATGGCATATGTCAATAATACAACATTGATTTGATATAAGTTTTGATGAATGTGTACAGATATTCATGCATCAAGTATGCTATATTGATAAATCATGATATATGTTATTAAGCTTTTAAATGCTATGCTATAATTCTCAAATGATTTAATAATTATATGACAATATAATTGTTAAGTAAAACATAGTTCACACTATGTAAATACGAATATGTATATTATATGTTGTACATACCCTTATAATTATTTAGACAAGTTTAATTCAAATAATAAATCATTAAACAAGCAAGGAATGAACTCGTAAAAGTCAAGAACAAAACACTTATACATATAACATTTATTAACTTCACTAATAAAGATTTTGTAATATAGTTCTATCAAATAACACTCGATTTATTTAGAAAAACCTAAACAAACCTAAAAGAACCAAATAAAACCAAGAAAATATCAAAACATAAAAACAAGACATTTTCTGTACAAGAGCTAAAACAATCCATTTATTTTGAAAAATAGCCAAGCTGTTTTTTAAAACAATCTAGCCGTTTATCAAAATGACTAGGTTGTTTTTGAAAATTTCAAAGAAACTACTTGGGTTCTTTAACATAGTGTGATCAATTATAAAAAGATCTAATCAATTTTAAAATGATATAACTGATTCTCCAACAAACAGGAAATTATCTCTAATGAATAGTTTCATTTCTAAAACTATAAATAACCATATTCTTGGCCAAAATAGGTGTGGAACTCCTAAGAAAAATATCTATGCATGCTCCTTCTCAAAAACAATTTCTAACACTCTTGTTTCACCAATAATCATTCAAAAATGAAGTTAAATGTGAATTGGCAAAATCTTCTTATAGAATTTAATTGTTATTCCCATCAAATTTACTAAGAAAGTATATTTTGAAAAATGCAAGTAACACTTTAAACATTTGAAAAAGTATCATAGAGAAAAGAATGGTTTAATATTTGTCATTGAACAAGTATTGTTGTAAGGTTTTCTAGTCTTTAGCTTGCAAAAAGATTTTGGAAAAAAAATTCCTTTATTTCAAAAAACATAAAAATATATATTTTTTTAAAGAATTTCATTTAGTATTGAATTGTAGACTTATACTGTGAGATATAAACCTGGTATTAAAAATACCCTATTTTCTCTAAAATTTCAAAAAATCTAGAAAACATTAAAACATTTCCTCATTTCAAAAACATAAAAACAAATATTTTTTGTTTTCATGCATGTGGCCAAATTCTAAAGGTTTTTCATGTATATTTTCTAAAAAAACAAAATTATTTTTATCATATTTTAAAAATACAAAATAGTTATCATAATCAGTTTATGATTACCAAAAATCTCATAATAGTTAATTTTTTAAATTAATATTCAAAGTATTAGGATATAACTATAGACTTTAATATTTAGGGGCATAAAATTAAACTATAAAGTATACCCTTAAGTATTAAAGAATAAATATAAAAAATAAATATCATACTAAAATTAAAACTTTAGAACGATTAGAATTTAACTTGATAAGGTTGAGGTTTTCTCATGAAAAAAGAACTATTTTAAATCCTAAATAAGACTAACATATAGATATATGACTTAGATTAACAATCAATCAACAACACAATATAGTTTATCTTATGTACAGTGTATCACCCTTACCTTGTAAGACTAATACTATAAGCAATGCATCTTCTAAAAAAAGGCTGTATATTCTCGAAAATCCAATTACAAAATGCATTTGCCAAGGATGTTAAAGAAGAAGTTAAGAATAAATATTAGCGTCATGACGATGATAATAAACAAGTTGCATATGTGATGTTAGATAGTATATCACTTAAACTTCAAAGGCAACATAAAAATATGGATGCCCACAATATGATTATGCATCTTAAAGAATTATTTAATGAGGTCAATAGGACTGAAAGGTATAAGACCTCTAAGAATTTTTTCTGCTGCAAGATGGCAAAAAGGTCTTTAGTGACACCCATATTTAAAAAATGATTGGCTATATTAATAAATTAAGTTAATTAGGTTTTGTCATGGATCATAATATTGACTTGGTTTTACAGTCATTATACTAAAAAATTTCATAATTTATTATGAACAATCACATGAACAAGCTGGATAGTATATTTCCTAAATTATTTAACTTAAGACTACTGAAAGAGCCTTTAAAAAGAAAAAAAGCTTAGTTCTTCTAATTCAATCTTCTAGGATAT